>JARHVA010007832.1:0-127500 GCA_037957365.1 Torreya grandis
CTATTTCAAGTTTATTAGAGGAAATTATTAAGTGTACATGTGTGGTTTTGGTGTGATATAGTTTTTTTTAGCTTTGTGAGTTATGTAAACATCTCTTTTAATCCTTCAACACAACTTAATGAACTTATTAATTATTAATCAAATCTATTCTTCAATTGTTTCTTCTTTTCTCTTAGATGTAAAATATTTTGAAAAAGACTTAGGTGGTTTTTGAAAATAGAACATTACTTGTGAGAATATATTATAGATTTTGACAACATATACAGAATCTAAATATTTTCTTGTACAAATAAGTTCTCAGAATATTGTTTCATCTCATGACCTTCATGATCTTGTATAAGTATTCATGTTCACTGCATTGAATTTAGTTCCATAGATGTACTTTTTCTCTCCATATTTTTTCTACATAAATATCAATCTAATCACTCAGGTTTTTATCCTATTATCACACCATCAAAAATGAATTTCAAATATATGGGATATGAGCTTATTTTTTTCTAGAAACAAACATCTTGAACATCTCTAGTATTAAAATGAAGCACATGGATATATATTAATTCTTGGAAATGATGGATGCCATGAAAATAAATCCTCTAGGAGGATGAATTTTTGATAACAAACTTAGGCATGGTGTTTGTGTTCCCAACTTCTACTCAATTTTTAGATCTAATATATACATGTTTAAGGTACTAAAATCCTAAAAATAGAGCAATAAGGTTTAGGATAACCAATTGATGGCTAAGCTAGATAGAATTTCCATAGGCATCACTTTTGGCATCAAGCCTCATGATGAAATGGTAGAAATTAAAAAAAAAAAATTGCTCAAAAGTTCTTAGAAGACAATTATGAGAAATATGAAAATATGTTGAGTCAATCTTGGTTGATTACCAAAAAAAGAGCCAATATAAAAAAATAGAACCATATACATATTATATTTCAAGGAAAAACTATCAAACGTGATTAATCTTCTAAGCATGGTCATTAGAGATAAAGAAACAAATGTTTATCATTAATGGATGTGTTTGTTCATGGACATAATATGTTATAAATTTTTTTTCATTGAGTGGGATTTGATCATCAAAAATAACATTCATAAATAGTTGACCGCATTAAAATCCACACAAGAATTCTATATGACATTATATTTGGTATATTCCATTGCAATACTTAGAACATGTCCTGGTTTGATAGAAGTGAATAATAACCTCCCTTGTGCATGGTATATGATAATATTCATTATCTCACTCATAATAAGGGGAAAAATCATTTTAGGAGAGTAAATGATTCATTTTCCATGATGTTAGTCAAGGCACTAGACATAAACCTTGCAACAAAGATATCCAACAAAGCATCCACTCTAATTAGAAAGTATGGGAGATACTTCATCCAGTTTCCAAAATTCACATACATCAATATTGGATGATTTGAAGGTATTCCTTTTAGATTTACAAGATATTCTAATGACAAACATTATTTTGATTGAGATTTACAAATAACTCAATGAAGTACACAAAAAATGTAACAAACAAGATTACAAAGGAGCAAACTTTCCTATTGGCCCCACTAAAAATAAAAATAAACCTCCTAAACAAACATGTGAAGGTGATATTACAAAATAAAAACTTCAAATGAATAGGCCCAGTCCAACTGACACTACAAATATCACACTGGAAATTGATCCTTTAATGTTGATTGACAACATCACTCAATAGTTCATGGATTCTAATTCAAGTTCAATACCATTTCCCATTTTTAATACTCAAATTACATGACTAATGCATTCACCACTTCCATTTCCATTTCCACTTCCACCATCTTCATTCCATGTTATGCCCTTACCTCCACCTCATGTTTGCCCCATGCAAAAAGTTGTTCCTCCTCCACAATTAGTTGAGCCCTAGACCTATTCTTATATATTATTTATGAAAATCATATTCATTGAATCCCTTGGTTTATTTAAGTACTCAATTAGATATTTCATAGGGAGATATGTCCTCTTCATGGGTGCAACAAATAATCAAAAAGAAAAATCCCACATTCACACTAGTAGAAATTGATTTTGATGTTGTTGCTAATATGCTACAAGGTCCTCAAAAAAATAAAAAGGTGAATAATAATTTGAGGTTGATTATTGATTATTTTGGTGCACAATATATATATATATATATATATTTTCAAACCTCTTATAGAAAAGAATCAAAAGGAGATGACTTTGGCTGATTACAACATCAGTAATTTTGATCTTAGTGAATTCACTTTTGAAGGAAATATTCACAATTTTAAGGTGACTGAAAGTAAGTTGATCCAAATGATAGAATAATATATGAAAACTTAAGAATAATTTGAGGAACAAAGTACGTATGTATTCATCATTCATCAAGAAAATTTTGAATATAAGTAAAACCTCCCAAAAAGTTATCACTGCACTTGTATCAACCTCTTCCAAAATACAGATACCCAAATCTAAATTTGAGATTGATAAGGAAATAATCACCCAAAATTAGGA
Source organism: Torreya grandis (assembly GCA_037957365.1). NCBI lineage: Eukaryota > Viridiplantae > Streptophyta > Pinopsida > Cupressales > Taxaceae > Torreya > Torreya grandis. The sequence continues at coordinate 2,507 of JARHVA010007832.1, forward strand.
GGTACAATAATCATGGTAAATTTTGGATCCATGGGTTGAAGATTTACTTCTTGACAATTTGAAATTTCTTGGTGAGAATTAAATAATCTATAATCTTATCATTTACAGTCAAGAGAAAATCGAAGAGGAAATTGTAGATACTAAGAAAGAACTTGGAATGTAAAATCGATTGATCAAATACTTGAAAGATATGGCTACCACAGATGAGAATTCATTGGTCTCGAAAGGTATCCTTGATAAAGTTGAAGATAACTATTCACACTTATGGGCTCAATGCGTGAATTTTAAAATCCATGCTATGGATTAAGATTTGAAAGACTTGAAATGTCATGAAAAAGGTTGGGAAAAAATGAAATCAAAGGTACGTGGAAAATTTTTGGCTACTCATTGTGAATTATTAAATGAAGACGAATCAATAACATGCAACCACAAAATTAAAAGAATGGTTCTAGAAAATGGTGAAAGAAGAGTTGTTTAGAACATAAATATTCATCAAACAATCCATGAGTAAATTGAACAATATTCATCATGCAACCAAATATTTCACTCTAAAATTCCCAATAATTTTTTTAAAAAATTGAAGAGGCTACTAATGCATCATACAAGTGCCTTACATGTTTAGCTCATATAGTTATTCCTATAAGATAAGGGATTGTCTAGACTACTCAAAGTTCAATATATACAAGTTGAAATCATCACAAAAGGAGTAGTTAGATATAGTTGAAGTAGTTTAAATAGTTATTTCTTAGTAAAAATACTTATCTTCTTCATAATAACCAATAAAACTCACTTTTTGTATTTCCAATTTTCTATTTTTCCATTGTAATTTTTGTAATCACTTAAAAAGGGCATATTTACCTTTTTATAGTTATAAAGGATAAAATAAATGTAAAATAGAAGTCTTTTACCAAAAAGGTGGTTATAAAATTGGTTATTAGGTGGTTACTCTCTCATAAACTATAAATACAAGTTTTTCTCATTGTAAAAGTACTTTTTTATAATAAACCATATTTTGACAAGGATAGAAAGCAAAGATTGTATTATCAAATTATAAAAGAATCAATACAAGGATGATTTTTATATACTTTTTACTATTTATTAAAATTAATAATACATGTAGATACATTAGTCTTTTCATTTTTTTTGATTTTGAATGTTATTGAGTTCTATTGGTAGATAGTTAATGTATATGAAAATTTTAATGTGGAAATCTTTCTAAATCTGCATCAAGAATTTCTATAATTATAAAACCTTAGTGGGTTAAGAATAATATTTCTATCTATTTTTACAAGGAAATACATAGTTGTTATTTTTTCCTCTTCTTAGGTTTATTCAATTTCTTTAGTGTATGTATATTATTCCTATGTCCAGACTATGTATTTCCTACCCCATTTTCATGATACAGATTTACTACACTAAAATCTCCTTTTTCATATTATTATAGTAATTTTTTTATGTCTAGATATTTAGAATAATCATTTTTACTCCTTTTCCCTTGCATATGTTTCTTTCCTTGACTATCTTCTCTTTACATTTCCCTTATGCCACCTTTTCATACTTTATAGTTAAAAGTACTACCCCCATACAAAACACATTTTATTTATTGTAAATAGTTTCATTTTTAGTGCCATGTTTATTTTTAATTAAGGTATAGATGCCTTCTAATAGGAGAGGGAATTTATCCCCACACTATTGACCAAAATACTCAAATTTTCCCTAACAATTTTTTCAGCCAATAATTTCCTTATGACCCACATATGAATTGTTTCTCACATGACTCTCCAATAATTTAGGGTCCAATTCAACAAGTAGATATTGAATAGGATCAACCTACAAAAATAAATATTAACTATGATATCATAAAATATGATTCAGAATGTGATGAGTTCAGTGTTGCTCAATTCCAAATCATTTTAACAATACTAAACTAGGAACTAGATCATGTAGAAAGAATAGAGAGTATTCTTAAGTGTAGGATAGATCATAAAGCTCATAAAAATAGTGTGAAATATTGATCATTAAATTATGCATATGACTATTGCCATGGACTAAGATCCTAATCACCATTCGATCTAAATTAGATAGAAGCTATAGAAGAAGATATTGCTTTTAGACTTTGATTGTTCACTTGGGAAAATATAACAAGTTACTCTCAATTTAACACTATCACTACAATGATTAACATATAAGAATATCATATTATTATAGTTTGTAAAATCAAAAACATTACTTTAAGGAGACAAAAAAGAAGAAAATTAAGAAGATCAATTTGTATAACACCTCAAAGATTTCCTACAGAAATAAATTATTTTCATGACCATCCCAATAGATCAATCAGTAGTACTTCAACCAAATCTTGATTGGTTAAATGAAACACAAAAAGATATTTATTCATCTTTGTGAGTAGTTGCATGGGATAATAAAACTCGTGAGGTTTAATTTTGAAGAGTGGTTGAAATATTATAAGAAGAGGAAGGTCATGTTGTTTCCACACAAAGATATAAGCAATAAGAGATCAAAGAGAATAACAAAGAAGGCCCACTCATAGAGCATTCAAATCCAACCATCCCCTTAACAATAATAGTGTTCCTTCAAAACTGGTAGAAAGATAATTTACTAGAGCAAGTAAATCTTAAGGTAATAAAAATCCATTATATCAATTAAAAATATTTATAATTTTAAGTTAGACCTTGAATAAAAAAATAATCTCAAGAAATCAATTAGTCTCCTTTCAAGTATAAAGAAAAGAAAACAACTATAGGGTGGTTCAATAATAAGTCAATATTTTGTCTTATTAGGTGTTATTATCCTATTATAGGGATTTTTCCAACCATTACAGTGTTATGGGGTAATGCAATTGGTTCATTAACCTTGGTACAATTACATTAAATTTAAAAATAATCATATAATAATATTCTAAAAAATTTAGGTGATGTTAAATGACATCTAGATGAACATATTGCTCCCTTTTCTATAACATGGGAAATATTAAGTGTTGAATATGAAGACTTTGAAATTAGATTGTTCATTGAGACTCTATAGAATGGATATGTATATTGGTTTAATCATCTTGATCCAGGAGTCATTACCAACTAAAATGACATGAAAACCAAATTTGAAAGTATATTCAAACTAACAAAAGATGCACATGCATTATTGGCACAACTCACTCAGATGAAGAAAAATGATTATGAACCTATGAGATAATTCATAGCTCAATTAAATAAGCTACTTAATAAGATATTTGTGACTACTAAGTTGACATATGAGAATGAAAAATACTTATTTATTAATTCTTAATTGTTGTAGGTGAGTTATCAGTTGGGAAGAGCCAAAGTAGTTGACTTGAATGCGACTCAAATGTTATCCATTAACATTGAAGATGATATGATAATGGTTGTAAAATTGAAGAAAGATCCTTTAAAAGGTAAAGCATAAATTTTAAGTCATTATTCCACTAAAAAAATATGCCGAATGATATAATAACTTTAAAGAAGTAACTGCCTCAAAAAAATATCACTCCTTACTAAGATATTCCTAAAATATAGTATGTGCCATTCTAAGGAAATCATAAAAAATTAAAATCCCCTTAGTAGAAACTTGTTATAGAAGCTCTTTTATATCCAAATGAAAATGATTCAACAAAAATCATTTTAGAAATTGAAGAGATAGGAAGGAGAAGAAACAAAAAATTTAGATCTTCAGGAATTTGAAACATAAAAACTTGGTGTAAAATACATTAATGCATACTTATAATAAGACTCAAGTAAAGATAATTATGATGAACCATTGGATATATGAGTATCTAGTCATTTGTATTCTTCACTAGATCACAAATAAAAAAATGATAAACAAGAATAAAATACAAAAGTCATTCTTCCATGGGCAATGGTTTCATCAAGAATAATGAAAGGAAAGAAACCATTGGCTAAGATAGGTGAATATCCTCCAACAACTAGTGTTATTTATCCAAAAGTTAACTATCAAGTGAATGTTTCTTCATTCATTGAAATATTTATTCTAGTAAATTACCTACTTTTGATATAATTGATTATATAAATAAAACCAAAATCGATATCTCTCAACCTAAATATTTGATGGTGAACCCTAAATAATTAAATAGGCTAGTAAAGTTTATCAAAGGTAAAAATATTAATACAAAAAAGACAAATGTTAAAGGGATATTAGCAACCCCATCCTTTTCTAATCTAGTAAATTTCATGGCTGATGTCACATATAAATCTGATAAAGTTAAACCTTTATATATTTCCATTTTCCTCAAGGGATGCAAAGCAAGAATTTATATCATTGACACTGGAGATTATGATAACATTATTCCCACTAAAGTTTCTCATGCCCTTAGTTTGACCTATAAAAATATATTTGGCTATTGTTACTCAATGAAAGTAGAACAAGTACCACTTGTTGGTTAGATCAAAGATGCTCAAGTTGCCATAGAATCATTTACTTAGAAAAGGATCAAGATGAATATATTGGTAGTAAATATTCCAACTTCTTATGGTATTTTATTAGGAAGAAATTTTTTTAGAGAACTTGGTGGTGAAATTTAGCTAGATATTTTCCATGACATGATTCCTATTAAGGGAGTCAAACAACACCTAGAGCCTAAATTGCCAAATATAATGTACATAAAGTAGATGATCATAAGGAAAACATTCTACATGAAGATTAAGGAATAGGAAATTATCTACTTATGTTAGAGGAGGATTTAATTTTTTTGGAGGTGATAAAAAGTGATCTTAATGAATTTGGATGCTTGAGTTTTACAACAGTTATTCTTTAGTTGGTGTAGATACAAGAGTTATCCTAATATATCCAAGAAATTAAGTTTTTCATTTCTATTAAAATTTTAAATTTAAACATACTAATAATACTACAGAGTATCAAGGTCTTCTACTTGGTTTATAGGTTGCTGAAGACATTGGAAAAAAAAATCTAAAAATTCTCAAAAGTACATAATTGGTTATAAGGCAAATAAAAAGTCAATATTAGGTAAATAATGAACACTTGAAACATTACCAAAATAAGGTATGGGACAATATATACACTGTTGATTCCTTTTTCATATCATCCATCCCAAGAGAAAGAAATGTAAATGCAGATGTGCTTCTAATATCTAGTTCCTTATTGATTCCACACTCAAATATTAGAAAAGAGAAGTATACAATTGATTTGGTGTATAGGTCTAGTGTGCCATATAACCCACATAACTAGAAATTTTAAAATGATGATAAACATATCATCACCTTTCTAGAAAAATCTTATATTTTTAGAAATATTTAATTCGAAGGAAGTGAGTTAGCATAAAAGGAATCCTCGGTACATACTAAGAAAGAAGGTATTACTGAAGAGTAAGATGAAGAAGGGCTAATTAAAATCAAATCAAATAATATTCCTAGAGGTTTTATTTCTCTAAAATAACCATTTGATAAGCATAATAGGTTTATCAAAAATAAAATACAAAAATATTCTCTCAATTTAGTAAATTATGAAAAGGTGAATATCAGCTCTAAAGAACAACCTAGATTATAAAATATTTATTTACTAAAGAGAGAACAAAATTTATCACATTTATTTTAAAATTTATCGATACTATTTCATAATAATATGTAGATCTCAAAACATTCTAGCCAAAAGATATGCAACATACAATACCTCTAAAGCATGATGTAAAACCATTCAAGCATAAATAAAAGTAGTATAATATAAAAATAGTAGGTAATTTTTTAAATAAATTTATAAAATATTGAATGCACAAATTATATTTCCTATTCATCATTTAATGTGGGTTGAAAATATAATACTTGTTCTTAATAAAAGTGGAGAAATTATAATTCGCATGGATTTCTAAAATCTAAATCAGGTTTCCTTAAAAGATATTTATCCATTGCCTATTATGGATGAAGTTATTCAAGTAGTTATAGGTTTATATATGCTCTCGATGTTATATGGATTATTAGGGTATAATTAGATATAATTTAATAGAGAATATCAACACTCTACATTCATAAATTCTTGGATTACATTTGCATATCAAAGAATACCATTTGATCTTATCAGTGTAGGAGCTACATTCAAAAGAGACATGGAACTTATCTTAAAAGACCCAAAGAAAAAGATAATTGTGTTATGTTTGGCTGATTAATAGTGTTTTTAAAGAAAATAGAAGATCATTATGAACATCTAGATAAGGTGTTCAAAAAATGTCATCTTCATAAAATTTATCTCAACCTTAATAAGTATATCTTTAGGGTAACTAAAGTAAAACTAATTGGACATGTCATCTTGAAGGAAGTAATAAATATTGACCTAAAAATATTTGAGGTAGTCCAAAAAAATTCCTTTCTAACTAGCAAGCCAGGTGTATACTCATTTCTTAGAAAGTTGAACTTTCTAAGATTTGTTCCTAATTTTATAAAACTTACTAGACACATTTCTGAAATAATGAAAGGAAAACTCACCTTCAAATGGAATATTGAAGGTAAAGAAGCATTTGAAAAGATTAAAAATGCCACACACATGCACCCACTCTGATCTATCTATATTTCAATAAGGAGATTGTCATTTACTAATATGCTTCATATAATACTCTTTTATCTATTATAATTCAAAATAATAATGAAGGGATTGAGACACTAATCACTTTCATGAGTTATGGTCTCAAGGATTATGAGTTGAAATATTATTCAAAATAAAAACATGCATATACTGCTATGAAATCTTTGAAAAAAATTAGGTATTATATCCTTCATTCACATTCTATTGTGATGGTCCTTTATACAACATCAAAGTCTATTTTGACTCAACATGAACTAGGGTAAAAAAAGATGCAATTAGATCACTATTATGATATTTATATCAAACATACTAAATTTGTCTAAGGTAAGTTTTTGTGTCAACTAATGTTTGAACAAATAGATGCTTAAGTAGTTTTTAATTCAATAGGTGAAGATGATTAGAAAATAAAACATTCACCTTTAGTGTTGTTTATTGATCCAAAACTCAAAAAATTTGGCTGAAAGATATTTCAAGAAACAAGAACAACACAATAGCAATAATGTTATCTCTGTGAAGAGATGTTTTATTCATTAAATTTGTAGACCCAAACATATGCCTATCTCTGAGAAGGGATGTTTGATTTCCATTTTGGGTTACATATTCATTTATACATGTTTTTAAGGTAGGAGGAGGATGTGGAAGGTCATAAATATCAAGGGAGATTAAGTGGTTTAACTTCCATGATTTACAACAATACAGAATTCAAGGAATTACTATTTTTAGATTGCACTACTAAAATTGAAATCTGGGGAACTTCCATTGGGTTTTTTGGGGTAAAAATACATAAATAATATATAGATTCCATCTCAATGTTTTCTCCCCATTCTTATCTTTCCAATGGTTCAAACGATGAGTCAATTAGAGCTACGGTGCAAAAGTTATGCCTCCCAAAAGTTTCGTCATCAATTGGGGTGGAACTGTCACCTGAATTGTCACTTGAATTGTTGCCCATATCATTTGTGGACTCTACAAGTGAATGGTTCTTAGATATTCTATTTATATTAATTTACCAAGAATTCCTACCACATATGGATGCTAATAAATTAATAAAAATAAAGTTAAAATAAATCATATATTTGATATGGGATGGCACATTATTGAAGAAAGACACTGATGGTTTATTTCTAAGATGCATGGATTAAGAACAACAAAATAATCTCTTGGAATATTTCCATGATCAAGATTGTGATGGAATTTTTCTCTCTAATGATATCATATAAAAATTTGAGATCTCACTACTATTGGCCATCTCTATTCAAATATTCTTATGAAAGGGTAAGGAAGTGTCAAGCCTATCAAGATTTCATCAGATGGCCAAAATGTAAAAATTTTCCTCTTAATCTTGTGGTGATTGAAGAAAAATTTCAACAATGGGGATTATATTTCATGGAAAAATTGAATCCTCATTTGAGTATTGTGTACACTCATGTCCTCACTGCTATAGATTACTTTATCAAATGGGTGGAGAATATTCCATCCAAACAAAAAACATCAAAATTTGTGTGTAATTTCATAAAAGAAAACATCTTGGTAAGGTTTATTTTTTCAAAAAATATTATAATAGATAATGCTTCTAATTTTTATTCATCAGAATGGGTTATATTTTACTATGGTTACAATAATTCTTAATCTCACTCTTAAGAACTATTTGCAAGGAAATGATTAGGTAGAATTGAGTAATAATAATTTTTTTACCATCATCTACAAGTTAGTATATGAAAATCAAAATAATTGGCATAAGAAACTATATGATGGTTTATGGGTAGATTGTATCACTCCAAATAAAGCAATTGGAATGTCACCTTTATAATTTTTGTATGGGATTGATCCTACTATTCCCATAACATTTGAAGTTCATACATCACAACTAATAAGAGATATTGAAAGTTAGAATTTTTAGAGTCCACTAGATAGGAGAATATTATATTTGAATAAGTTAGTAAAATAAAAAAATGCATGTTGTAGATAGAATTATAGAACACCAAGCACAAGTCAAAACACTATTTGATAAGAAGGCAAAGAAAATATATTTTCAAGTTGGACATCTCATTTTGTTATGAGGCAAGAAATGAGATTCAAAAGGGAGCCATGGTAAATTTTATTCTCTATAGATGGATCCATTCAAAATAATGCATTTATATGGAGACAACACATTCTACCTAGCTTACCAAGACACCTTCCCTTTCCCTATAGTAGGCAATATTTGAAACATGACTTCAAGTGAAAGCATGTTGTCCCCTTTATGTAAATATGAAATTTCATAATATTATTATGTTTCTTATTTTCCGTCTATTTTGGTTGTGTTGTCTTATTTTTGTCCTCGTGATCCTATCATATTCCTTGTCAATATTTGTCAAGTTAAAAAATGACTTTGTAGCCCAATGAGATAAAAAAAATTTAATGAAATTAGAGTCTGGAGTTATACTTTGTGCCTTTCAATCAAAAGTTCTTAGTGAGAGATAATTATTATACTCAAAATGGAATTATCATGATTTATTTTCTAAACTCCATCATATCGAGTTTTCATGTTTCCTAGTGTTTTCAGCCTTCATGGAAGTTATTAAAATATTTCATTCATTCAAACTACTTCCCCAAAATTTCCTTAGCCTTTCTTTGTCATCTATGAAATGAATCTCATGATTTATTATTCATCTTTTACAATTTTAATCAAAGATAGTTCCTCAATTACATTTTTTGAGGTATGTTTTCACATTGATCACCCTTTCAAACACATTCTAAATCCTTTTGTAATCATTTAAGGTTTTTGTGGTTTTATTTTTATAAAATAAAATTTTCTATAACCTTTAGATATTTTTTAAACAATAAGTAGCATTTTCAAGTCTTTATACATGCAAAATCATTTTATGAAACCCACCAACATGTATATTACACCTTAATAAATTGTCAACATGTAAAATTCACTTCCAAAACCCATATTAGTTGCTTAAGTGGAATTTATAAGACTTTTTTGCATGTAATTTTATCTTCACAAACCTGTCAACATGTATTTTGCACCTTGAATTCCTACCAAATTCATAATTCTCCTATAAAGCCCACATACCTTTTCAAATTCTCCCATTTTTTCTCCTATGTGGCAACTTCAAGATTTATGGATGACTTGTCAAAGTTGTTTCCCCCCAAACATTTTGGTGTTTGGACCTTTTTTAAAGATTTATATTAAGCCTAAGCCTATGGTATTCAAGATAAAGCTTTAAAAACATAATTTTATTGAAAATTCATGGTTTTAAGGCTTTTTAAGGTGGTTCATTCTAAAATACATGGTATTCAAGCTTATAAGAGTTGGTTTTCATCTAATTACATGGTATCAAGGATAAAATGGGTGATATATGGATAAGGAAAGGTGGTTTTAGCTTTGGAAGCATGGTCCTGGATTAAAAAAACTTGTGGTTTTGCCTTTTTGTGAGTGGTTGGCTCTTAACAAGTGTTATTAAGCCAATAGATGATGGTGTTAAGTTAAAAACCCATGGTTTTGAATATAAAAATTGGTTTTGATAAAAGTAAAAAGTGTTTTTTACTCTTGTGGCATTCTTTTGATAGTGTTTCATGTATTTTGATTTTCTAAGTTCACCAACTTGTAAAAACTTCCATATAAGTCTTCAAGTCTCAAATAGACCATTCAAAAGATATTTTTAGATGAAAACTCATAATATTTACAATTTTAAAGGTGGTTTTGGTTAAAAATAAAAAAATTTCTCATCTGTGAGGGTTTTAAATCATTTCTTCTATTTTGTGTGGCCATGGAAAGACTATTTAACTTACAAACATAACTTTATAAAAATCTCTCTCCCCCCCTCATGTTCATTTAAACTTGCTCAGGTTGATGTCAAGGAGAAAATTATTTCATTATGTCAAGCTTGCTACAAGAAATTTTTAAGTTTACATGTGTGGTTTTGGTGTGATATAGTTTTTGGTAGCTTTATGAGTTCTCAAAATAACTCTAACAATCCTTAAACATAACTTTTTGAGTTATTCATTGATCATTAACTCTATTATTTAGTTGTTTTTCTTTTATCTTAAATGCAGGACATTTTTAAAAATACTAAGGTAGTTTTTGAAGCTATAACATGCTTATGAGAATATATTGTAGGTCTTGACAACATATACATACTCCAAATCTTTGCATGCACAAACAAGTTACAAGAATAACATTTCATCTCGTAACCTTTGTGAGATTGTATAAGTCTTCATTGAATGTCAATTCAAATACAAATCCAAGTAATATAAATCAAAATCAACATTCCAATGTCAATTTGAATATCAATCCAAACAATCAAAATTAAAATCAACATTTGAATGTCAATTCAAATTTCAATCCAAATAATCAAAACCAAAATCAACACTCAGTTTTTATTTAAAATACCATCCCAAACAATCAAAATCAACAATTCATTTCAAATACCAACCCTAATTCATTTTTCAATACAAATAAATTTACAAGTCAATCATCCATTCCACTTTCAAATATAATTTCAACTCAAACATCACGATTCAAAAATATAGTATTTAACCAAAAATGATAAAACATAAAAATAAAATCCAAGGATTACAACATGGTAGCTATTCCAAAAGTAAACAATTTAATTTTGAATATATATTTCCACACCCCTTTGACATTACTATGATGATGGTACCCTTTCCTTCACATTTTGAGCCCCCAAAGTTTGATAAGTACAAAGGAAAAATATTTCCTAGGAAACATCTCAGATATTTTTACATGGCATATTTAGACATTGCTTATATCAATGATTATCTATTAATACTCTTTCCACAAAGTCTAGGGGGTCAAGCCATAGAGTGGTTTTTACACTTACTTAAAGGATCACTAATAAACTTCGAGGAAATTTTAAAAATATTTGTTAGTCATTTCTCATATAATGTTAAAGGTTAGTTGACCATGTTAGACCTACATAACACCAAACAATGTAATGGGGAGACTTTCACCTCCTTCTTGCAAAGATGGTGTAACTTGGCAAGTTGTTTCCCATGGACACTTCCCAAAAAAAACATACAACTATATTTACAAACAATCCTAATTCATAGTTGGCCTCTCAATTACAACTCCATTATGCTACATCCTTTGATGAATCAAAGAGAAATGAATTCAAATCAAAAGAGCTTTAATTTCCAAGGGTGACATCAAAATATTTAAACAAGATAATTGTTCAAACCAAAATGAAAATACAAAGTTCTATGTAAAGAATAAAAATGTGGTAGGAGATAATGTAACATATGTTAAATAAAATCAAGACATCCAACCTATCAATAACATCTCCATTTTAGGTGGTCAACCTTAAAAATAAAATAAAAAATGAAAAAATAACTCCTTTGGGAATGCCATATGATGTTATCTTTCAAAATTTGATCACCGCAAGCATGATCAAGTTTCCCCATAAATAATCCTTTACAAAGATAATGAATATTGCAATTACCACAAAATTAAAGGTCATTCCACAAAAAATTGCATGAGACTCAAACACTATATCCAATATCTTACTGATAATGCTGAAATAATAATAGAGGATGATGCATCAACTTCAAATAATAAAAAACTAAGGATATATCGAGATCCCTTTTTAAAACATGAGCAAGGGTATACTAAGCAAAACAAAAATAAAAATCAAACTAACAATGTCAATCAAACCAATCACCCCTTTGATCCTATAATAAATCACATTGATTATATGTATCATCATGTTTATGTACTTACAATTAAATCCCATGATTGTGCTATCACTAAGAGGCATGAAAATATTACCCTTACAAGTGTCCCTTTGCCTAATGTAAACACCTTAATTTGGTCAAGCAACCACAAGTACTATGTATTTTATTGTTATTTCACATGAAGGTCTTAATGATGATTATAGCCCTTTTTCATGTGGTCATTTTGATTCTTTTGATTTTTCTTATGTCTTATTTTCCTTATTTTCAACACTCCCAGTAGTCAAAATCACATTTTCCCAATCATAGGGGCCCCTAACGTATCTTGTCTGATTTTAGGTATGTTTTAAGCCTTAAGACATAGGTGCCACTTTTAAAATAGTATCACCACATGGTGCTAGTGTCCAATTATGGCTATAGTGTCTAACAGGTCATTTATCCCATGTTTAAGTCCTAACCCCTTTGTGAGTCTTATCTTATGTTTTTTAATCCCTCTTTCATAACTTGTCAACCAAAAAACAAGGTTTTATATTCAAAACAAAGTTCCCTTTATATAAAGAGCCTCACAAGGCATTTACATCTAGCACTTACTATTTTAACACATAATTACATAAAATCAATTAATAGTACAACTCAATACTTTGCACACTACTCAGTATTCACACCTAGACATTACATGATTGATCCAAAAAAGGGCCTAAGAAAAATTCATTTTAGCATATTGTGCAAGTTGATGGTGCATGTTCCTTAAAGGAGAACTACATGAAATTTGAGACCCCTAATATTGGAGTTAATGTAGGTAGTAACTAGGACAACAATGGTTCTACTTCACACAATCGCAATATCCCACAACCTAGTTTTTCCTTTCCTTTTTGAATTTTATCCACTTATTATTTCATATGTATAGGCATTAATTTGGGTTTCAAAAGATATTTAGTCAAAATAGTGACATAGGCTTATTAGTGCAGGTTTTTATTTTTCCCTATTATTTAATTAGGGAATATTATATATTTGTGCATACATGGAGTTTTCCTACATTCGTGGGATAGGCTAGCTTATGTGGAGATGTGTGTCATAGATGTTTCATAGGTGTCATAAGAATGTCATAAGTAACTCCTTTGACTGGCTATTCTGGATATGGGAGTTACTTCTCTATTCTTAGCACCTTGTCACCACCTTTTGTGGAGGAGTTACAATCTATTCTTAGGGTGCTTTGACCACCATATATGGAGGAGTTACTTACTAGCTCTCCTATATGTATTCTTCATTATGGCCATCTCATGTTAATTGAATATTAGGTTTTGCTCCTATTTGTCTTTTGCAAATTATTTCTTTTAGTGATTTCACTTTGCTTTAGCTTCTTCATGGTGTGCACCAGCTTCATCTCGTGTGATCACTTAACCATTGCATTTGCATTATTTGGACCCTAGCAATAACTTTGATATGGTATTAGAGCCACCCTAGTAATCATGTGTCTAGTTATGCTATTAGTTTATTTTGAAAACGTGAGGAGTGGAGTTTTCTTTATGTTATTTTTCTTATTTCCAGATCTGATATGAAAAAGCCTTTCTATATCATTTCTTGTGTTGCATTTATCTTTCCTATGGACTGCCTTCGTGGTGTTTAGATCTGCAAGTTTTTTTCAACTACTATGCACATCTATTGTTTCAAAATGGCATTTCAGATCTAAGGCATAGCTGTTGGAGAAGTGGTGCCATTTTTTGATAGCTCTACACTTGGCTTCCTCTGTAGTTTTTGTTCCTTTTTATAGCATTGGCGTCACATTTTGACACATGGCGTTGGCTTTTCTGATGTTCAGTTGCCCTGTGTTGAAGGAGAAAATGACCACTTTCAGCTGCTGGGCATTGGAATCTCAAAGGAGTGAAGGTTGCATGGAAGAAAGGCATAGGGAGTGAAAATTTCATGGAAGAAGGGAATGAGAGAGAGGATCCTCTCATTGGAATCCTTGCTGGACATCTGCTCTACTGCACAATAACAAAAAAACAACAAAAATCATAGCTTTTTTGGTTTTAAGCGCCTAACTATTTCCAATGCCCCATTTGGTGGGCCCACTCTCTACTAAGCAATATTGGTAAAATATGCTTTTGTCTAATTTCCTCATAATTATTCTAATCTTGTATTCATAAATCAGTCATTTGATTTTTTGAATAAAAGTCAAATTGAAAAATTAGGATTTAAAAAAGCAGTTGAAAGGTTTTAAAAACTTGTATCTTTGACCTAAGAAGATGAAGGGTGAGGCCTGGGTTGGCAGGAGGCCAATTCCCCCTCAAAAAAACCTCTTTTAGATTCCTCACTCTGTGCTGAGTCCAAGGAGTGGTTGGAAGGCCACTTTCTCTCTCAAAACAAGCATTTTTTTAATGTTTTAGTGTTTTTTTGCAAAATTACTAGTTTATGGGAAATTAAAACTTTAAAATCTTGCAAACGGTAGCTTGGATTCAAGTGCTGTCTTTTGTAAAATTTCTTAGTTTTCAATTTTCCACAACTTAGGCTAGATAATTGTAGAAAATGCATTACTTTATAAAGTGCCAAAAATTTGGGTCTCCCAAGACGCATTTTCAGCTGCATCTATTTGCTTGGGTTATTAACTTGACTTGCACAAATTTCTCTAAGACACATTTTCAGCTGAGTCTGATGTCTTTTGAGTGTGCACTTGAATATTTTTTGGGGTCTCAACATTTCAAGGGGTGTGATTGTCTTTCAACACTTTATTTACTTTTGTTATCTTTCTCCTTTCTACATACTTTCACAAACTTGCAATCAACACAACTTCACCTAAATTTATATCAAAATGGATTTTTTTCAACTTAAGCCCCTAACACCCTTTAACTATCATGAATGGAAGGTTAAAATGTCAATCATTCTTAGAAGTAAAGGGTTGTATAGGATCATCATGGGTACTGAAGTAGAACCCAACACTGATGCTGAAAAGGTCAAGTGGTACAACTGTAGTGATGAAGCCTTGGATTACTGAGCTTCTCCATGTCTCCAAAACTTCTCTTACATTTAGAAACCTCCAAGACTCCCAAAGACATATGGGACACCCTAGAAACCTTATTTGGGAAGCTTGATGAGATGAGAGGTCATGAGCTCAAAAATGAACTCATAAGTCTAAGTCCTAGCAACTTTGACACCCTACAGGACTTTTTCACTGAGTTTAAGGCCCTCATATTGAAATTGAAATAATGTGGGATAGAGAATAAAGATGATCAACTCATCCTTTCTATTCTTGCAAAGTTAGGTCCAAGCTATTCAGTCTTTGTCTCCACTTTCCATGCCACAAAAAGTGCCCTTGGCACTACATGGAAAATGCCTTCTTTGGATTCATTCATTACTGACTTGACTAGGGAGCAAGATAAGCTAATTAAAATGGGCACAATGAAGTCTACTCAACCCCAGGATTTGATAGCTGGAAATGGTAAGGATAAGACTTCAACAAAGGAGAAGAAGAAAAAGAACAAAGATTAGGAGAAGAAGAAAGAAAACAAAAATCCTACCAAAAAAAACATTGAGTCTTCCTCCTCCAATGCTGAACCTAAGAAGGAGAAGGTTAAGTGTGCCTCTGGTAAGAAGACAGGGCATGATGAACACAAATGCATGAAGAAAAAAATAGATCACCTAACTCATCTTCTAGAGAAGTACAACATAGGTGTTCCTGAGTCCATCAAGCAGAATTCATCTACCCAAGATTCTACTAAGGCAAAAGGCAAGGGTAAGGAGAAAGAAAAGTGTAAGGCCCTTGTAGCTACAACAAATTCTACATGGGTCATTGACTCGGGTGCTTCTCACCACATGGGCTCTTCCCTAGTTGAGTTTTCATCTTTAAAGCCTTGTAGCATGACTTCAATTAGTTTGGGTGATGACACATTAGTTTTCATTACAGGGAGAGGGTTAGTTGAAATGGAAGGAGGAACATTCAATTATGTTCTACGTGTTCCTTCTCTTTCAACCAATCTCTTATTAGTGTACCAAATCACTCACATTGGTCGGGGCATGAGAGTTGAGTTTTCACCAGATTCAATGGCTATCAAGGAGTTGCATAGTGATACTATAGTGGCAGTGGGTAGGGCAGATCACCAAGCAAGGTTATACACCTTCTCACATTTTACACCTGATTCTTTTCCAATAGCATTATTGACTCATTGAAATGAAGTTAGCAAATTATGGCATGAGCGGTTTGGCCACCTTAACTACTGCTACCTTGAACAACTTTGTGAAAATGACATGGGAATTGGCTTGCCTCATGTTTAATTCTCAAAAGGACTTTGTGAGGGGTGCTCCCTTGGAAAGCATTCTGAAGTAAAATTTGACAAAGGCAAAGCTTGGAGTGCTTCACAACCTTTGGAGTTAGTCCATAGTGATGTATCGGGACCCTTTCCCAAACCATCTTTCATAAGGGCCAAGTACATCCTCACTTTTATTGATGATTTCTCTAGGTACACTTGGATATATTTTATCAAACAAAAGTCTGAAGTGTTTGAAAAATTTCTAGACTTCAAGGCTCTTGTTGAGAAACAGAGTGAGAAATCCATCAACGTTCTTTAAATTGATAATAGAGGGGAGTATGTCAGCAACAGGTTTGAACAGTTTTGCACCATAGAGGGGATTGATTTGTAGTTCATAGTCACTTACAGTCCTTCACAAAATGGGGTTGTAGAACAAAAAATAGGTTCTTAAAAGAGATGGGTAGCTGTATGATTCACTCCAAATCCTTAGCACCTTAGTACTGGGCTGAAGCCATCAATTGTGCTTACTACATTCAAAACAGGGTTCCTCACAAAGCTTTAAAAGGGATAACACCATTTGAATCTTGGCATAAAAGGAAACCTGATGTTGAGCACCTTAGGGTTTTTGGATCCCCAGCCATGGTCCACATAACGAAGAAGAAATGTAAAGCTATAGAATGTCAGTCCAAGCCTTGCATCTTTGTAGGATATCATGATGGTGTTAAGGGGTATCACCTTCTAGATCTAACCACTCACGAGTTATTCATTG
Source organism: Torreya grandis (assembly GCA_037957365.1). NCBI lineage: Eukaryota > Viridiplantae > Streptophyta > Pinopsida > Cupressales > Taxaceae > Torreya > Torreya grandis. The sequence continues at coordinate 19,778 of JARHVA010007832.1, forward strand.
AGAGAAGTGTCCACTTTCAAGAGAGTCGTAGAGACTCAACACTTGGCACTTCTTCTCTCTCATCTAATTTACTTCTTCATGATGATTCCTCAGATTCAGATCAGCCACAGCAGGTTCCTGAGCCAGAGACATCTTCTTCTTCTTTAAGTTTAGACAATGAGGATAGTGATGCAGAGTCATCCACCTCTAGTCAGTTAGACGATGAGGAGTTAGCACCTAACTCACCCACTTCTAGGCCACTTTGGGCCAGACAGACACTTGAGAGTGTTGGCACTTGGGCAGGAGATCCTACAGATGACAGACGTACTAGGGGGATTTTTAGAGAGATCCACATGCCTTCTTTGCCTCAGTTTTAGATCCACAAACTTTTCAATAGGCATCGGGAGTACCTAAGTGGGATAATGCTATGGAGGAAGAATATTATTCCTTAATCAAAAATTAAACTTGGGACTTGACTTTAATTCCTAAGGGAAGGAAGATGGTTCGATGTAGGTGGATATATCAGATCAAGTTTTCAGTAGATGGGTCAGTTGTTAAATACAAAGCACGACTGGTTGCCAAGGGTTTCTCATAGGTGGTAGACATTGACTACTCAGAGACCTTTGCACCCATTGCAAAGATGACTTCTATCTGACTCACCTTGGCTATTGCCATAGCACATGGTTGGAATTTGCACCAAATGGATGTGAAGAGTGCCTTTCTTCATGGAGACCTAGAGGAGGAGATCTACATGGAGCAACCACTAGGATTTGTTCATGATTCTTCCTTAGTATGTAGACTTAGGAAATCTATCTAGAGCCTCAAAGAGACCCCTCAAGCTTGGTATGCCAAGATGGATTCCTTCCTTCTCACAACGGGTTTTACTAGGTGCCATTCTGACCCCAATGTCTACTTATTATGGCAGGATGATTCGCTCTTGATTTTGGTTCTATATATTGATGACCTTTTGATCACTGAGAGTTTTTCATCAGCTATTGCAATAGTGAAGGCATCTCTCCAAGATAGATTTGACATGACAAACTTGGGTTTGTTACACTACTTCCTTGGCATCAAGATCTCATAGTCAGATTTAGGGATCTCTCTTGCACAACCTAAGTATGCTCTTGATTTATTATCTCAGTTTCACATGGCTAATTGCAAGCCATCTTCGACTCCCTTTCTATTAGGATTCAAGCTTGAGGTTGACTATTCTTCACCATTGGTTGATGCCACTCAGTATTGACAACTTATTGGTAGTCTCATCTACTTGACTCACACCAAGCCTTACATATCATATACAATGGGACTTGTCTCTAGATTTATGTAGGAACCTCATGAGCTGCATTGGAAAGAAGCTAAGAGGATCTTGTATTACACATAGGGTTCACATAGATATGGGATTCATTATAGGTTTGGCATAGAGGTTGACATGGTTGGATATATAGATTCAGACTGGGCTGGTGATTCACAAACTCACAAGTCCACTTCTGGTTATAGTTTCTCTCTAGGTTCTGGTCCTATCAGTTGGTCTAATAAGAAGTAGAATGATATTGCTATATCATCCATAGAGGCAGATTAAAGGGGAGCTATTAATGTAGCCACTAAGGCTATTTGGCTTCAGTGGATACTTTTTGAGTTTGGCATTCTTATCAGGCAACCCACCATCATTTATTGTGACAACTAGAGTACTATTCAGATTTGTAGGAATCTGATTCAGCACCAGTGGACCAAACACATAGAGATTCACATGCATTTAATTCATGAGCTTATTCATAGATAGGTCATTAACTTGATATTTTACTAGTCTTTGGAGCAGGTTGCAGACATCTTCACCAAACCTTTCACAGAGAGCAAATTCATTCATCTACGAGCTCTTTGTGGGGTGCGGTCCACATCTGTAGCAACATCATCTTTATGGGGGCCCACTAGCCTCTTCATTTCTTTTATGTCTCTCTTTTGGGGGGAGTTTTTTCTGACGGGTTCTCTCATTTTCTCTATCTTATGGGAGATTGCATTTGCACATGGGTACCTCATCAGGCCTAGTTGTCGGGACCCATTTTATATTTCCACACTGCCCACCTAAGCTGCACTTATGGGGGTGTGTTAGTATAGGTTTTTATTTTTCCCTATTATTTAATTAGAGAATATTATATATTTGTGCATACATGGAGTTTTCTTACATTTGTGGGATAGGCTAGCTTATGTGGAGATGTGTGTCATAGATGTGTCATAGGTGTCATAAGTAACTCCTTTGACCAGCTATTCCAGGTGTGGGAGTTACTTATCTATTCTTAGCACCTTGTTGCCACCTTTTGTGGAGGAGTTATAGTCTATTATTAGGGTGCTTTGACCACCATTTGTGAAGGAGTTAATTACTAGCTCTCTTATATGTATTCTTCATTATGGCCATCTCATGTTAATCAAATATTAGGTTTTGCTCCTATTTGTCTTTTGCAAATTATCTCTTTCAGTGATTTCACTTTGCTTTAGATTCTTTGTGGTGTGCACCAACTTTGTCTCGTGTGATCACTTGACCATTGCATTCACATTATTCAGACCCTGGCAACAACTCTGATAAGGCTAGCACCCGAATGACACAAAACTACTTACATGACCTCAATAACCTCCCATAACTTCCCTAAAAGTTTTATAAAATATCTACAAGAAGGACATTAGTGCTAGAATTGGACACTAGTGCCACATGGAACTATTGTCTAGATATGGGTGCTACTTTCTAAAGCCAAATTTTAATAGATATTCAAAAGACAAAAGGTGTTTACCTATCTATCCAACTTGTTCTAGTTCCCTAATCTATGTAGAAATCTATTTATCTCAAGATAAGTACCTTTTCTCCTCTCACTTGTTATTTTAGGAAAGTTAAATTAAATAAATCATTTCCAAATTTCATTCTAGATTAGCAACATACTCAACCCTTTAACTACATGTATTTACACTAGTAAAACCCTAAAAGGTTAAAACATCTAATATCGAAGGCAAATATAATGTCAGAGACCAACTTGAGAAAATGATAGCATAAATTTCCATTTTGGACCTTTTTAAGACGTCTCCCACTTATAAGGACACTTTGTATAGAACCTTGAAAGAATACAAAGTCCCAAAAAATATCAACTCAACCTACTCTCAAATAATTTTTAGGACACCTATCCTCAAACATTCAAATGAATTTTGATCATTCAGATATTTCACCCATGGGTTCATCCCACATTTTTCTATTGTAGATAGAAGTCTTCATTTCCAAGCATAAAGTAAAAAGGGTGTTTATAGACAATGGATCAGGCCTAAATATGTGTACATTAATTTTTATAAATCATTTGGGACATTCTACTATAACACTAGAGCCCAATACCATACTATAAAGGCATATGATAACAATGAGTGCCATTTGGTGGGAACTATTTATCTTCCACTCATAGTGTGGTAAGTCATTCAAGAAACCCTTATTGATTTTATTGATCTATATTTACCATAAAACATACTCTTTATCTATCCATGGATCCATACCATGAACACCATTCCATCCATCTTCCATAAATTTGTAAAGTTTTCTCATGATGGTATTGAAGTTACCTTTCTAGGTGATCCTCAGCCCTTTCAATATTATAGACTATTGAAAGGGAGATATCATAATATTGAGCATAGTCATTGATGTTAGGTCATCATTGATGTCAAAGAGAGCATGGTTCATAGTGCATTAATGACAATGTGATCAGATTGATAGCTTGAGGAATATATGACATATATGCAGGTCTATAAGGACAAAGAAGAAGTTGTGAGGCATCCATAGATGTCTTGGTGAATTACTAATTTTTCATTTGATCATTTGGAATGATAAATATGAATCTTCTAGATTACAAAAAACTAGATAGTCACTACACGTCATGCAAATATATATGATCCATCAAGTTTGTGCATTTATTGTAGGTACTCAGAAAGTTAATTGTGGGAAAATATTTTCATGTTGATGTTGTCTATAGTGCCAAGAAGGTACCCTGAATATTTGAAGTCTTGAAGTGTTTTATAGATTGAGATATAAATCTTCAAAGTTTCTTGAGTATGCTATGATGGGCCAAAGACCATCAAGTTTAACTAAGTTGAAGTCTAAGGTCAACTAGTCAGTAGATCTAATGGTGTGCATTCAATTATAGATCTTGATCCAATGGTCCACATAAAAGTCAATATGTCAAATAACGAATGTACTAATGACATGTGTCACATTCATAGAGCTTGGATAGAAGATCAATGGTGAGTGTATGATCTTACATTCAGAATATTAGTGGAGCATGTCAATTCAAAGAGTCAATGTGTGCAAAAGGCATGTGAGGTTATCAAGTGACACAATCATGGGAGCTCAGATCAAAGATCAATGGTGAGTGTTACAAGGTAAAGACAAGGTTGATTTATAGATATTAATAGTACAAATTTGGTCAATGTTTCTAGGGTACATGAAATGAGATCAATGTGTCCAATGTTTAATAGCTGCTTAGTGACCATTGGAATTTGAATATTTGAATTTGTGAGAGAGAACCAATATATAGTTTTTGAGCTATAACTTTTGATATATACAAAATTTGATCATGGTGTAAAAGGAAATTTTGTATAGGATCTAAATTCACATATAGAAAACCTAGTTAAAAGGTTTGAATGTTTCTACAATCAAAGTTATAGAGCTTCAAAGTTGACTATTTGTTCATTCATGGTGCTACAATGTACAGAATATTGTTTGAGCAAATTATGCTTTAGTAAAAGAATGTTTTGTAAAGTTTAATGACTTGAAGATGTCTTAGAGATCATATGGAGTGAACATATGTACTTTAAAAGTGATCTTATTTTATTAATTTTCTTGATGAATTTATAAATGGGTGAATAGGTCTCCATAAGACCTATAAGGGATATTAAGGCCTAATTGAAAGGCGTAGATACTTAAGTGTGACCCATAAATGTTATGGATGACTTGTAAGGATGGTGCTGAGATTTTTTATATGTATTAAAGGATAAGGAAATTATTATGGATATACTAGATGATTTATATTCATGAAGATTGTATAAATGGTGGAGATCAAGGCACTAGTCTCTAGACTTGAACATGTATGTGTTGAGAGTGCATAAGATAGAGGAAAAGGAAAGAGATCAGAAAGAATGTGATTAGTGTATGGACTAAAGTAATTATTCTCCAAGAATGTTTCCCACATAGATATTTTGTTATGTATGTGATCTTGATTATTCATTATTATTCATATATTGTATACTTTATGAATTCTTGTGGTCATTGATTAAGATTTTGAAAGAATAACAATTGAAGTTTGAAATATCTTGCATCACTAATTCACCCCCCTCTCAATGATTGTACTTCTGACACATAATTCCAATTATTTAATATTTACTCAATATACTTATGAACCTACTGATGATTCATCAAATATTTCCAATTATATCCATCCTGATGAGTTACTCTCTGCAAACACTGATCAACCATATACATCCCCAAATCCACCATCTACATTCAAGTTTGAAACTCCACCAACTAGATTTTCCATTACGAATGAATATATGAGAGAATATGAAATTCATAAAGCCAAATATTTATGAAAAAATCATATGTCCCATAAAAATCATGGTAGTCCCCACTATAGGAAACAAACACAAGTGGTTTTTAATATTGTCAAAACTTATTTCATGGAAGGCAGGTTCCTTTTTGAATAACAAATTGATGATTCAAACCCCTTTTCTCTCTATTATAATGAATTAGATACACGTTTAAAAATTAGTCAATACCCTATACAAAAATCCATTATGTTTAATATCATGAACTATAAATGAAAAGGTGTTGGTATCCATGAACAAGGTCTCATTGAACCTATAATGTCTATAACACATGAAGGATTCACGGTATTGGATTCAAACCATATAGTGTGAGCATATGTAATTATGATAATGATACTTCTTACACATATTAGGAGGACTCTTTATACATTGAAAGAACTTTTTTTATACCCATTTTGAGGATTTAACCATCACCAACCCATTCCATGATAATGGTGCTTTGATTCTTGAGTTAGCCTTTCCATATTTTATACTATGGGACCAAAAATAACCACCCTCACTTTATAACTTTTATAATGATGAGGCCATATATAAGTTTTTGAGAATTGTAGATCATATACCTATAGGAGATCATAAGAAGGATTTCTTGATTTAATTGGATAAGTATTCATCCTTTGGGGACCTTACATCTTATACTCATTCACATATTCCTACAAATAGTATAGCTTAGTTAAAAAAAATATCATATGATAAATGTACAACCTCTACCAATGAAGACAAGCCCAATCAAAAAAACCTTGAGGAAGAACTCAATCTTCCTCCACTTCCCAAATAGTTTCAAGAAGAATCCACTTTACTAATTTAAAATACTATTCATATCAATATTAGAATAGAATACAATCCTAAGATTATGAAACTTGTTGCTTCCCTTAATCTATAAGAACAATCCATTTTGACTCTACTCCTCAAATAATTCTTAGATGTGTTAGCATGGTCATATGCAAACATGTCAGGGTTGGATCTTTCACTAGTTTTTTAATCACCCTATTATATATAAGGATGCAAAACTAGTCAACCAAAAACTAAGAAAAATGCATGAAAATGTGGAACTAATCATGATGGAAGAATTACAAACAAAAAAAAAAAAGTTGGCTTTATATGACTAATAGAGTACTGAGAGTGGATATCTAATATAGTACTAGTTTCTAAGAAACCACTAGGGATTATAATTTTCATTTATTTCAGTGATATGAATAAATTATATTCACAAGATGACTTTCCTTTACCAAAAATATACATGATTATTGATTCCATGACAAGTCATTATATTTTATCATTAATGGACAATTTTTTAGGGTATAATCAAATCAAAATAGCTCATGAAGACCAAAATAAGATATTATTTATAACACTTTGGGCCAAGTATTTTTATTAAGCAATACCATTTGGCCTCAATAGTGTTGGATCCACTTATCAATGTGAAATGATAGTTATATTTCACAATATACTTCATGATATCATTGAATATTATGTATATGATATTTTGGAAAAATACAAAACTAGAGCAGAACATCCTATGGTACTATGTTAGATTTTTAAACAGTTTAGAGAATATAAAATTTGTCTCAATCCAAAGAAGTGTGTGTTTGGGTTTACTTTATGTGAGCTCTTGGGTTTCATTGTATGAAAAATAGGTATAGATGTGGATCCAAAAAATGTCATAGCTATCACATAAATTCCTACATGAAAAAACCTCAAGAAACTTCATAGTTTGCAAGACAAGATTTAAGCCATCCATATATTCATATCATAGCTTATAGACATATGTCATCCTTTCATATTTTTATCAAAATGAACATTATTTTAATTTAAATGAGTAATGAAAATAATTATTTTCAAATATTAAAATATATCTATAAAATCCACCAGTCTAAATGCTTCCAATTTCAAGAAAACCTTTACTATTCTATATTTTAGCAACATAATATACAATGGGGCCATTGTTAGCACAACATGATGAACATGGAATAGAAAGAGTAGTGTATTATTTTAATATAAATTTTATATCATATGAATTAAAATATTATTCCATCGAGAAAGCATGCATGGACATTATTTTTGTTTCACAAATAATTCACCATTACCACTTAATAATCAAACCAAAATCATTGTTAAAATTGATCCACTTAAGTGTCTCCTCTCCAAATCAGCTCTAATAGGTATAATGGATAAGTGGGTCATGTTTTTAATAGAATTTGATATATATATATATATATATATATATATATATATATATATATATATATTGTGTCAATAAAAAATCTATAAAATGGAAAGTGATCTCAAATACCTTGGTAGAAACACCATTGATAGATGTCATGGATCAGGGGTAGGTATTTTTCTCATCATTCCACAAAGAGATATCATTACAAAAACATTTTGGATATGATTCCTTTGTAATAATAACATATCATAATATGAAGTTCTTTTTTCTAGACTAAAACTTGTAATTTAATAGAACATATAACATCTCCTAGTTTTTGGGGATTCATGGCTTATCATTGAATAAATAACAAATGAATAACCATTTAAAGATGATAAGATAATTCCTTACAAATAGATAGTGGATAGTATTAAATAATTATTTTAGTCCATAAATTTTGATTAAGTTCCTTGACTCAATAATAGGGTAGTCATAATTAGTTCACTCTTAGACATCCATCCAAATAATAGTCATAATTAGTTCTTTATAGAGAAATTAATATGTCCAACATATGATACACATGCATATAAAATAGTATGTGAGGTTATTCATCCCACTTACCCTTGGTACCATGATATATTTACATACCTCCATGATAATAATACCCCCCCTAACTTATCCTAACCAAAGGAAATCCTTTATCTAACAAAATTCTAATATTACCATCCTTAGAAACAACTTATACTGTAGGGGTTATAATGTAACTTTATTTTGGTGTTTAAACTCTGAAGAAGTAGCCTTAGCCATTAAGTAAGTTCACAATGGTATTTGAGATTATAATATTAGTGTCATGGCCCTTGCAGATAAAATTTTACATGTCATAAATTACTAACCAACAATGGAATATGATTCATGTCAATATGTCAATAAATGTGTCCCTTGCCAAAAACATGGGGACTAAATCCATAATCTATCACAAGCATTGAAACCTATTACCACTCCATGGACCTTCTCCACATGGGGGTTAGACCTTATTATACATATAAATCACAATTCTTAATATGGACATAATCACATAATCACCACTACTAATTAATTTACTAATTCCATTAACCTATGTAGCTTGAAAGTAAATTTTCCAAGTTTATCCTAAACCACATTATTTGTCATTATGGTGTACCTTCTACCATTATATCATATAATGGTAAATATTTAAAAAATAAATATGTCAATTTTTTTCCAAGCATACATATGAAGCATAAATGTTCCATGCCTCACTATCCCCAAAGAAATGGTCAAGAAAAGGCATCAAATATAAATATACTTCAAATAATAAAACATGTTATCAATGATGCTAGTCATGATTAAAATTTATAAATTTAACTTGATTTTTGGAACAATTATACTATCATACACACACCCATGGGGGTAACTCTATATTCCCTTATTTAAAACACTGAGCTTGTATTACCTATGGTAATCGAACTTTCCTCTTTAATAATCTCTCTACAAAACATTATTGATGGATAATCCTATTGCACTTCAAGGCTACATGAGCTTGATATCCTAGATGAGAAACATCTTAATGACATTAACCATCTACAAGCCTATCAAAACCTTGTCCATTGTAGCTATAATAACAATATCATAGATAGAGAGTTTGAAACTAAAGATATTGTTTTACAAGAAACCCAATGGAACACTAATGTTTATCATGAAAATAAAGGTAAGTTTGAACCTAATTGGTTAGGTACACACATCATCTTTGCCAAATATGGATTGGGTTATTATATACTAGAAAAAAATAAGGAGAAGAGATTAATGAGCCTATTAAAATTATGCACCTTAAGCACTTCCATTCCTAAACTACTCAAGTGCTATTTATGTGTGTGTATATATATATATATATATATATATATATATATATATATATAAAATAAAAGAAAACAAATTAAAAGAGTAGAAAAAAATAATAAATAAAATAAATAAAATAAATAAAATAAAAAAATAATAAAAAGAGAAAGAAAATAAAATGATCCAACAACAAAAACCATTTTTACGGCACTTTGGACAAGTACCATGTGAAAACTAGTTTCTAGTGCCATGCATAGACCATTATCTATATACACCCTAGTTACTTGGGGGTATTCCCTAGAATTATCCATTTTTATTTATCCATTATCCATTTATCTATATATCCTAATTCATTTCTGTATAACCCATATTTTCATCTTCCTATGACATTTTAGTTAGGGTTTGATTTTAATAGTTAAGTGGATATGCCTTTACTCATGTTTTTATTAAAATATTGTATATAATCCTTGGATTAAAAAAATAAAAATAACGCATCCTTCCAACCATTCATTCAAAAGTGGTAACACTTATCCATAATCAAACCCCATCATCTACTATCATTTCATGGGAGGGTACCCTTCATCTACTCATCATAACCTTGCATTATATCATCAATACCATCCCTTCCCTCATTGGGAGAACTAAATTAGCTTGAGTTACACATGGAATATTGAGGAAGTGCCTAAATATATGGGGTATCTAGGGTCAACTTGGACACCACCATCACCAAAAAATATAATAACATACAAAAACATTGGATAATCTCTAAAAATTTAAAAAATGAAAACCAATCAAAAAATAACATGTCCTTAGTCAGTGTACCCTAGTTATCCTTTATAATAATTACTCATTAGATAGTTGAAATCATCAAATATTTCATACCTCAAAGTGTTTCACTCTATCCAAGGACATTCAAAGATAAATTTGTTTACTTTTTTGTGTATTTCACTTGCTTTCTTATTGTATAAATTGCATGTTTTTCTTACTTGATTACACAATTGTTTATCTTTCTTATTTTCATTGTTAGAAACACTTTTTTTAATCTTATTTTCATTGTTACTCTTTGTTTATTCTAGAACACTATGAGCATTACAAACAATGTTATCATGATCTTATATATCATGATGCACTAAGTCTTGTGTTTTTTATTCTATTAGTCCATATGCATATAACACAATAGAAATCATAGTTTTCCCATAAAATTTGTGAATATTGTCATGTAAAACCTAAAAATAAAATATGCTCAATTCATGTCAAACTATAATGTTGGAAATATTTTTGAAACTCCAAACAAAGGCTATTAAAATTAGTTATCCAAAGCATCCATGGAACACAATTTTTATATTCATTTTTCATTATTTCATAATAAATGTAAAGACACTAACATGAATCAAATATTAAATTTAAAGAGAGACAATATCAAATTAAAAAATCCATCTAATCCATCAATACATTTTATAAAATTACAATATCTATAACATTATTGAAACCATAAAAAAAATCACATGCCATCAAAAACCATGTGTGTGTGTCCCCATCAATTCATCAAATATGTGTAATTTACATATAAAAAAATCATATACTTTGATATTTATAGTTTACATATCATAAATATGTCTTTAACATCCATCCCCTAGCTTTCGATATGACCATTTATAGGAATTGATCTTGGCTACTATTGTGTACTCCATGGGGGATGCATGGCATGGTGAGATGCTTGTCCAATATATTACTTTGATGTCATGGTCCATGATATCCTAGTCCCTAACCCAAATCTCATACTACTATATTAATATCTAAACAAAGGTTATTATTGATCAAGTGGGACATCTCACTCATAGATACTCTTGTAGTTGGTCCCCTAATCCATCGCCCTCATGACATCTGATAAGGATTCAACTAGCCTAGTGTAGTCAGTAGCTCCTTCAATTTGCATATCTCAAAATGAGATTCATCTCTCTCCTTTTTATATCTCTACACAAGCATAGTATCATCCTATACATGTGTCCTCACATCACAAGTCAATAAACCCTCCTCTCTACCCATAATCTCTACAAATAATCTTTTTACCTTTATCATCAATATATTGATCTCTACCTATAGTATTTATATCAATATAGATATATGGATCCCTTTCTATGATCCATCCCACTAAAACCCTAAAATATAAATGTCTCTTTTTCTAGTCTCCACATGAATCCTCATAATCAAGGACACATCCTCCACTAGTCATTTCAAACCTAAAGGCCCAGCCTTAAAATCTCTCCCTGCATGGATCTCTAGTGTATTATACATCATCGTATCCTTCCCATATCCTCCTCATCACTATTAATGATAATAATATGGGTGTCACCTCTAAATATCTCCTCCACCTATGCATATGTCACTCATGCCTCATTAATATGCACATCCTTCCCTACCATGTCCTCCATCACTAAGGATAATTACATCTATAGGTACCAACTTTTGCCCTGATCTCTACTATCACACTTTGAATTCCACTTGAAGTATTTGTCTTCATGTCCTAGGTCTCAAAATAGGGTCAATAAATCTAATAGGCCAAATATTCTCCCACCATGTTGCATAAACCTATGACACCCTTACATCCACAACATCTCTCCTAGGATAGTACTACATAGTCTACATCTCCCTCCAACTATGATTTACTACCCTAAGGTATATCCTAGGTCCCTACTATGGTATATCTCTAAAAACACTATTGGTACATATTTTTATATCATAAATTATTTAATAACCCTATTTAACATATAACACTCAAGGGTATACTCATATCCACCAATAATGTAGCAAGGTGTAATCATATGCTCCATGTAATTTGAATCTTAAGGATACTATGGATCCACCTTCATATAGGGTTTTTAAATGATATCTATGGGAAATATTTCATCTAAAGTCATCATATAAAATTTAACATCATCCCCATGCTCCTATAACAATGTACCATTCATAGGTAAATGGCTCTCTAGATGCCCTCTATCTCAGTTGTCCAACAAGCCTCTCCACTAAAATATGTTCCAATAGCCACAGGTGTAGTATTATGGATAACCCTATTATTTAAAAACTATTATACACAACTATATATAGGTATTTGTACAAGTGGAATAACGTGTAAGGTCCCCATGCAAACTCCATAACATTATCTAACATATATATAATCACATATAATAACTCCATATGAAATAGTTTCCCACTCTTGTTTGGTATAAGTATGCAACCAAAAATATCCACCAACACCATTGTAAATACATTTTTATATAAGATGTTTTTCAATGATGTCTCCAAGGTCACCAAGGATGTTGATGAGGTTTTATGTGTGCTAAAATAATAATGAAAAAGTGTGTTCCAGTGTTCTTACATAGTTCTTTAGTGTTTGACTTAGATAGGTAGGTGGTGGATTATTGATGGTATGTTCATGTTTGAAAGACCATATGGGGTGTTTTGATTTCTTGAAGTCATTGTGAAAGTGAAAGGAATTCATCTGAGAAGTCATATGAGTGGCTAGGTTCAAGTAGTCCTCTTGACAAACAAAGTTGAGTGAGTAGATTGATGAAATTATCATTCACATGTCATAAGGTATTAAGAGAATGTTGATATATTAATATATTAAAATATGTTAGGAGATTATATGGTTCAATTTTTAGGTCTGGACATGGAGTCTAGAAAAAATTATTAAAGTGCAAAGTTGGCCTCTCAGACAGAGTTCAATAATTTCCCATACTTAGCCAAATTTATGATATCAAAGATATATGGTGAGAATTTAATATATAAATTAAGATAAATGGTGATAATTATTAAATAATTAAAATAATTATTATAATTTGTGATGTCCCTTACTTAGGGGCTCCTATTTTTCTGCAAAAGCTCTGATACCACTGTGATGTCCCTTACTTAGGGGCTCCTTTTCTGAACAAAAAAGCTCTGATACCACTGTGATGTCCCTTAATTAGGGGCTCTTTTTTATAAGCAAAATATCTGATATATAGCAATAAAAAAAGCTCGGATACCACTGTAATATCCCCTTCAAATAGGGAATATAGAAACACAAAAGCTCTGAACAAAGCTGAACAAAGATACAATTTTTGCCAAAATAATTTCAAATATGAATAAATAAATCACAATATAATCTCTCAATAGCAAATCAAATATCTTATCACTTGTTCTTCTAGATGATTACACAATTGAGTCTCTGTCATACAAATAAAGTAATATGAAATATTCTATCTTAAAACCCTGGGCTTTTGCAAATCTGGAAATTGAGCTTGAATCTGGAAATTCTGGTTTGCTGTGTCGAACACACAGTCGCCGACGTCGATTGATATACTACCGACATCGGTCACTATCGATCCTTCTCTACCGATGTCGGTCTTTAGTCGGCTGATGTCGGTCACTGGGGATCTCTGTCTACTGAGGTCAGTATCTACGTGGATCTGTATAGACTTGTACGGACTTCGTACGGTTGCCAATTAAGCACAACCTGTCTATTTTCAACCCCTGATCTAAAAATATATGGCTCTAATACAGAAGATCTCTATCTATATAATTTATTGAATCAAAACTAAATAAAGAAATACCTAAAATACTATGATAACTTTTGTGTGAAGTTATCTCTCAAATCTGTAAACCTCTGTGATAACTTCTGTATGAAGCTATCTCTCAATTTGGCAATAGATCAGCTGATATTTCACAGCATCTAAATTGCACACACTAAAGAGTTGATGTTCTCCAATGCAGATGGAATCCTAGAACCCTTGGCTCAGTCTTCACAGAAGAATTCTTTCAATATCAAAATCAATAATCAATGCATAATCAATAATGGCCTCCATGAGAAACCCTTATACCCTCAAAAAGATATGCTTGCCCTAATTAGGGTTTCTTAAATTAGAATTAGGGTTTCTAATTAAAAATAGGCTAAATAATTAATATTTGATTAAATCAATCAAATATTAATATCTCCCTCAATACATGTCGGATCCTCGAACCGTTCGAAGCTGGTGAACCAGGGAGTGATTCCGCACATGACCATACCAAAATAAAGGCACTTCGCTGCATGTCAAATATCCCTAAATAATAGGAGCTCAGGCCAAATGTGTCTGAAATAACTTGAATGAAAGCCAACTATAGGAATTCTGCAAACCAAAGCCAAGCCAAACTCCATTATGACCCTCTATCCAACCTATCAGCCTATGAAGGTCGCATAATAGGCTAATCATAAAGTCTGTCGATGTCCACTAAAAAAGGGGACATGACAATCCGCCCCTCCAAAAATTGCTTGTCCCCAAGCAATCTCAGAACAACAAACCCATCAATCCACCTGGATCCCAAATGTAGTCATGATCTACACTGATGACAATCAACACAAGCTTCTGTAATTTCCTCAGAACTATAACCCAAAGGAATCCACAATCAAACTGGCAGATGCAACTTAACCAAACTCTGAAAGCACAACTGTCATAGTTAGGAACCCATGAGGAACAAACTCTCGAAGTATCATAACCCAAGTAGAATGGACAACTCAAACTACGAATTCCATCTACAAAAGATGGTGCCAATCCATCCCATAATTGATCCCTCTTTAAGGGTGGCACAACCAACTGTACCACACTATCAAATGTGTGAGAAGAATCAATTTGGAGACTCGACTCCACTGGTATCCCAAACTCATTAGGACTAGGTACTCCTAAATGCTGAATATGTGTGTCAGTAGCAACAACATGCTCCTCATCAACAGCTACAGAAACATACTCAACACCAACACTCAGTGTACTAACCTCTGAGTACACTCCACACTCTGAATGTAAGCATCAGACTCATCCTCACTATCTAAAACCTAAGCTGAACTCACCTTAAGACAAATCTCATCCACAACATCCTCAACTACTCTTACCTGTGAAGATAATATAGATAAATCATTACTTGAAGATGTGTTAATGTCTCCCTGTACTGGATCAGCATGTCTATCAAATTCATCATTCAAGTTTCTGCATGTCATAGGGAAAGTACTACGATCCTTAGGCCTATCAATTAAAATCTTTAACCACATACCAGCGCTAGGTGAGACATTTTTCTCTTTTGTCCAAACATACCATAAATCGTCTGCCAAAAGTTTAGAAATTTTATCCTCCTCCTCAAACAAGATTATGAACATGATAGAGTGCATTGATGCTAATACATCACTGGAATGAAACTCATCTAAAATATTCCAAAATATTTTAAACATCCTGCGAATGTCACCAATACAACCTACTAACATCATAATGTTTTCAAATCCATACCTTGCAAATGTTTCAAGTAATCTTGCCCTCTTTGAGAAATGAGGGTCTCTAATGTCATCCAAATTTTTGAAGCTTTTTACCATGGCGTGAAGTACCTCTCTCATAATCTGATCATCATAAAAATTAAAGCCAGCTATTATCCTCATGATTTCACTAATGCAAGAGAGAGTTGCAAGTCTTACCACCTCATCATGATGTCTCAATAATCGGGGCTTCACCAACGAACCAAATGTTGGAGATAATGTTGTTTGCATATCATAAGAATTTGATTGATCAACCTTGCCTAAATAAGTTTCTAACTCCTCCAAAGTTTTTAGAATGTCATCTGCTTACTGAAATGGATTATCTAACTTCTTCTTTGCATTGTGCATTCTTTCTTCCAAATCTTTGATACCTGTTAAAGCCATACTGATAACCAAACTACCTAGCAAGATGGCAGGACATCAGCTCTGATCTACCCAACAAGATGGCAGGAATTTGGTTCTGATACCACTGTGATGTCCCTTACTTAGGGGCTCATATTTTTTTGCAAAAGCTCTGATACCACTGTGATGTCCCTTACTTAGGGGCTCCTTTTCTGAACAAAAAAGCTCTGATACCACTATGATGTCCCTTACTTAGGGGCTCTTTTTTCTAAGCAAAAGCTCTGATATATAGCAATAAAAAAAGCTCTGATACCACTGTAATATCCCCTTCAAATAGGGAATATATAAATACAAAAGCTCTGAACAAAGATACAATTTTTGCCAAAATAATTTCAAATATGAATAAATAAATCACAATATAATCTCTCAATAACAAATCAAAGATCTTATCACTTGTTCTTCTAGATGATTACACAATTGAGTCTCTGTCATACAAATAAAATAATATGAAATATTCTGTCTTAAAACCCTGGGTTTTTCCGAATTTGGAAATTGAGCTTGAATCTGGAAATTTTGGCCTGCTGTGTCGAACACACAGTCACCGGCGTCGATTGATATACTGTCAACATCAGTCACTGTCGATCCTTCTCTGCTGACATCGGTCTTCAGTTGGCTGATGTCGGTCACTGGGGATCTCTGTCTGCCAAGGTTGGTATCTGCGTGGATCTGTACAGACCTGTACGGACTTCATATGACTACCAATTAAGCACAACCTATCTATTTTCAACCCTCGATCTAAAAATATATGGCTCTAATACAGAAGATCTCTATCTGTATAATTTATTGAATCAAAACTAAATAAAGAAATACCTAAAATACTATGATAACTTCTATGTGAAGTTATCTCTCAAATCTGTAAACCTCTGTGATAACTTCTATATGAAGCTATCTCTCAATTTGGTAATAGATCAGCTGATATTTCACAGCCTCTAAATCACACACACTGAAGAGTTGATGTTCTCCAATGCAGATGGAATCTTGGAACCCTTGGCTCAGTCTTCATAGAAGAATTCTTTCAATATCAAAATCAATAATCAATGCATAATCAATAATGGCCTCCATGAGAAACCCTTATACCCTCAAAAAGATATGCTTGCCCTAATTAGGGTTTCTTAAATTAGAATTAGGGTTTCTAATTAAAAATAGGCTAAATAATTAATATTTGATTAAATCAATCAAATATTAATATCTCCCTCAATACATGTCAGATCCTTGAACCATTTGAAGCTGGTGAACCAGGGAGTGATTCCGCACATGACCATACCAAAATAAAGGCACTCTGTTGCATGTCAAATATCCCTAAATAATAGGAGCTTAGGCCAAATGTGTCTGAAATAACTTGAATGAAAGCCAACTGTAGGAATTTTACAAACCAAAGCTAAGCCAAACTCCATTATGACCCTTTATCCAACCTATCAGCCTATGAAGGTCGCATAATAGGCTAATCATAAAGTCTGTCGATGTCCACTAAAAAAGGGGACATGACAATTTGCCCCTCCAGAAATTGCTTATCCCCAAGCAATCTCAGAACAACAAACCCATCAATCCACTTGGATCCCAAATGTAGTCATGATCTACACTGATGACAATCAACACAAGCTTTCGTAATATCCTCAGAACTATAACCCAAAGGAATCCACAATCAAACTGGCGGATGCAACTTAACCAAACTTCGAAATCACAACTGTCATAGTTAGGAACCCATGAGGAACAAACTCTCAAAGTATCATAACCCAAGTAGAATGGACAACTCAAACTGTGAATTCCATCTACAAAAGATGGTGCCAATCCATCCCACAACTGATCCCTCTATAAGGGTGGCACAACCAACTATACCACACAGTCAAATGTGTGAGAAGAATCAATTTGGAGACTCAACTCCACTAGTATCCCAAACTCATCAGGACTAGGTACTCCCAAATCCTGAATATGTGTGTCAACGGCAACAACATGCTCCTCATCAGCAGCTACAGAAACATACTCATCACCAACACTCAGTGTACTAACCTTTGAGTACACCTCCACACTTTGAATGCAAGCATCAGACTCATCCTCACTGTCTAAAACCTGAGCTAAACTCACCTTAAGACAAAGCTCATCCACAACATCCTCAACTGCTCCTACTTGTGAAGATAATGTAGATAAATCATTACCTGAAGATGTGTTAATGTCTCCCTGTACTGGATCAGCATGTCTATCAAATTCATCATTCAAGTTTCTGCATGTCATAGGGAAAGTACTACGATCCTTAGGCCTATCAATTAAAATCTTTAACCACATACCAGCTCTAGGTGAGACATTTTTCTCTTTTGTCCAGACATACCATAAATCATCTGCCAAAAGTTTAGAAATTTTATCCTCCTCCTCAAACAAGATTGTGAACATGATAGAGTGCATTGATGCTAATACATCACTGGAATGAAACTCATCTAAAATATTCCAAAATATTTTAAACATCCTGTGAATGTCACCAATACAACCTACTAACATCATAATGTTTTCAAATCCATACCTTGCAAATGTTTCAAGTAATCTTGCCCTCTTTGAGAAATGAGGGTCTCTAATGTCATCCAACTTTTCAAAGCTTTTTACCATGGCGTGAAGCACCTCTCTCATAATCCAATCATCATAAAAATTAAAGCCAGCTATTATCCTTATGATTTCACTAATGCAAGAGAGAGTTGCAAGTCTTACCACCTCGTAATGATATCTCAATAATCAGGGATTCACCAACAAACCAAATGTTGGAGATAATGCTATTTGCATATCGTAAGAATTTGATTGATCAACCTTGCCTAAATAAGTTTCTAACTCCTCCAAAGTTTTTAGAATGTCATCTGCTTGCTGAAATGGATTATCTAACTTCTTCTTTGCATTGTGCATTCTTTCTTCCAAATCTTTGATACCTGTTAAAGCCATACTGATAACCAAACTACCCAGCAAGATAGCAGGACATCAACTCTGATCTGCCCAACAGGATGGCAGGAATTTGGCTCTGATACCACTGTGATGTCCCTTACTTAGGGGCTCCTTTTTTTTGCAAAAGCTCTGATACCACTGTGATGTCCCTTACTTAGGGGCTCCTTTTCTAAACAAAAAAGCTCTGATACCACTGTGATGTCCCTTACTTAGGGGCTCTTTTTTCTAAGTAAAAGCTCTGATATATAGCAATAAAAAAAGCTCTGATACCACTGTAATATCCCCTTCAAATAGGGAATATAGAAACACAAAAGCTCTGAACAAAGCTGAACAAAGATATAATTTTTGCCAAAATAATTTCAAATATGAATAAATAAATCACAATATAATCTCTCAATAGAAAATCAAAGATCTTATCACTTGTTCTTCTAGATGATTACACAATTGAGTCTCTGTCATACAAATAAAATAATATGAAATATTCTGTCTTAAAACCCTGTGCTTTTGCAAATATTGAAGTTGAGCTTGAATCTGGAAATTTTGGCCTGCTGTGTCGAACACATAGTTGCTGGCGTCAGTTGATATACTGCCAACATCGGTCACTGTTGGTCCTTCTCTGCTGACGTCGGTCTTCAGTCGACCGATGTCGGTCATTGGGGATCTTTGTCTGCCAAGGTCGGTATCTGCGTGGATCTATACGAACCTATACGGACTTCGTACAGCTACCAATTAAGCACAACCTATATATTTTCAACCCTGATCTAAAAATATATGGCTCTAATACAAAATATCTCTATCTGTATAATTTATTGAATCAAAACTAAATAAAGAAATACCTAAAATACTGTGATAACTTCTGTGTGAAGTTATCTCTCAAATCTGTAAACCTCTGTGATAACTTTTGTATGAAGCTATCTCTCAATTTGGCAATAGATCAGCTGATATTTCACAGCCTCTGAATCACACACACTGAAGAGTTGATGTTCTTCAATGTAGATGGAATCCTAGAACCCTTGGCTCAGTCTTTACAGAAGAATTCTTTCAATATCAAAATCAATAATCAATGCATAATCAATAATGGCCTCCATGAGAAACCCTTATATCCTCAAAAAGATATGCTTGCCCTAATTAGGGTTTCTTAAATTAGAATTAGGGTTTCTAATTAAAAATAGGCTAAATAATTAATATTTGATTAAATCAATCAAATATTAATATCTCCCTCAATACATGTCAGATCCTCCAACCGTTTGAAGCTGGTGAACCAGGGAGTGATTCCGCACATGACCATACCAAAATAAAGGCACTCCACTGCATGTCAAATATCCCTAAATAATAGGAGCTCAAGCCAAATGTGTTTGAAATAACCTAAATGAAAGCCAACTGTAGGAATTTTGCAAACCAAAGCCAAGCCAAACTCCATTATGACCCTCTATCCAACCTATCAGCCTATGAAGGTTGCATAATAGGCTAATCATAAAGTCTGTCGATGTCCACTAAAAAAGGGGACATGACATAATTCATGTGGGGATGCCAAGTGGTGGAATTTCATTGGAGATTGACTGTAGGGTACACAGAGGGCATGCAGGGTTACCAAGTGGCTTGATCTCAGAAGCGAGGGTCTAAAATCAATAGTGAAAAATTAAAATTAAATTTAGGAGGATAATAATGGTATTACAAAATAATTTTTTAAAATTATGTGTGAGTACATGAGATGAAGACACATGTTTACAGATGATTTTACATTAACCAGTGACTGTTGGCATTTGTATTAGCAAAAGGATAAACCAATGCTTAATATTTTGATTATATCTTTTGATCTAGGATGAATTTATTGATGGTTTGAAAGGAAAATTTGAATAAAAATTCTAGAAGTATCCAAATAATATATTTATAAGGTTTTAATATATGTATAGTCAATGTTATTGAGCTCTAGTTTGACTAAAGGTTTGACCATGTTCTACAAGTGACCCAAGAAGGATAATTGAAGAGTTTTTATGGTATTTTGATGTTTCATGATGAAATAACTATTGGATAGTGTTTTAAACTTCATGAGGACAATATTTATGTATTTTTTAGGTTTGAACAATCCATATTCAGTATGAACAAAGTCTTAGAAGTTGATTGTGTTTATTGAATACACTGGTAAGTTTGACTGACCATTTTGTAGAGGTAAGTTGAAAATGTTATGATTAGATTTGAGGAATAAAATGAGTATGGAGATGTTATATAAGTCTAAAAGTTTTATAAAATGTAATTTATTTTCATGATATGCCCCTAATCAGATATGGAGAGTTAAAATAAATTGACTGTATTTTGACTTTATATGACTAGTCTAAGTGGTCATTTTGAGAGAGTTGATTTGAGTGATTAGAGCATGTGTTGAAGTGTCTAAGGCACATGGAAGTGTTTCATAGGTCTTTAAAATTTCAAACATGTTATATCATCATATGGATATGTGAAAATATTTGAGTCGTTGCTTTAGAATTTTGAGACTATATTTTATGTGTATGAAGGCCTAAAGAGCGAGGATACCTAATTGGTAGGTTCAAGTATTGAGTTGGTGTTCTAGGTGGCATGGACCCATATGAAAGTGAGAAAGTGGATATTAGATATAGGTTTTATGTGTTTAATTCATTGGTAAAGGATGAAGGTGGTCTAAGTAATCTCACATGTAATGTGTGAGTATGAAAGCCTAATTGTTTTAGGTCTCACCAAGACCTAATTATGCTTTGGGGTTAATGAGGTAATTTCCAACCTAATGAGTGTGGGTTTCTTACATGTAAAATGTATTATTACCTATTTAAAAGGTATAACAAGTATGGTAATCATCTTGTCAAACCAATATGGGTTAGATGAGTGTATGGTATAAATACTAGGCATAATTTACCTATTTGGAGTCGAGTTGAGAGAGTATGGTGTGAAGAGAAGGTGAGAACCTTTGAAAAATAAAGTACATGTAATTTAAGACCATATTAGATAAAATAATATAATTCATGTTTATCTAATCAAGATGATGCAGGTGGATACACAGGTCATTGGACCTAATGAGCCAGGAAGAGGAAGATTGAGTGAGTGAGCCCTTAAGAATGTTTAGGTGAAAGAGTGAAGGTGAAGAGTGAAAAAAAGGTGGTCATCATAAATTTAAGATTAAAAATAGGTGTTCAAGATGATATTTTCAAGGTATCATGGTGGTTTCTTGGTTGCTTAGAGGATTAGTTCCTCTTTTCAAGGTGAAACTTGCTAAAAGGTCTAGTTGTTGTGGGTGCTCAACTAGATAGGGGTAGTAGCTCCTTGTGGGATTAGTGTCTAACTAAATTAAGGGATGGGTGTTTCTTGATTAGTTGGTGCTAGTCTAAATGTTAGATCTTTTTATTTTAGGATTGTAGTCCATCTTGTAAGGTTCAGTGGGTTTTATTCCCTAAGAGGGTTTCCCACATATATCATGTGTTTGATCTTGCTATGTTCACTGCAATGGTTAATTTGTATGCATAAATTACATGTGATGAATATTTAAGAATTGGTAATTGAATTATCTTGAATCACTAATTCACCCCCACTCAATGATTGTACCTCTAAAAATTGGTATAAGAGCCATAAATTCTTTGCCAAATTTTAACCACTTAAAGGTGATCATTGGTGCAATGAATATTCATGGTGAAATAGTGTGTGATTTGTCAAAGATTTATTGTTTTGAAAAAGAGATTAAAAGTCTGAAAGGAAGAAAAAATTCAAATCTAACTCCCTCTACATGTTGTGAGATCAAATCAAGTAAAGTCTTAACATATTCAGATATGCTCTCATCCAAGGTTAAAAGTGACTCTTGCTTTACAAAAGAAGTCAAGAATAAAGACTCATGGATCATTAATGAATAAGAAAAATATCCAACATGATTTTTTTCAATGGATATTGTTTTACTTGCAATTAATTTGGTCATAGATATAAGAATTGTGTTCTATCTCCTAAGATCAAAAGAGATTGGGTTTGCTATAACTATATTCAGAAAGGTCATAGTACCAAGAATTACAAAAGTTCCTTTTAAAAAAAGGACATACAATTAATTTACACCATCAAATGGTTCAAGGAAACTAATCCTAATAAAAAATAAGAAAAGAAACAAAACTCTTACAGTATGCCAAAGGAAGAATCAATGTTTGTTCAAATATCTTTTCACACTCAAGAAGATGAGAACAAGAAGTGGTACATAGATAGTGGGTGATCAAGTCATATGATATGATAAAAGAGCATGTTTATCTCTCTCAATAATACCAATCCAAGTCTAGTTATATTTGGTGATAAATGTTTTTTACTATTGTTGGAAAAGGTACAGTGAGTCTTGACAATAGCCATACTAGAACTAAGAATGTCTTATATGTAGAAGGTCTGAAACATAATATTTTAAGTGTGAGTCAAATGTGTGATCAAATAAATATTCCAACCTTTCATGACAAGGAATGTGAAGTTAAAATGGAAAAGTCTAGAAAAATAATTACAAACATTAATAAAGTAGAAAATAACCTGTATATCTTCCATGAACCTAAGAAGGAAGAATGTTTCATGAGTCAATTGGATGAAATGTGGCTTTGGAATTGAATACTTGGACATATTAATTTTTAAAATATGGTAAGGATCAGTTCAAAGGGGTTGTTAAGACATATGCCAAAAATTACCAAAATTCCTCATTCTCTCTATAAAGCATGTCTTCATAGGAAGCAAATCAAGAAGAGATACAAATCCAAGGAGCATTCCACTATAGGGCCATTAGAATTGATCCACACTGATCTATGTGGACCTATGAGAACTCAAAGTATTCAAGGTAACAACTATTTCATGCTTCTCATTGATGATTTCACTATGATGACTTAGATATGCTTTCTTAAATATAAATTTGAAGAATTTTTCAAGACTTATAGCATTCAAAGCACTTGTGGAAAATGAAAAAGAATCTAAAATTAAGTGTGTAACATTAGATAGAGGAGGTGATTTTTGGTCTCATGAATTTGATTAATTTTGTTAAGAACAAAGGATAAGAAGATAATATTTTATTTCTAGAACACCATAATAGAATGGTGTTATTGAAAGGGAAAATAGAATTATTCAAGAAATCAGTAGAACTATGCTTCAAGATGCTAAACTATTAGATGGTTATTGGGAAGATGAAACAAGCACTTTAATTTACATTCTTAATAGGTGCCAAATTAGATTAAATGGTGATAAGACTCCATATAAGCTATGAAAGAATAGAGATGCTAATGTCAAACATTTTAGAGTATATGGGAGCAAGTGTTATATCAAAAGGGATGAATAAAATCTTGGAAAATTTGATTCAAGATTTGATGAGGGCATCTTCTTAGGCTACTCTTCTATCAACTCTATCTATATATGTTTCAACAAGAGACTCAAAATATTGTTAAAAGATCAAATGTAAGTGTAGATGAGATAAATAGAGTCAAGAATTCAAACTTTCAAGTAAGTGATACTATTCAAAATTCTATTTAAAACAAGGATGGGTTATCTATTCAAACAAATGATGAAAATGAAGAGGAAGAATAAATAATCGATACTAAAGCTCCATCTAAGAGAATACAAAAGGATCATCTTGCCTCCTAGGTAATTGGTAATGTGAATGCAAGGTTGCAAACTAGAAGAAGAATGTTGATCAATCAAAATCAACAAAACACTATCTTCTTGTCATCAATTGAACCCAAAAATTTCCTAGAATCTAGAATTTTTTTTTTTAGACATATGTTATAGATGAAGAACTTGATCAAATAGTAAACAATGAAACATGGGATCTAGTTCCTAGACCAAAGACCAAGAATGTGATAGGCACTAAGTAGGTCTTAAAAAATAAGATGAATGAGAAAGGTGAGGTCACAAGAAATAAAGTTAGACTAGTGTGTAAAGGATATGCTCAAGTTAAAGGGATAGACTTTGATGAAACTTTTGCTCCAGTGGCAAGAATGGAAGCAATTAGACTCTTCTTGGCATATATTAATTTCAAATATTTTAAGGTATAAAAAATGGATGTGAAATCTACCTTTTTGAATGGAAACTTAGAAGAAGAAGTTTACATTGAGTTACCTAAAATAGTTTTATTTTCAAGTGATCAAGACTATGTGTGAAAATTGAATAAGGCTTTATATGGTCTTAAACAAGCTCTTAGATCTTGGTATGATAGAATAGACAAGTATCTTCTAAGTCAAGGTTTTAAAAGAGGGGTAGCTGATAGCAATTTGTACATTAAGATTGAAGGTAGTCATCAATTACTTGTAGTTGTATATGTTGATAAAATAATATTCAGATTTGATAATGACAATATGAGTAAAGAGTTTGAAAATGTTATGAAGACTAAATTTGAGATGTCTTTGTTAGGGGAGATTTCATTCTTTTTAAGATTGCAAATTAGCCAACTAGATGTAGGGATATTCATTTCAAAAGCTAAATACATCAATGATATGATAATAAAATTTGATATGATAGAGTGAAAGCCAAGAAGTACACTAATAATTATAGGTTTCAAGTTGAATAAGCAAGATGAATCACCAAAGGTTAATCAAACCTTGTATACATCTATGATTAGAAGTATTTTGTACTCCACTACCACTAGACTTGACATCATGCAATTAGTAAGACTCGTTGGTAGGTTTCAAGCTAATCCTCAAGAATTTCACTTGAAATCAATCAAAATAATCTAAAGGTATCTTAAGGGAAACATAGAATATGGTTTATGGTATCCCAGGAGCAAATAATTTACTCTAAAAACATACACTGATGTAGATTGGGCTGGTTATGTGGATGATAGGAAGAGTACCAGTGGTGGTATTTTCTTCCTAAGTGAATGTTTGGTATCTTGTCTAAGCAAGAAGAAATCCTCAATATCCCTATCCACTATAGAATCTAGGCATATAACTACGGCCTCATGTTGCACTCAAGCGATATGGATGAAACAAACATTGGAAGACTATAAGGTTGCAAGCTGATCCTAGATAATTTCACTTAAAATCAATCAAAATAATCTTAAGGCATCTTAAGGTCAACATAGAATATGGTTTATGGTATCCCAAGAGAAAATAATTTAATCTAAAAACATACACTGATGCAGATTGGGCTGGTTGTGTGGATGATAGGAAGAGTACTAGTGGTGGTGTTTTCTTCCTAGGTGAATGTTTGGTATCTTGGATAAGTAAGAAGCAAGCCTCAATATCCCTATCCACTTTAGAAGATAAGTATATAGCTATTGCCTCATGTTTCACTCAAGCTATATGGATGAAACAAACATTGGAAGACTATAAGATAAGGCAAAAATAATCTTGTCCCATCTACTATGATAATACTAGTGAAATTAATATTTCAAAGAATCATATAATACACTCAAAAACTAAACACATTCCTATTAGATATCATTTCTTGAGAGAATAAGTGTGCAATCAATGTGTTAAGTTGGAATATGTGCCTATAAAAGAATGACATATAGACATTATGACTAAACCATTAATAAAAGAAATGTTTGACAATCTAAGACAAAGATTGGGAGTCATCTCCTTGTCTAAAAATCAATAAAAGGTCTCTTAGTTAAGGGGGAATAACTGGTTCATGAGCTTGCTCCAGTGGTCTATATTGAAATCCTTTAGGTAACTTGTTTAGGGATTTTGGTCCTAAAGGGTAAAATTGGTTAGTTCCAAGTGTTTTAAGAGTTGATGATAGATCTAGTTTGTTGAGAAATCTTTTTGAAGATATCATGATCTAGGTGGAGTGTGGAGTTAGGGGGGTTAACTAAGATAGTTTGAAAGTATGGAAGAGTTGTACATGATTTAAGGAGGAGCATATGTGAGATGTTCCAGTCATAATAGAGATATGAAAATTTTTGATATAGATGTGAACTCAAGTATGTTTATTTGATGACTTGATCAAACCAAGGTAGGTGCTTTGTCAATGTATTGAATTCTCATGCATAAACAAAGGGGGAGATTTGTAAATGGTCAGGTTTTAGGATCAGAGGATTGTGTAGTATAACTTGAGAGAGAAGGTATAATGTCAATTATGTTGATTCATCATTGTTAAAAATGTTTTGAAGATGCTCAAAAGGTTGCCTAAGCTCATGTGACTTAGTGGGAGTCCATTTTAATGTTTTCAAGGTAAGTTCATGTAGTTTTTGATGTTCATGTATGTTTTGTCTTCATAGAAGCTATGTATGATCAAATAAGAGTGTAGTCATGGAGCATGTTTGAGAAGCTCAAGGTAAGAAAAGGTATGCAAAATGTTAGGGGGAGTCTGTATCATCTCTTAGAGATGGTCCTTTCCTATTATTGGTCCTTGAAGTCTTTTCAGGTCCACAAAATTAGAACTTAAGCCCACTTTGTCATTATGTCAAAGGGGGAGAAAGTTTTTTAAGAAAGAGATAGAGTCTGAGCATAAGCTTTGTATTGGTGTTGAAATTAGTGATAAAGGGGGATATTTTTATATATTTGTCAATGATGTCTCCAAGGTGACCAAGGATGTTGATGAGATGTCATGTGTGTTATAATGATAATGACAAAGTGTGCTTCAGTGTTCTTGCATATTTATTTAGTGTTCAACTTGGATAGGAATATGGTGGATATTATTGATGGTATGGTCATGTTTTAGACACCCTATGGGGTGTTTTGATTTCTTGGAGTGCTTGTGGAAGTGAAATGAATTCATTAGATTAGTAATATGAGTGTTTAGGTTCAAGTAGACATCTTGACAGATAAAGTTGAGTAAGAAAATGGATGACATAAACATTCACACATGTCATATTTGATATATGGATAGATTCCCCTATGTCAAGAGATCATATAATTTAAGTTTTAGGTCTGGACATTGAGCGTAGAAAAAATTATTAAGGTGTAAAGTTGGCCTCTCAGATAGAGTTCAATAAGTTCTCATACTTAGCCAAATTTATGATATCAAAGACCTATGGTGATAATTTAATTATATTATTAAGATCAATGAAGTGAATTATTGAATAAGTCAATAGAATCTTCATAAGGCATGTGGGCATGCCAAGTGGTAGAAGCTCATTAGAGACTGACTACAAGGTACACAGAGGGCATGTGGGGTTGCCAAGTGGCTTGATCTCAGATGCAAGGATCTAAGGTCAATGGTGAGTGATGCAAGTTAAATTTAAGAGGATTGTAAGGATATAGATAGAGGAAATTATCAGCAAGCTATGTGAGGACATGAGATGAAGATGCATGTCTATAGATGATTTTGCATTAACTAGTGACCATTGGAATTTGTATTAACAAAAGGATAAACCTATGATCAATATTTTTCTTATATACTTTTATCTAGGATGAATATATTGATGGTGTAAAATGAAAATTTGAAGAGTAATTCAAGGAAAATACATATATTCTAGTTACAAGTTTTGAATATTTGTACAGTCAAAGTTATTGAGCTCCAAAGTTGATTAAAGGTTTGACCATGTTCTATAAGTGACCCAAGAAGGATAATTGAAGAGTTCTTGATGGTATTTGATGTTTCAAGATGAATTAAATATTTTATATTATTTTAGACTCCATGAGGACCAATTTTATTTATTTTTAAGGTTTTAACAATCTGTATTTAGTATGAATAAAAGATTAAAAGTTGACTATGTTTATTGAATACACTGGTAAGTTTGAGTGATCATTTTGTAGAGGTAA
Organism: Torreya grandis; assembly: GCA_037957365.1. Lineage (NCBI taxonomy): Eukaryota > Viridiplantae > Streptophyta > Pinopsida > Cupressales > Taxaceae > Torreya > Torreya grandis. The sequence goes on from JARHVA010007832.1 coordinate 48,681, forward strand.
GTTGAAAATGTTTTGAGTAGAGTTGAGGAATAAAATGAGTATGGAAATGTTATATAAGTCTCAAAGGTTTATAATAAGGCATTATTTATCATTATATTCCCCTGATCAGTTATGAAGAGTCAAAATAACTTGATTGTATTTTCATAGTGTATGACCAATCTGAGTGGTCATTTTGAAATAGTTGATTAGAGTGCTTATAAATTGTGTTGAAGGCCATAAGGCACATGGAAGTGTTTAAAATTTGTTTAAGGTTTCACCCATGTGATATAATCATATGGATATGTGAAAAGATTTGATTATTTGCTTCAGAAGTTTGAGACTGTATTTTTTGTGTATGAAGGCCTAAAGAGTGAGGAGACCTAATTGGTAAGTTAAAGTGTTGAGTTGGTGTTATAGGTGGCATGGACCCATATGAGCGTGAGAAATGGGATATTGGAGATAGTTTTGATGTGTTTTAAGCATTGGTAAATGATGAAGGTGGTCCAAGTAGTCTCACATATAACATGTGAGTATAAAGGCCTAATTGTTTTAGGTCTCACTAAGACCTAATGGTGGTTTGGGGTTAATGAGGTAATGTATGAACTAAGGAGCATGGGTTTATTTCTTGTAACATGTATAAATACCTATTTAAAATTTATAATAATTATGTTAAGCATCTTGGATGACCAAGATGGGTTAGATGAGTGTATGGTATAAATATTAGGCATAATTTGCCTATTTGGAGTCAAGTTGAGAGAGTGTGGTGCAAAGTGAAGTATAAAACCTTTAAAAAATAAGGTACATGTCATTTAGGATCATTATAGATAAAATAGGATCAGTCATGTTTATCTGATCAAGCTGATGTAGGTGGATACACATGTCATTAGCCCTAATGAGCCTAGAAGAGGCAAATTAAGTGAGTGAGCCTTTGAGACTATTTGGGTGAAATAGTGAAGGTGAAGAGTCTAAAAAATGGTGGTCATCATTAGTTTAAGATTATAAATAGGTATTCAAGGTGATATATTCAAGGTAGGTAGGTGGGTTCTTGGTTTCCTAGGGGTTTGGTTCCTTCTTGCAAGGTGAAACTTACTAAAAGGTCTAGTTGTTGTGGGTGCTCAGATAAACGGGGGAAGTATCTCCTTATGGGATTAGTGTCTCACTAAATTAAGGGATGGGTGTTCTTTTATAATTTGGTGCTAGTCTAAATATTGGATATTTTTATTTTAGGACTATAGTCCATCTTGTAGGGTTCAGTGGGTTTTATTCCCCAAGAGGGTTTCCCACATATATCATGTGTTATGTGCTTGATCTTGCTATATTCATTGCAATCGTTAATTTGTATGCATAAATTGTAAATGCTAAATGTTTAAGAATTAAGAATTGAAGTGGATTATCTTGAATCACTAATTCACCCTTAGTGATTGTACCTCTAACATTATCTCCTATAATACCATATATGAATATAATTCAATCCCATAATCTATCATTGGTATGATATCCTCCCCATATACTCTAGATATAGATATTTCCTATGCATTATCTCTCTAATTAACCTTCACACCACATATTGAAATATGAATAATCATCCATATGTCCTCCAATGTTAGGGTCATTTCCCTATCATGACCCCTTTTTGGAACTCATTTCTAAACTATTATTTATTGAGATCTTGACTTTGCATTACTATATTATGTTTTTGTGATCACATTTTATCTTGATAAAACTTTTTTTGACTTAACTCATTATGATGTTATGATGAGATGATGATGATGATCCATTATTGTATTTAGTTGGATCAATTTTAGATGACATTTTATTTGATTACTTGGATATGCTTATTTGTATATTTATAGGATATATATTCCTTACGTCATCTTTTTTTATTACAATATATAGATATTTTCTAACCTCTTATGGAAAAGAATTAGGATGAGATGACTTTGGCCGATTACAACATCAATAAGATTGATTTTAGTGAATCCAATCCTAAAGACAATATTCAAAATTTTAAGGTGAATAAAACCAAGTTGATCCAAATCATAGAAGAATGTACGAAAACTTAAGAATTATTTGAGGAAAAAGTATGTATGCATTCATAAAATATCAAGAAAATTTTGAATATATTGAAACCTCTCAAAAAGTTATCACTACACCTCCATCAACCTCTTCCAAAATATAGATACCAAGCTATAAAATTTGAGATTGATAAGGAACTAATCACCAAAATTAGTAGGTATAATAATCATGGTAAATTATGGAGTGATGGGTTGAAGATTTACTTCTTGACAGTTTGAAATTTCTTGACGAGAATTGAAGAATCTATGATCTTATCATTTCTAGTTAAGAGAGATCAAAGATAAAATTGCAGCTACCAAGAAATAAATTGGAATTTACAATGGCCTGATGAGAGACTTGAAAGAGATGGCTGCCATAGATGAGAATTCATTGGTCCTGGAAGCTATCCTTGATAAAGTCAAAGATAACTATTCACACCTATGGGCTCAATGCATGAATTTTAAAATCTATGCTATGGATTAAGATTTGAAAGACTTGAAATGCCATGAAAAATCTTGTGATGAAATGAAATCAAAGGTACATGGAAAAATTTTGGCCATTCATTTTGAATTTTTAAATGAAGATGAATCAAGAACATGCAACTACAAAATTACAAGAATAGTTCTAGAAAATGGTGAAAGAAGAGTTGTTTAAAACATAAATATTCAACAAACAATCCATGAGTAAACTAAAAAATATTCATCATGAAACCAAATATGTGACTCTAAACTTCCCAAGACTTTTTAAAAAGATTGAAGAGGCTACTAATGCATAATAAAAGTACCTTACATGTTTAGCTCATATAGTTATTCCTAGAAGGTAAGGGATTGTCTAGACTATTCAAAGTTCAAAATATACAAGTTGAAATCATCACAAAAGGAGTAGTCAGAGATACTTACAGTAGTTGAACTAGTTATTTATTATTAAAAAAACTTGTCTTATTCATAATAACCATTAAAATTCACTTTTTGTATTTCCAACTTTTTATTTTTTCATTGCACTTTTTGTAATCACTTAAAAAGGTCATATTTACCTTTTTATAGTTATAAAGGATAAAGTAACTATAAAATATAAGTATTTTACCAAAAAGGTGGTTATAAAAGTGTTTATTAGGTGGTTACTCCTTCATAAACTATAAATACAAGTTTTTCTCATTGTAAAAGGACATTCTCATAATAAAACATATTTTGGCAAGGATAGAAAGCAAAGATTATATTTTAAAACTATGAAAGAATAAATACAAGGTGGATTTTTGTATACTTTGTGATTGAAATTTATTTGAATGAATAATGCATGTAGATATGTTAATCTTTTTTATTTTTTTATTTTGAATGTTGTTGAGTTCTATTGGTAGATAGTTAATGTATATGAAATTTTTATTATGGAAATCTTTCTAAATCTGCATTAAGAATTTCTATAATTAGAAAACCTTAGTAGGTTAAGAATAATATTTCCATCTTTTTTTACTAGGAAATATAGAGTTATTATTTTTCCCTCTTCTTAGGTTTATTCAATTTCTTTGGTGTATGTATTCTATTCCTATGTCTAGACTGTGTATTTCCTACCCCATTTCATGATAAATATTTACAACACTAAAATCTCCCTTTTCATATTATTCTAGTAAGTTGTCATTTTTGGATATTTAGAATCATCATTTTTACTCCTTTTCTCTAGCATATGTTTCTTTCCTTCACTATCTTCTCTTTACGTTTCCCTTATGCCACCTTTTCATACTTTCTAGTTAAAAGTACTACCCCCATACAAAACACTTTATTTTATTGTAAATAGTTTAATTTTTAGTACTATATTTATTTTCAATTAAGGTAGATCTACCTTATAATAGGAGATGGAATTTTTCTCCACACTATTGACCAAAATCCTCAAATTTTCCCTAACAATTTTTTCAACTAATAGTTTTTTGGTAACCATTATGGGGCACATCTTCATGATTTCCTTATGACCCAAATATGAATTTTTTTTCACATGAATCTACAATAATTTAGGGTCCAATTCAACAACAATATATTGAATAAGATCAACCTACACAAGTAAATATTAAATCTGATATCATAAAATATGCTTAGGAATGTGATGAGGTTAGTGTTGCTCAATTCCAGATCATGTTGATAGTACTGAACCATGAACTATATCATGTATAAAGAATAGAGAGTATTATTTAGTGTATTATAACTCACAAAGCTCATCAAAATAGTGTGAAATATTGATCATTAAATTATGCATATGATTATTACCATGGACTAAGATCATAATCAACAATTTGATCTAAACTAGATATAAGCTATAAAAGAAGGTATTACATCCAGACTTTGATTATTCACTTGGGAAAATATAACAAGTTACTCTCAATTCAACACTTTCACTTTAATAAATAACATAGAAGAAGATCATGTTGCTATAGTTCAAAGAAACATAAACATTACTTCAAGGAGATAAAAAAATAAGAAAATTAAGAAGACCAATTTGTATAGCCACTCAAAGATCTCCTATAGTAATAAATTATTCTCATTACCATCCCAATATCTCAAGGTCTAGTACTTCAACCAAATCATGATTGGTTTAATGAAACATAAGAAGATATTTCTTCATATTTGTGAGTAGTTACATGAGATAATAAGACTAGTGAGATTTAGTTTCGAAGAGTGGTTGAAATATTATAAGAAGAAGAAGATCATGTTGTTTTAGCACAAATATATAAGGTAATAAGAGATCAAAGAGAAAAATAAATAAGGCCATATCAAAGAGCATTCAAATCCAACCATCTCCTCAACAATAGTAGTGTTTCTTCAAATTGGTAGAAATATGATTTACTAGAGCAAGTAAATCTTAAGGTAGCACAAATCCATTATATCAATTACAAAATATTTATGATTTTAAGTTATAATTTGAATAAAATAATAATCTCAATAAATTAGTTAGTATCCCTTCAAGACTTAATAAAAACAAACAACTATAGGGTGGTTCACTAATAAGCTAATATTTTGTCCTATTAGGTGTTGTTCTCCCATTATAGTTATTTTTTCAAGCCATGGTAGTGTTTTGGGGTAATGTAATTATTCCACTAACCTTGGTACAATTACATGGAATTCAAAAATAATCATAGAATAATTTTCCAAAAATTTTATGTGATGTTCATAAACATCTAGATGAACATATTGATCCCTTTTCTATAGCATGTTGAATCTTAGTTGTTGAATATGAAGACTTTGAAATTATATCATTCATTGAGACTCTATAGAATGGAGATGTATATTGGTTCTATCATCTTTATCCAGGAGTCATTACCAATTGAAATGACATGAAAACCAAATTTGAAAGTATATTCAAACTGATAGAAGACACACATGCATTATTGACAAAACTCAATTAGATGAAGAAAAATGATTATGAAACTATGAGAGACTTCATAGATAAATTAAATAAGATACTGGTGACTATTAAGCCAACATATGAGAATAAAAAATGCTTCTTTATTAATTCTCAATTGTTAGAGGTGAGTTATCAGTTGAGAAGAGCCAAATTAGTTGACTTGAATGTCACTCAAATGTTATTCATTAACATTGGAGATGACATGATAATGGTTAGAAAACTAAAGAAATATCCTTTAAAAGGTAAAGCATAAATTTTAAGTCAATCTTCCACTAAAATAATGTGGCCAATGATATAATAATTTTTAAGAAGCAACTTCCTCAAAGAAGTATTGCTCCTTCTTATCAATATATTCCTAAAATAAAGTATGTGACATTCCAAGGAAATCATCCAAAATTAAAATCCCCTTAGTAGAAACTTGTTGTAGAAGTTCCTTCACATCCAAATGAAAATGCTCCAATAAATGTCATTTTAGAAAATGAAGAGATTTTTGGATGTGAAAAATTTTATGAAGGAGAAGAAATAAAAAATTTAGACCCTCAGGAATTTGAAACATAAGAAATTGGTGGAAACCCCACTAATGCATACTTATGAAGATAATTATGATGACACCATTAGAGATATGAATATCTAGTCATTCATAGTCTTCACTAGAGAAAAAAACAAAAAAACAAATTTATAAACAAGAATAAAATACAAAATTAATTCTTCCATGAGGAATGGTTTCATCAAGACTAATGAAAGGAAAGAAACCAGTGGATAAGATAGGTAAATTTGCTACAATAACTAGTATTATTTATCCAAAAGTTAATAATGATGTGAATGTTTCTCAACCCATTTAAATCTTTCTTCTACTATATTTCCTCCTTTTGATATAATTGATCATATAAATAAAACCAAAATATAAATGTCTCAACCTGAGTATTTGAGGTTGAACACCAATTAATTATATAGTCTAGTAGAGTTTATCAAAGGTAAAAAAGTCAATAAAAAAAAGACAAATGTCAAAGGGATATTAGCAACCCCATCCTTTTATAATCTAGTAAATTCCATGGTTGATGTCACATCTAAATCCAATAAAGTTAAACCCTTCTATATTTCCATTTTCCTCAAGGATGTCAATCAAGAAATTGTATCATTGATACTAGAGATTATGATAATATGATTCCCACTAAAGTTTTTCATGCCCTTAGTTTGACCTATAAAAATACATTTGGCTATTGTTACTCAATGAAAGTAAAACAAGTACCACTTATTGGTTAGATCAAAGATGCTTAGGTTACCATAACATCTTTTCCTTCAAAAAGAATCAAGATAAATATATTGGTAGTAAATATTTCAACTTCATATGGTATTTTATTAGGATGAAAATTTTATTAGAGAACTTGGTGGTGAAATTTAGCTAGATATTTGCCATGACATGATTCCTATTAAAGGAGTCAAAACACACCTGGAGCCTAAATTGAATACCAAATACAATGTACATAAAGTAGATGATCCAAAGGTAGACATTCTCAATGAAGATGTAGGAATATGAAATTATCTACTTATGTCAAAGGGGGATTTAAATTTTTTGGAGGTGATAAAAAGTGATCCTAATGACATTTAGATGCTTGAGTTTTACAACAGTTGTTCTTAAATTGAATACCAAATACAATTTACATAAAGTAGATGATCCAAAGGTAGACATTCTCAATGAAGATGCAGGAATATGGAATTATCTACTTATGTCAAAGGGGGATTTAAATTTTTTGGAGGTGATAAAAAGTGATCCTAATGACATTGGGATGCTTGAGTTTTACAACAGTTGTTCTTAAGTGCGGGAGTTATCCTAATATATCCAAGACATAAAGTTTTGCATTTCTATTAAAAGTTTAAATTTAAATTTACTAACAATACTATTTTGTATAAATATCTTCTACCTTGTTTATAGGTTGTTAAAGACATGAGAATCAGAAATTTGAAAGTCCTACGAGATATAGAATTGGTTATAAGGGAAATAAAAAGTCAATATCAGGTAAAGAATGATCACTTGAAACATTACCAAAATAAGGTATGGGATAATATATACACCTTTTATTCCTTTTCCATATCATCCATAACAAGTAAAATAAATGTAAATACAGATGTGTTTATAGTATCTACTTCCTTATTGATTCCACACTCAAATATAAGAAAAGAAAAGTATACAATTGAGTTGGTGTATAGGCCTAATGTGCCAAATAACCCACATAACTAGAAAATTTTAAATTATGATAAACATATCATCACCTTTTTATAAAAATCCTATATTTTTAGAAATCTTTACTTTGAAGGAAGTGAGTTAGCATATAGGGAATCCTTAGTACATATTAAGAAATAAGGTATTACTAAAGAGTAAGATGATGAAGGGGTAATTAAACTCAAAGGAAATAATATTCCTAGAGGTTTGATTTCTCTAAAATAACTATTTGATAAGCATGATAGATTTATCAAAAATAAAATACAAAAAGATTCTCTCAATTGCGTAGATTATGAAAAGGTGAATATCAACTCTTTAAAATAACATAGATAAGTAAATATTGTAAAATGTTGATTGCCTAAAGAGAATAAAATTTATCACATTTATTCAAAAAATTATTTATATTGTTTCATAATAATACGTAGATCTCAATTCATTCCAGCCAAAAGATATGCAACATACAATACCTCTCAAGGCTAATGCTAAACCGTTCAAGCATAAACAAAAGTAGTACAATCCAAAAATAGTAGGTACTATTTTTAAATAAATTTAAAAAATGTTGAATGAACAAATTATATTTCCTATTCATCATTAAATGTGGGTTGCAAATATAAGACCTATTCTCAATAAAAGTGGAGAAATTAGAATCTACATAGATTTTTAGAATTTGAATCAGGCATCCCTGAAAGATAATTATTCATTGCCTATTATGGATCAATTTACTCAAGTATTTATTGGTTTAGATATGCTCTCTATGTTATATGTATTATTAGGGTATAATTAAATAGAAGATGATAGAGAATATCAACACTCTACATTCATAAATTTTTGGGGTACATTTTCATATCAAAAAATACCATTTGGTCTAATCAATGTAGGAGCTACATTCCAAAAAAACATGGAAATTGCCTTCAAAGACCCAAAGACCAAGATAATTGTGGTATATTTGGCTGATTTAATAGTGTTCTCAAAGAAAATAGAAGATCATTATGAACCTCTAGATAAGGTGTTTGAAAAATGTCATCTTCATAAAATTTATCTCAACCCTAAGAAGTCTATCTTTGGGGTAACTCAAGTAAAACTAATTGGACATGTCATCTCAAAGGAAGTAATAAATATTGACCTAAAAATAGTTGAGGTAATCCAAAATTTTTCCTTTCTAACTAGCAAGCCAGGTGTACACTCATTTTTTTTAAATATGAACTTTCTAAGATTTGTTCCTAATTTAATAAAACTTACTACACACATTGATGAAATGATGAAAGACAAACTCACCTTCAAATGAAACACTGAGGGGAAAGAAGCATTTGAAAAGATTAAAAATGCCATGCACATACACCCACTTTGGTCTATCTAGATTTAAATAAGGAGTTTATCATTTACTAATATGCTTCAGATCACACCCTTTCATCCATTCTAATTCAAAATATCAATGAAGGGATTGAGTCACCAATCACTTTCATGAGTTATGGTCTCAAGGATTATGAGTTAAAATATTATTCAAAATCAAAATATGCATATACTACTGTGAAAGCTATGAAAAAAATCAAGTATTATATCCTTCATTCACATTTTGTTGTGATGGTGCCTAATATAATATTGAAACTAGTCTAATATAAGGTTTTATGTCAACTAATGTTTGAATAAATATATGCTCAAGTATTTTTTAATTCAATAAGTGAAGATGGTTATAAAATAAAACAATCACCTTTAGTGTTGTTTTTGGACTCTATGAGTGAATGGTTCTCAGATATTATTTTTTTACTAATGTACAAAGACTGCCTGCTACATATGGATGCTAATAAATGAATAAAAATAAATTTAAAAGAAAGCATATATGTGATTTGGGATGGCGAATTATTCAATAAAAACATCAATGGTTTCTTTCTAAGATGCATGGATAAAGAACAACAAAATAAGCTCTTGGAAGCTTTACATGATCAAGCTTGTGATGGAATTTTTTCTCTAATGATAGCATATAAAATCTTGATAACTTACTACTATTGGCCGTATCTATTCAAATATTCTTATGAATGGGTAAGGAAGTATGAAACCTATACAAATTTAATTACATGACCAAAACTTATAGTTTTTCCTCTCAATCTCATGGTGATTGAAGAACCTTTTCAATAATGGGGATTGAATTTTATGGAAAACTTGAATCCTCATTTGAGTGTCATGCACACTCATGTCCTCAATGCTATAGATTACTTTACCAAATGGCTGTATAACATTCCAATAAAACAAAAAAAATTATAATTTGAGTGTAATTTCATCAAAGAAAACATCTTGGTAAGGTATGATTTTTCACAAAAGATTATAACAGATAATGCATCTAATTTTATTCATCATAACTGGTTGGATTTTACTATGGTTACAATAATTCTTAATCTCACTCTTCATAATACTATTTGTAAGGAAATGATCAGGTAGAATTGAGTAATAATAATTTAGTTACCATCATCTACAAGATTTTAGGTGAAAATCAAAAGAACTGGCATACGAAACTATATGATGCTTTATGGGCAGATTGTATCACTCCAAAGAAAGAAATTGGAATGTCACCTTTCCAATTTTTCTATTGGATTGATCCTACTATTCACATAACATTTGAAATTGCCACACTATAACTAATAAGAGTTATTTAAATTTATAATTTTGAGAGTCCACCAGATAAGAGAATCATATATTTGAATAAGTTAGTATAATAGAAAATGCATGTTGTAGATAGAATTATAAAACACCAAGCTCGAGTTAAGACACTATTTGATAAGAATGCAAATAAAATATATTTTCAAGTTGGAGATCTCATTCTGATATGAGGCAAGAAATGATATACAAAAGAGAGCCATGGAAAATTTGATTCTCTATGGATGGATCCATTCAGAATAATGCATTTATATGGAGACAACACATTCTACCTAGCTTACCAAGACAATACACACCTTCCCTTTCCCTATAGAATTCAATATTTAAAACATTACTTCAAGTGAAATTAGGTTGTCCCCTTCATGTAAATAGGAAATTTTATAATTTTGTTGTGTTTCTTATTTTTCTTCTATTTTGGTTGTGTTGTATTATTTTTGTCATCATGCTCCTATCATGTTCCTGTCAATTTTTGTCAAGACAAAAATGAGATAAACATTTATCTGTGAAACTATAGTCTAGAGTTATACTTTGTGCCTTTCAATCCAAAGTTCCCAGTGAGAGATAATTATTATCCTCAAAATTTAATTCCCATGATTCAGTTTCTAAACTCCTTCATCATATCAAGCTTTCAAGTTTCCTAGTTTTTTTACCTTCATGGAAGTTATTAAGATATTTAACTTATTTATTCAAACTGCTTCCCCATAATTTACTTATCCTTTATTGGTCATCCATGAAATGAATCTCATGAGTTATTATTCATCTTTTACAAGTTTAATCAAATTCAATTCCTCAATTACATTTTTTGAGGTATGTTTTCACATTGGTCACCCTTTCAAACACATTCTAAATCCTTTTGTAATAATATAAGGTCTTTGTGGGTTTATTTTGAATAAATAAAATGTTTTATAACCTTTAGATACTTTCTAAACAATAATAAAAATTTTGTAGTCTTTATAGATGCAAAATCATTTTATGAAAACCCACCAACATGTATATTACACCTTAATGACCTATCAGAATGTAAAATACACTTCCAAATCCCATAGTAGTTGCTTAAGTGGAATTTATAAGACTTTTTTCATGTAATTTTATCTTCCCAAACCAGCCAAAATCTATTTTACACCTTGAAAACCTACCAAATTCATAATGCAACTATAAATCCCACATACCTTTTCTAATTCTCCCATTTTTTGCTACATGGTAGCCTCAAGGTTCATGGAAGACTTGTAAAAATTGTTTTTCTCCAAACATTTTGGTGTTTGGGCCTTTTTTTTAAAGAGTTGTATTAAGTTAAAACCCATGGTATTCAAGATAAATCTTTAAAAATGTAATTTTATTTAAAAACCATAGTTATAAGCCTTTTTAAGGTGCTTTCATTCAAAAATTCATGGTATTCAAGCTTAATAGAGTTGGTCTTCATCAAATTTTGTGGTATAATGGATAAAATTGGTGATATATGGATAATGAAAGGTGGTTTTATCTTTAGAAACATGGTCCTAGATTAAAAAACTTGTGGTTTTGGCTTTTTGTGAGTGGTTTTGGCTCTTAACAAGTGGTATTAAGATAATAGAGGATAGTGTTAAGTTAAAAACCCATGGTTTTGAATATGGAAATTGGTTTTGATAAAATTAGAAAGTGGTTTTTACTCATGGCATTATTTTGATAGTGTTGCATGTATTTGTATTTTTTAAGTTCACTAACATGTAAAAACTTCTATATAAGTTCGTCAAGTCCCAAATAAACCATTCAAAGAATATTTTTAGAGAATAACTAATAATATTTAAAAAAAATTAGGTTTTTTTGTTTAAAAATAAAACCTTTTCTTATTTGTGAGGGTTTTAAACGATTTCTTCTATTTTTTGTGGCCATGGAAAGACTCTTTCACTTACAAACATAACTTTATAAAAATCTCTCTCACCCCCTCATGTTCATTTAAAAAGGTTTATGTCAAGGAGAAAATTATGTGGCTATTTCAAGCTTATTATAGGTAATTTTTAAGTGTACATGTGTGGTTTTGGTGTGATATAGTCTTTGGCAGGTTTGTGAGTTCTCCAAATAACTCTTTCAATCTTTAAACACAACTTTTTGAGTTATTCATTGCTCATTAACTCTATTATTTAGTTATTTTATCTTAAATTCAAGACATTTTTAAAAATACGAAGGTGGATTTTGAAGATATAACATGCATTGTGAGAATATATTATAGGTTTTGATAATATATACAGACTTCATATCTTTACATGCACAAATAAGTTATAAGAATAGTTTTTCATCTCGTAACCTTTACGATTTGTACAAGCCTTCATTGAATGTCAATTCAAATACCAATCCAAGTATTATAAATAAAAATCAACATTCAAATGTCAATTTAATATCAATCCAAACAATCAAAACTAAAATCAGCATTTGAATGTCAATTCAAATTTTAATCCAAACAATCAAAACCCAAATCAACACTCGACTTTTATTTAAAATACTAATCCAAACAATTGAAATCAATAATTTATTTCAAATACCAACCCTAATTTATTTGTTAATACAATAAATTTAAAATTCAATCATCCATTCCACTTTCAAATATAATTTCAAATCAAACATCTCCATTCAAAAATTTAGTATTTAACAAAGAATGACAAAACATAAAAATAAGATCCCAGGATTACAATATGGTACCTATTCCAAAAGTAAATAATTTAATTTTGAATAATTTTTTTCACACACCTTTGTCATTACTATGATGATGGTACCCTTTCCTTCACATTTTGAGCCCCCAAAGTTTGATAAGTAAAAAGTAAAAATATTTCTTAGAGGATATCTCAAATATTTTTACATGGCATGTTTAGACATTGCTTATATCAATGATTATCTATTAATGCTCTCTCCATAAAGTCTAGGGGGTCAAGCCCTAGAGTGGGTTTTGCACTTAAATGATCAATAATAACCTTTGAGGACCTTTTTGAAATATTTTTTAGTCATTTATCTTATAATGTTGAAGAAGAGTTGACAATGTTAGACCTACATAACACCAAACAATGTAATGGGAAGACTTTCACCTCCTTCTTACAAATACGATGTAACTTGGAAAGTTGTTTTTGATAGCCACCTCCCCCAAAAAAAGTATAAATATATTTGCAAACAATATTAATTCATAATTGTCCTATTAATTACAGCTCCATTGTGCCAAATTTTTTGATGAATCATAGAGAAAGGAATTCAAATTGAAAGAGCTTTAATTTCCAAGGGTGCCATCAAAATATTGAAACAAGATAATTTTTCAAACCAAAATGAAAATCCAAAGTTCTATGCAAAGAAAAAAAATGTGGTAGGAGATGATGTAACATATGTTGAACAAAATGAAAACATCCAACCTATAAATAAAATCTCCATTCTATGTGGTCAACCTCAAAAATAAAATAGAAAATTAAAAATTCACTCCTTTTGGAATTTCATATGATGTAGTCTTTCAAAATTTGGTCACCACAAGCATGATAAAGTTTCCCCATAAATAACCCTTTATAAAGATACTTAATATTGTAACCACCAATAATTTAAAGGTCATTCCATAAAATTTTGTGTGAGACTCAAACACTATATCCAAGATCTTATTGATAATGGTGACATAGCAATAGAGGATGATGTATCAACTTCAAATAATAAAAAACTAAGGGTATATGAAGATCCCTTTTTAAAACATGAGCAAGGGTGTACAAAATTAAAACCAAAATTAAAATCAAACTAATAATGTCAATAAAACCAATCACCCTTTTGATCCTATAATAAATCACATTGATTGTATAGATCATCATGTTTATTTACTTACAATTAAAGCCCATGATTATGCCATCACTATGAAGCATGCAAAGATTAGCCTTCCAAGTGTCCCTTTGCCTAATGTAAACACCCTAATTTGGTCAAGAAACCACAATTACTATGTATTTTATTGTTAATTCACATGAAGGTCTTAGTGATGATTATAGCCCTTGTTCATATGGTCATTTTGATTCTTTTGATATTTCTTGTCTTATTTTCCTTATTTATGGCAATCCTAGTAGTCAAAATCATCTTTTCCCAATCACAAGGGCCCCTAGCCCATATTTTTCTATTTTAGTTATGTTTTAAGCCTTAGGACATAGGCTCCACTTTTAGGACAGTAACACCACATGGATCTAATGTATGAGGGGTCTTTTATCCCAATTTTGAGTCTTAACCCCTTTGTGAGTTTTATCTTATGTTTTTTTATCTCTCTTTCATATATTATCAACCAATGAATAATGTTTTATATTAAAAATAAATTTACTTCTATATAAAGAGCCTTAAAAATAATTTTACATCTAGCATTTACTATTTTGGCACATAATTACATAAAATCAATCAATACTACATCTCAATACTTTGCACACTACTCAATATTCACACCTAGACATTACATTATTGATCAAAGAAGGGCCTAAGTGAAATTAATTTTATCATACTATTCAAGTTGATGGTGCATGTTACTTAGGGGATAACTACATGAAATATGAGACCCATAGTATTGGGGTTAGTGTAAATAGCAACTAGGATAAGAGGGGTTGCACTGTGCTTAATCATAATATCCTACAACCTAGTTTTTCCTTTCCTTTTTGATTTTGATCCATTTATTATTTCATGTGTGTAGGTATTCACTAGTGTTTCATAAGATATTAATATAAAATAGTGACATAGGCTATCACTCGAATGACACAAAACTACCTACAATACATCCATAATCTCCTAAAACTTCCATAAAAGTTTTATAAAATATCTACAAGGACATTAGTGCTAGAATTGGATACTAGTGCCACATGGAACTACTATCTTGATATGGGAACTACTTTTTGAAGCCAAATTTTAATAAATAGTCAAAATATGAAAGGTATCTACCTATCTATCCAACCTATTCTAGTTCCTTGATCTAGGTAAAAAAAATTATCCCTAGATAAGTACCTTTTCTCCTCTCACTTGCTCTTTTGGGAAAGTTCAATTAAATAAATCATTTACAATTTTCATTCCAAATTAGAAACATACTTAACCCTTTAAATATATAGTATTTATTCTAGTAAAACCCTAAAAGGTTAAAACATCTAATATCAAAGGCATATATAACATCATAGACCAACTCAAGAAAATGCTAGCATATATTTCCATTTTTGTCCTTCTTAAGAGGTCTCCTATTTATAAGGATAATTTGTATATAACCTTGAAAGAATAAAAAGTCCAAAAAAATATCAATTCATCCTACTATTACATAATTTTTAGGACATCTGTCCTCAAACAATCAAGTGACTTTTGATCATTTAGATATTTCACCCATGGGTTCATCCCACATTTTTCCATTGTAGATAAAAGTCTTCATTTCTAAGCATAATGTAAAAAGGGTGGTTATAGACAATGGATCAGGCCTAAATATGTGTAAATTAATTTTGATAAAGCATTTAGGACATTTTACTATAGCACTAGAGCCCAACACCATACTATAAAGGCATATGATAATAATGAGTGCCAATTGGTGGGAAGTATTTATCATCTACTCATGGTAGGGTAAGTCATTCAAGAAACCCTTATTGATGTTATTAATCTATATTTACCATAAACATAATCTTTTTCTATCTATGGGTCCATACCATAAACACCATTCCATCCACCTTCCATAAATTTTTAAAGTCTTCTCATGATGGTATTGAAGTTACCATTCTAGGTGATCGTCAACCCTTTCAATATTATAGACTTTTAAAAGGGAGATACCATAATTCCAATTATTTACTATTTACTCAATATGCTTATGAACCTACCGATGAGTCATCAAATATTTCCAATTATATCCATCCTGATGAGATACTCTCTACAAACACTGATCAACCATATACATCCCCAAATCCACCATCTACATTCAAGTCTGTAAGTCCACCAACTAGATTTTCCATTATGGATGAAGGTTTGAGAGAATATGAAATTAATGATGCCAAATATTTATGAAAAATTCATATGTCCCCCAAAAATCATGGTAGGATCCACTATAGGAAGTAACACATGTGGTTTTTAATATTGGCAAAACTCATTTCATAGAAGGTAGGTTCCTTTTTGAATAACAACTTGTTTCTTCAAACCCCTCTTTGCTCTATTATAATGAATTAGATACATGTTTCCAAATCAATAAATACCCTATACCAAAATAAATTATGTTTAATATCATGAAATATAAATGAAAATGTCTTGGTCTCCATGAACAAGGTCTCATTGAGCCTATAATGTCTACATCACATGAAGGATTTCACCGTATTGGATTCAAACCATATATTATGAGCATATGTAATTATTATAATGATAATTCTTCCACATATAAGGAGGCCTCTTTATAAATTTAAAGGAGTTTTTTTATACCCATTTTGAGGATTTATCCATCACCAACCCATTTCATGATAATGTTGTATGGATTATTGAGTTAGACTTTCCATAGTTTATACTATGGGAGTAACAATAACCACCCTCACATGATCATTTATAAAATGATGAGGCCATATCTATGTTTTTGAGAATTATAGATCATATAACCATAGAAGATCATAAGAAGGGTTTCTTAATTAAATTGGATAATTATCCATCCATTGGGGATTTTACATCTTATACTCATCCACATAATCCTATAAATAGTATAGTTCAATTGAAAAAATTATCATATGATGATGGTACAACTTATACAAATGAAGACATCCCAAATCATAAAAATCTTAAGGAATAACTCAATCTTCCTCCACTTCCAAAAAAATTTCAATAAGAATCCACTTTACTAATTGAAAATACCATTAATATCAATATTAGAATAGAATAAAATCCTAAGATTGTGAAATTTGTTACTTCCCTTAATCCAAAAGAACAATGAATTTTGACTCTACTCCTAAAATAATTATTAGATGTGTTAGCATGGTCATATGCAGACATGCCAGAGTTGGATCTTTCACTAGTTTTTCATCAGCTTGTTATACATAGGGATGCAAAATTAGTCAAACAAAAAGTAAGAAAAATGCATACAAAGTTGAAACTCATCATGAAGGAAGAATTATAAAAAAAGTTATAAGTTGGCTTCATATGACCAATAGAATACTTAGAGTGGATATTTAATATAGTACCAATTTCTAAGAAACCACTAGGGATTATAGTTTACATGTATTTTATGGATATAAATAAATTATGAACAAAATATGACTTTCTTTTACTAAACATATACATGATTATTGAATCCATGCCAAGTCATGATATGTTATCACTAATGGATAGTTTTTAAGGGTATAATCAAATCAAAATATCTCATGAAGACCAAAATAAGATATCATTTATAACACCTTGGGTCAAGTATTTTTATTAAGTAATACCATTTGGCCTCAATAATGTTGGAGCCACTTATCAACATGAAATGATATTTATATTTCACAATATGATCCATGATATCATTGAATATTATGTAGATGATATTTTGGAAAAATAAAAAACTAAAACAAATCATCTGATAGTACTATGTAAGATTTTTGAACAATTGAGAGAATATAAATTTTGTCTCAATCTAAAAAAGTGGGTGTTTGGGTTATTTCAGGTGAGTTCTTGAGTTTCGTTGTATCACAAAGAGGTATAAAGGTGGATCCTAAAAAGGTAATAGCTATCACATAAATGCCTACACCAAAAAACCTCAAGCAACTTCATAGTTTTCAAGGAAGGATTTAAGCCATCCATAGATTCATATCATACCTTATAGACATATGTCATTCTTTTATATTTTTTCTCAAAATGAACACTATTTTCATTGAAATGAGGAATGAAAAAAAGTATTTTCAAATATTAAAATATATCTATAAAATCCTTGAATCCTAATGCTTACAATTCTAGGAAAACCTTTACTATTATATATTTTAGCAACACAGTATACATTGGGGGCATTGTTAGCACAACATGATGAACATGGAATAGAAGGAGTAGTGTATTATATGAGTATAAAATTGATATCATATGAACTAAAATATTCTTCCATCAAGAAAGCATGTGTAGAAATTATTTTTTCTTCATAAATAATTCGTAATTACACACTTAATAATCAAACCAAAATCATTGTTAGATTTGATCCACCTAAGTATCTCCTCTCCAAATTAGCGCTAACAAGGATAATGGCTAAGTGGTTCATGTTTTAAGAGAATTTGATATAGATTGTGTCAATAAAAAACATATAAAATGAAAAGTGATCTCATATACCTTGGTAGAAACACCTTTAATAGATGTAAATCCTCTCATCATTGATTTTATAGATGAAACCATCATGTCTTTAGATGAATCATTAGGGTGGAAGTTATACTTTGACTAGTATTTCACAAGTCATGGATCAAGGGTAGGTATTTTTCTCATCATTCCACAAAGATATATCATTCCAAAAACATTTTGGATAGGATTCCCTCATAATAATAACATAGTGTAATATGAAGCTCTTTTTTCTAAACTAAAACTTGAAATTTAATGAAACATATAATATCTCCTAGTTTATGGGGATTCATGGCTCATCATCGAATAAATGACTAGTTAAAGATTATAAGATAATTCCTTATAAATAGATAATGGATAATATTAAATAGTTTTTCTAATGCATACATTTTTATTAAGTTCCTTGACTCAATAATAGGGTAAACATAATTGGTTCACTCTAAGCTATCCATCCAAATGATAGCCATAGTTAGTTCTTTGTAGATAAATTAATGTGTCCAACATATGATACACATGAATCTAAAATAGTATGTGAGGTTATTCATCCTAGTTCCCCTTGGTACCATGATATATATACATACCTCCATGAAAATAATATCCCCCCAACTTATCCTATAATCAAAGGAAATCCTTTATCCAACAAGCTTCTAATATTACCATCCTTAGAAAAAAAATTATACTGTAGGGGTTATGATGGAACTTTATTTTGGTGTTTAAACTCATAATAAGTGGCCCTATCCATTAAGTAAGTTTAAAATGGGATTTGAGGTGATAATGTTAATGTCATGGTCCTTGCAAATAAAAATTTATGTGTCAAATATTACTAACCAAGAATAGAATCTGATTCATGTCAATATGTCAATAAATATGTCCCTTGCCAAAACCATGGGTACTTAATCCATAATCTATCAAAAGACCTACAACCCATTACCACTAGATATCTCTTATCCATATGGGGGTTAGATCTCATTATAAAGATCAATCATAAACCTATGTAGTTGGAAAGGAAATTTTCCAAGTTTATCCTAAACCACATTATTTTTCATTATGGTGTACCTTATACCATTGTATCATATAATGGTCAATATTTAAAAAATAAATGTGTCAATTTTTTTCCCCAAGCATACATATGAAGCACAAATTTTTCATGCCTCACTATCCTCAAGGAAATGGTCAATCAAACACATCAAACAAAAATATACTTAAAATTACAAATGCATGTTATCAATGACATTACTTGTGATTAAAATTTATAAATTTAACTTGATTTATGGACTTATTGTACTATCATACACACACCCATGAGGGTAAATCTCTATTTCTTTATTTATATAACTGAGCTCGTATTACCTATGGAAATCAAACTTTCTTCTTTAATAATAACTCTATAAAACATTATTGATGGATAATCGTATTACACTTCAAGGCTACATGAGCTTGATATTATAGATGAGAAACGTCTTAATGACCTTAACCATCTACAAGCCTATCAAAACCATCTCCATTTTAGCTATAATAAAAATATCATAGCAAGAGAGTTTGAAATCAAAGATATTATTTTACAAGAAAACCAAAGGAACACTAATGCCGATTACGAAAAGAAAGGTAATGTTGAACCTAATTGGTTAGGTCCAGACATTGTCTTTGCCAAATATGGATTGGGTTATTATATACTAGAAATAAAATAAGGATAAGATATTGATGAACCTATTAAAATCATGCACCTCAAGCACTTCCATCCCTAAACTGCTCTAGTGTTATTGTATATAGAAAAAATAAATTAAAAATGTAGAAAAAATAAATAAAATAAAATAAAATAAAGAAAAAAATAAAAAAAAGAGAGAAAAATAAATGATCCAATAGTGAAAACCATTTTTATGGAACTTTGGACAAGTACCATGTGAAAACCAGATTCTAGTGCCATGCGTAGACCATTGTCTATATACAACCTAGTTACTTGGGGGCATCCCCTAGAATTATCCATTTTTATTTATTCATTAGACATTTTTCTATTTATCCCAATTCATTTTTGTATAACCCATATTTTCATCTTCCCATGACATTTTAGTTAAGGTTTGATTTTCACAGTTAAGTGGATATGCCTTTACTCATGTTTTTAGTAGAATCTTATATATAATCCTTAGATAAAAAATAAAAATAACACATCCATCCAACCATTCACTCAAATTTGATAAAACTTATCCATAATTAAACCCCATCATCTATTATCATTTCATAGGAGGGCACCCTTCATCTACTCATCATAACCTTACATTATATCATCACTTTCCATCCCTTCCCTCATTGGGAGAACTACATTGGATTGAGGTCCACAGAAATTATGTAGGAAGTGCCCAAATACATGGGGTATCTAGGGTCAGCTCATCCACCACCATCACCCAAAAATATAATAATACCAATAAACATTAGAATAGTCTCCAGAAATTTAAAAAATGAAAACCAATCCAAAAATAACATGTCCTTAATCAACGTACCCTAGTTATCCTTTATACAAATTACTCATCAGATGGATAAAATTTTCAAATATTTCATACCTCAAGGGGTTTCAATCTATCCAAGGACATACATAGATAAATTTGTTTTCTTTTTTGTGTTTTTTACTTGTTTTCTTATTTGTATAAATTGCATGTTTTTCTTACTTGCTTAAATAATTGTTTATCTTTATTGTTTTCATTATTGGGAACACTTTTTTATATTTTTGTCATTGTTACTCTTTTTTATTATAGATCAATATGAGCATTACAAATAATGTTATTATGATCTTATATATCATGATGCACTAAGTCTTGTTTTTTTTATTCTATTAGTCCCTATGCATATAACACAATAGCATCATATTTTTCCCATAACATTGGTGAATATTGTCATGCACAAAATAAAAACAAAGGATGCTCAATTCATGTTAGACTATAATGTTGGAAATATTTTTGACTCCAAATAAAGGCTATTAAAATTAGTTATCCAAACCATCTATGGAACACATTTTTTATATACATTTTCCATTATTTCATAATAAATGATAAATATATTATCATGTGTCAAATATTGAAATGTAAGAGACACAATATCAAATTAAAAAAATCCATCTAATCCATTAATATATTTTATAAAAATATAATATCCATAACATTAGTGAACCATAACATAAATCACATGCCATCAAAAACCGTGTGTGTGTGTGTGTGTGTGTGTGTGTGTGTGTGTGTGTGTGTGTGTGTGTGTGTGTGTGTGTGTGTGTGTGTGTGTGTGTGTCTGTGTGTGTGTGTGTGTGTGTCCATCAATACATCAAATATTTGTACTGTAAATCTAAAAATATCATATACTTTAATATTTATCAATTACATATCATAAATATGTCTTTATCATCCATCCCCTAGATCTTTGTATGACCATTTGTAGGAGGTGTTCTTGGCTACTATGGTGTACTCCATGGGGGCTGCATGGCATGGTGAGATGATTTTCCAATAGATTACTTTGATGTCATGGTCCATGTCATCATAGTCCCTAACCTGAATCTCATACTACTAAATTATTATCTAAACAAAGGTTATTATGGATCAAGTGGCACATCTCACTCATAGATACTCTTTTAGTAGGTCACCTAATCCATCACCCTCACTGTATTTGATAAGGACTTAAGCTATCCCAGTGTAGTCATTATCTCCTTCATTTTTCATAACTCAAAATGAGATGCATATCTCTCCTATTGCTATCTTTGCACTAGTAGATATCATCCTCTATCTGTGTCCCCAAATCATAAGTCAACAAAACCTCCTCTCTACCCATAATATTTATTATCAATCTTTTCACCTTTATCATCAATTTATCCATCTCTGCCTATAGTATTTCTATCACTGTAGATATATGGATCCCTCTTTGACACATCCCCTTAAAACCTTGAAATATAAATGTCTCTTACTCTAGTCTGCTCATGAAGCCTCACAGTCAAGGACTCATCCTCCACTAATTATTTCAAACCTAAAGGCCTAGCCTCAACATCTCCCACTATATGGATCTCCAATTTAATATACAACATCATATCTTCCCCATATCCATCTTCATCACTATCAAAGATAATCATAAGGGCATATCCTATAGATATCTCCTCTACCTATATGTATGTCACTCATGCCTCATTAATATGCACATCTTCCTCCCTACCATGTGCTCCATCACTAAGGATATCTACATCTATAGGTACCTACTATTGCCCTGACCTCTATTTTTAGACTATAAATTCCATATGAAGTCTTTGTATCCATGTCCTAGGTCTCAAAATATGGTTAGTCAATCTAATAGACCACATATTCTCCTACCATGTTGCATAAACCTCTGGTATCCTTTCATCCATAACATCTCTCTTAATATAATACTACATAGTCTACATCTCCCTCCAACTATAATATAATACCCTAAGGTTTATTCTAGTCCCCACTATGGTATATCTCTTGCAACATGTGAAAATATGTGTTGTTGGTACATATTTTTATATCCCAAATTGTTTAATAACCCTATCTAATATGTATCACTCAATGATCTAAAACTCAGAATCTTTGGTTGAAATATAATTTAATAAATAAGAACAACACAATTGTAACAATGCTATCTCTGATAAGAGATGTTTTATTGCTCAAAATTACACCTACAACATATGCCTATCTCTAGGAAGAGATGTCTAATTTCATTTTTGGGTTACATCTTAATTTATACACATTTTTAAGCTATTAGGAGGATGTGGAAGGTCACCAATATCAAGGGAGATTAAGTGGTTCGAATTCTATGATTCACAACAATATAGAATTTGAGGAATTATTATTTTTCAGAAACTTACTATTTTTAGATTGCACTAATAAAATTGAAATTTGGGGTAATTCTATTTGTTTTTAAGGGGTAAAAACCCATTAATAAGAGCTTTTTCCCTCTCAGGGTGTTCCCCTCATTCTTATATTTCTAACAGTTCAAACAGGGAGTTAAACGGAGCTATGGTGCAAAAGTTATGGCTCTTAGAAGTTCTGCCACCAATTGGGGTAGAACCGTCACCTAAAATGTTTCTCAAATCATTCCTCCCTCCTTGTGAAGCAATGGTCCCCATTCCACCAATATTTCTCATCAAGTTTGGTAGTTGTGTTTTGATTTGGTACCTTATGCATACTTGGAATGGACTGTGCTTTGTGGAGCTATGCTTTATGGAGCTATGCAGGGCCTGATTGTTCACCATTTTTGTCTGACCATTAGTCTATGGATGGAAGGTCATGAAATTATTTATCTTGGTATCTAATTTCTTAAAATGTTATGTTTTTTATGTATTTAAAGCTATAATATCAACCCTTTTGGATTTCTATGGCTTGACCACCATAAAAATGAATTTCTCGGCACTATTTAAGGAAATACATGTAGAAGGTGGTACATCTAGTACCCTATAACACCATTTTACAATAATTAGGGTGATCCTTCAAGATTCAGAGATTCCATTTCAATCATACATTAATGTCTAACCAAAGAGTACATCACAAACATCTAGATTGACCACATCACATAAGACCTCATCTTGGAAAGGTTTTATTGCATATGAGAGAAGACATTGGTGGGTGACACAAATGTTTCTCCATGGAATCAACCATACAATACTTTATGTCATTGGGTGAGGATTCATGGACAAATTTAGGCTTTTCACAACAATATCAAAGATTAAATTCTTTTAACTCCCACTATCAAGAATGAAATGTAAAGGCTTACCTTTCACCCATAACTTAGAGTGAAATAACCTTTCCTTGTCATCTAGCCTCTCCTCATGGGTCTATGATGAAAAAATGATGGCATTGGGCTCAACATCTACAATCTCTTCTTCATCCTCTTTGACTGCAAGGTGTGTATGAGGTAGAGTAGTAGATGTTGAGGATTATGACTAAAAAAGTAGATACTTGATGGCTCAACATTCTTCTTTGGAATGCATTCTAGATTTGTGGTAATCACACCATTTCCCAATCTTCTTTTTTACTTCCAATTTTGGCCTCATTTTTAAATTTCTTTGTCACTTTTCCATTTTGAAGGTTGAATCTTCATATTCATTCTTCCAAGATTTTGCTCAATCTTCACCATGAACTTGTATGCCTCATGGAGGGTTTCCAAATTGAAGAGTTCCATATCCCCCCATATATACCATTTTAGTCCACCATGATATTTGAGAACCTTGTGTTTCTCACTTTCTTGTATGCCCAATCTCATAGATAGAGAATGAAAAATGTTAGTGTAATCTTGAATAGATTGTTCCTTACCTTGGCAAAGTTCTTGCCACTCTATAGATAGATCATCATATGATCCAATGGGTTAGTATTCTTCCTTTAAAGCTTTTATGAAATCATCCCAGGTAGGTTTTGCCACAAATTGGGGTAGAACCATCAACTAAAATGTTTCTCAGATCACTTAAGGATATACCCATATCCACCAATAATCTAATAAGGTGTAAGTATATGATCCATGTACTTTGTATTTTGAGGCTACAATAGACCCACCTCCTTATAGGGTTTCCAAGTGATATCTATGGGAACTAGTTCATCTAAATTCATCATATAAAATTTAACATCACCCATGTATGTCCTCCATGCTCCTATAACAATGTACCATTCATAGGTAAATGTATCTCTATATTCCCTCTATCTCAGTTGTCCAACAAGCGTCTCCACTAAAATATGTTCCCATAACCACATGTGTAGTATTATGGATAACCCTATGCTTTTAACACTATTGTACATTACTTTATATAAGTATTTTTACAAATGGAACAACACATAATGTCCCCATGCAAACTCTATAACACTATCCAACATATATGTAATCACATCTAATAATCCCATAGGAAATAATATCCCTCTCTTATTTGGTATAATTATGCCACCAACAAGATGAACCAACACCATTGCCAATCCATTTGTTTCCTCTAATACCATGTAGGAATACAATTCAATCTCATAATCTATCATCGATATGATAGCTTTCCCATATACTCTAGATATAGATATTGCCTATGCATTCTCTCTCTAATTAACCTTCATACCATGTATTAAAATGCAAAGAATCATCCATATGTCCTCCAATGTTAGGGTCATCTCCTTATCATGACCCCTTTATGGAACTCATTTCTAAATTATTATTTATTGAGATCTTGACTTTGCATTACTATATTATGTTGTTATGATTACATTTTAGCTTGATCAAAATTTTGTTGACTTAACTCATTATGATGTTATGATGAGATGATGATGATGATACATTGTTGTATTTAGTTATATTTCTTTTAGATGTCATTTTATTTGATTAATTAGCTATAAATATTTATATATTTATTAGATATATATTCCTAATGTCATCTTTGGTGATTGTAGGATTTCAATGAGCTAGGCCAAATCGATAAATTGGATAATGAGGTTGTTAAAATGGTTCTTGGTAAATTTTAACTATTAATTACAAAGCAACGATTTTCCAAAAATCCTTAGTGTTTTTTTATAATTGATTGTATTAGTTATCTTGGTCATTGTCTAATTGCTATGACAATGGTTTTTATTATTTTTATGTCATTGTTCAATATTATTATTCATGTGAAGAACATAACCAATTTTATGTTATCACTATTTCCAAAAGGAAAGCCTAAATATTTTTTAGCACTATTAGAATAATTCACATTCATGTTACAAAGAGTTACTTTATTAGGAGGGATAATCCGATAGATTATTGGGATTCTCTTATCTTTTGCTAAGTTGGTCTTAGTATTTCAACTTACTTATGATTGAATATATATTTGTTATGATATTCTAGATGTGCTTTTATTTTATTTAGAGCATCCAATTTACTAAAATCTTAAGAATCCATGGTCACTTGGACTCTATGCCATTAATTATTACCTCAATTGAACTATTCTTGAGTTTATTGGTTTGTAGGTTGTGGCTCAAAGGTTTTGTATTTTTTTTGAATATAATGCTTTAAATCCATGAAGCCCTTGGTCCCTTTGTGACATAGATAAGTGAATTATGCATGG
Source organism: Torreya grandis (assembly GCA_037957365.1). Taxonomy (NCBI): domain Eukaryota; kingdom Viridiplantae; phylum Streptophyta; class Pinopsida; order Cupressales; family Taxaceae; genus Torreya; species Torreya grandis. The sequence continues at coordinate 75,284 of JARHVA010007832.1, forward strand.
GGGTAAATTTTTGATCTTTTTTATGTTTTAATCATGCCATTCAATGACATTAGTCATTTAAAATCTTGACATAATGAAAAATCATTAATCTAGGCTTTGGATAATTCATTGATGTTGTTTTGCTTAGAGCTATGGATTGAATAAAACCCTACTTTCTACCATAAAATCTTGGAGATTGTTCACCTTGTTTGGTGGAAATAGAAGCACTTATACTATTAAGTTGGTTAAATGGCATTCATTTGGGTTATTATTATGCCTTGAAGTTGGGGAATGTGGAAACATGGAGTTAAAGCTCCATTGTACCTTGACCCTATTGTGCCCCAACATACCCCATTTTCAAGAATTAAAATAAGAACCCATTAGTATCAAAAATATTTATCTTTGATGACCCATTTCAACCTTAAGAATATTAATATTAACTCAATATGCATAATCCCAAGGTTTTTTTCAAAGTTTAATTCATATTTCAAAGTCATGAGAGGAGAAGAAAATCAAAGTTAAGTATAAACTATATTAATGTTATATTTTTTTCCTTTAATTTTATTTTAATATGCTTCTGTATATATGCAAGTTTTCACATTAATACCTAATGTGGATAATGTGATATGTTATGCTTATTTTTTCTTGGTGTTTCTCCTATATAGGCTATTTCATGTTTATTTTTTTAAATGAGATCTTGAGACTATCTCTATACTCACCTAATCATTCCATGCATCATCATCTTTCTAACCTGTGCCTTTGGTGACTAACCAAGCCTTTATTCTATTCGTATCATTGAGATCATGCCAAATGGCATTATCTTACCCTTTTATGGATATATTGTACTTATGAGAGTTATGAAATCCTTTTGATCCTCTATATTAATTAGAGTTTTCCATGTGTCACCATCTTGCTAACCTAGAGTCAAAGAAAAAAATTTCAAGTCATAGAATCATCTGGAGAAGTAGAGCATTAAGACTCATCCACATGTCATCATCCCACTAACTTAGAGTCTAATCATAAAAGTACAAGTCATAAAATCATCTAGAGAAGTGGAGAAGTGAGATCCATCCACATGTAATCATCCTGCTAATCTAGAATCTAAACAAAATAGTACAAGTTATAGAATCATATAGAGAAATGGATTAGCAATATCTATTCATGTTTCATCATCCTGTTAACTTGAAGTTTAAGTGGAAGAGTAAAAGTAAAAAAATCATATAGAGAAGTGGAAAAGTGAAAGTCATCCACATGTCATCATCCCACTAACCCAAATTTTAAGTAGATAATAGCAACAAACTCATATTATATGACCACCCAAGTAAGCATATCCTTGAGATCTCACTAAGTATCATCATCTTGGGAATTTGTAGCTTTGTATATACAAAGTTTAAGGGCATAATCAAAATATTTCCCTAGAATAGTGATATTGATCCATGTGTTACATTCTTGCTAGCCTATAGCCTGAATAGCATATAATTAAGGGTTTAGTGCTTTGTATTTTTGATATCTCATTGGGTATTGCGATCCTAGAAGCCCATAGCTGAGAATAAACCAAGTACAAAGAGCCAAATTATAGTCACTAGTGGATGAGTGATATACAACTACATGCCCCCAAAATAAGTAATAAGTATGAGGACATGAAAACTATCCCCAAGATCATGTAAAAGGATTATCTATCAATTCTAAGGTGAGAATTCACCTAGGAGTAGAAAAAATAAGCTACATGGCAAGAGGACACACCAAATTTGGCAAAACAAATTCAACATTCATATAAGAAAAAGTAAATGGGGAATGGAGTGAAAGTTATTATGTCCATTAATTCATAGGAATTGGAAACTTGATACATTTAATTCATAAGATAGATGATCCTAAAGTAATATATTTAATGACAAAGTAATATTGCATCACTTGACTTATAGCTAACTTGTTCACAATGTGAATTTGAGATCACAATTCTTACAAAATTATAATGTCCTCCTGATCACATGTACCTCCTCTTTTGGCATACTCAATTATAGGTAAAATTGAATACACAAACACTAAATTTGATTTAGTAACACCACAACTTGAGTTTAAATATTATTCAACTATTTGGGATGAAGTAGAATCTACAGATCCATACAAGGTAGAAGACCAATTATCTATATTCACCTAGAGATATAGATATGACCTCTTGATAATCAAGGTGGTTTGCCTACATAATGGTGCAAAAAAACTAGAGGTAATGCCATGTATTGACCTCTTTTATTTATTTGCAAATGGACAAATTACTTGAAAATTCCTACACGATAGGTTTAATACTATCCTCATGCCTTACATTAGAGACAATGACTTTAAGAAGTATTATAGTATCCTTGTACCAAATATCACTTATGGCCAAGCCATGGTTAATTCATGGATGCTCACAAATTCAATCCTTGATAACTACAATAATGGGTTGAGGGCCCAAGTAATTTTACTGCTAAATGCCTAGTTTCTTCCATTCCTATAACATCTTTTAGGCCTGGCATAAGGATTTCCATGGATCTATTGAATAATTTTATGGGTTCCCTAGTATTTTTTACATCCAAGATATATGGGTTCCACTATTGTACATTATTCTAAACTCAAGAAAAATCATCAATATGGGGGAATCATAAATTTTAACTTGATTTATCATATTAATAACCAAGGTAGGTTACTTGATAGAAATTTTTATGTGATGGTGTATGTCATGGATGCCATAACTTCCATAATCCATTCATCCTTTGAATAACCATGGGATTGTTCCATATAGTACCCTAGGAATATAATTTGTGATTAATTTAATATCCTTCATGTACATATGTTTAGAATGTAGTTTAAGAGGTTAACAAAAACTTTTTATCCAATGATATATCAATCCATTTGTGGTCAAAATATGCCCATATTTTTATATAATATAAAGATAACTCTCAATAAAATATGTGACTATTGGTTTTATTCAAGTTCACCATAATTATGATAAAGACCACCAAAGTACAACCTCTTTATTTATCATGACTTGTCTTAGATAAAGTGATAGAGCAATAAATTACCACTCAATTGGTTGATATTATAGACATTAATCTTAGGGATTCCAAAGAAGGAGACATACATTAGACTCTCATCATCATCGTCGTCGTCATAATCATCATCATCATCATCATCATCATCATCATCATCATCATCATCATCATCATCATCATCATCATCATCCACATTTAATACATGAGATGTGAACTCATTTTTTTGGGCAAGGTTAGAATTCACTATGGCCTAAATATGACATATTTAAAGTATTGGAACCTTATAAATAATGTTAGAGATAATTTGAATAAATATGAGAGAAAGGTGAAAATTTCTTATGGGCATGAGTCATACAATCATGAATTTATATTCATAAATTTTGAAGATGATAGCGAGGTTTCTATAAGGATACATAGGGTGAAAATGTCAATGATTGTAGCACATAGGATCCAATATGATCCTAAAATTATTAAGGAATATTCCAAGATAATTTATAATGAACAATGGATTTCCACACCAGATCATGGGCCTCATCCTTAACTAGAAATAAATATAAGAATGTATATGCATAAAAAAGATGGTCCATCTAGAGGCGTTTTCCAAAAGAGATCTGATGTTTCCCAATTTTCCATACATATTCAACTATTGTTTCCTCTCCTTAGCATATAAATAATGTGGGTGAATAATCAAGTCTTAGTTGGGATATATGCCCACTGAATATTCAAGTCTTAGTTGGGATATATGCCTACTCTCTTTCACATTTATGCCTCCATTATCCATAGTGCAATAGGTAAGTCTCCCTTTTTTCTTATCTCAGGTTCCTCCTTCCCATTTGACACCAAATCTTATAAAATCACAACCTACACCCTCACCCATAATTACATACATTTCCACCTCACTTTTATGTATTACTTTCATGGCCCATCCATCTTCCTTTCCACCCACTGTAGAACCATATGTTACTCCTCCTTAACCTCCTTAAACCTAAAAAAAGAAACCAAGGACCCTCTTGTGTCCTCTAAGGTAACTCAAGAAGAAGAGAGGCCTTTTGAAAGATTATTCATTAGAGGACCACCTTTGTATGAAGAGTTTGAAAGGATCTTGAGGAAGAGCAGAGAGGAATTGGACAAAGAAAAGGAGACATAGTACATGTAGGAGCAAACCCAATAAAATTAAATATGACAAAGTAGAGGAAGAGTGGATATCCAAAGAAGATACAAAACCTAAGGGTACAAAAATATCTGAGGATACAAATGAATAAGAGGAAGAAAGTGTATTTGAGGAGACACTGATAGATGAATATTCTTAAGGGGTTGAACTAGGAAAAGTTGACTTAATGGTAACTAAGTTTTCGGTAGACAAATAATGAGATAAAAAAGATGAGGAAGAGATTGAACATGAAATCCCAACTAAGGGATCCTTGTTAGCTGCACAACCTACCTCTCCATCTCAAGCCACTATAGTAATAACCATAGTATAAAATGTTCCCCAAACTTCCTTTCAAGTTATCATACTCAAGCCTTAAATTATTTGGTTACTTATTTGATTTCCATCACTACAAAATATATTTCCCATTATTTGCAGTCTTTGTGTGATGTCCCTTACTTAGGGGCTCCTTTTTTCCTACAAATGCTCTGATACCACTGTAATATCCCTTACTTAGGGGCTCCTTTATCTGCACAAAAGCTCTGATACCACTGTGATGTCCCCTTCTAAACAGGAAATATAGCAATTCATAAAGCTCTGATCACAGATACAAACATGCATAAACAAATCACAGATCTTATCATTCATCCAGCTGATTACAATAGATGTCCTTTCTTATGCAAACCAAAGAATATTACAGATATGGTCTTAAAACCCTGAAATTATGCAAACTGGAAATAAACTTGCAATTTTGGAAGTCTCGGCCTACTGTGTCGAACACACAGTCGCCGGCGTCGGTCGATATACTACCGACATCGATCTCTGCAGGGCCTTATCTGCCGACGTCGGTCCTCAGACGGCCGATGTCGGTCACTGGAGATCTCTGTCTGCCGGTGTCGGTATCTGCGTGGATCTGTACGGCCCTGTACGGACTTAGTACAGCTGCCAGCCTGTCTGTTCTTAACCCCTGATTGCTGAACCACCTGATCTGAAGATATACTATTCTAATACAGAATATCTCTATCTGTATAATTTATTGGATCAAAACTAAATAAAGATAAATACCTGAAATATCTGTAATAACTTCTGTGTGAAGTTATCTCTCAACCTTGAAATTCTGTGATAACTTCTGGATGAAGCTATCTCTCAAATCTGTACCTCTGTGATAACTTTTGGATGAAGCTATCTCTCAATTTGGCAATAGATCGGCTGATCTTTCACAACCTCTGAATTGCACACAATGAAGAGTTGACGTTCTCCACTGCAAATGGAATCCTGGAACCCTTGGCTCAGTCTTCACAGAAGAATTTCTCTAATTTCAATAATCAATTCATACATACAAACTCTCTCCCATGAGAAACTCTTATACCCTTCCAAAGGTGTGCTTGCTAAAATTAGATTTCCTCAAATTAGAACTTGGGGTTCAAAAATTAGAATTCCTCAAATTAGAACTTGGGCTTCTAAAATTAGAATTCCTCAAATTAGAACTTGGATCTTAAAATTAGACCAATTAATTAATAATTAATAATTAATAATTAATTAATATCTAATTTAAAATTAGACCAAATAATTAATTAATTAATAATTAATTAATATCTAATTTAAAATTAGACCAAATAATTAATTAATTAATAATTAATTAATATCTAATTTAAAATTAGACCAAATAATTAATATTTGATTAAATCAATCAAATATTAATATCTCCCTCAATACATGTCGGATCCTCGAACCGTCTGAAGCTGGTGAATCAGGGAGTGATTCTGCACATGACCATATCAAAACAAGGGTGCTCCGTTGTATGTCAAATATCCCTAAATAATAGGAGCTCAGGCCCAATGTGTCTGAAATACCCTGAATGAGAGCCAACTATAGGAATTCTGTAAATCAAAGCCAAGCCAATCTCCATCATGACCCTCTATCCATCCAATCAGCCTACGAAGGTCGCATAATAGGCTAATCATCAAGCCTGTCAATGTCCATGAAAAAGGGGACATGACAATCCGCCCCTCCAAAAATTGCTTGTCCCCAAGCAATCTCGGAACAATGAACCACTCGATCCACCTGGATCCCAAATGTAGTTATGTTCTGCACTGTTGTGAATCAATGCAAGTACCTGCAACATCATAAGAAGTAAAACAAAGAGGAACCCATAATCAAATTGGCGAACACAACTCAACCAATCTCTAAAATCATGACTGCCCTGGATGTGTCGATACTGTACACTGTGTACTGGGCAACTGCGAATTTCATCTACAAAAGATGGAGTTAATCCATCCCATAACTGATCCCTCTGTAGCAGTGGCACAACCAACTGTACCATACTATCAAATGTGTGAGAAGAATCAATCTGGAGACTCGACTCCACTGGTATCCCAAACTCCTCAAAATTAGGTACTCCCACGTCTTGAATATGTGTGTGAGCCTCAACCACATGCTCCTCATAAGCAGCTATAGAAACATACTCACCAACAACACTCAATGTACTAACCTCTGAGTCTGGGGCTGGTGAAGACCGTAATTGCTCTAACTCCATGGTCATCTCAACCAAATGAAATTGTGACTCCTCATAAGCTAACTGTGTAGTCTCAAGAATCTCAGAAGTCACCTCTAGCTGCTGAGTAAGCTCGCTCACCTTATCTTCCTCGACCAACAATGCATCATATGCTGTGCTGCCCCACTCTATAAGATAATCTCTGTCGGTGACCAACTGCATATAGTCCTGTCTCAGAATCTGGATAGCCTCCCATAAAGAGTGGATTTCTGTCAAGGATAAATAACTGCCTCCCTGCTCGATGCTAGTAGGAGAACCCCATCCATAAACTGCTAACAATTGACGAGCATCATCGAAATGCTTACAAGCGGTGGCAATGTCTCGCTCACTAACTCTCAGCTGATTAGACACATGATGGCACTGGCTAGATTGTCTCCCACACTCCTCCTCTGATGCATGGTCCAAACAAATAGACTCAAAATCACTGATCGCTGTAATACTACCATCCATACTCTGTGAATCAACTCCATAGCTCATATCAACATGCGGAGTATCAACAACTGTAGCAACACTGTCTAACTCTTCCATATCAAAAGAAACAATCGGTGAAACTAAGTCCTCAAAACTATCCACTGCATTCTCCTGAGTGTCATCTACAATAATAGGATCCTGGGACTCTTCTACAATCTCTGCCATAGCTGAGAGATCATCGACCCTCAGTGCACTAACATCTGAACACACCTCTACACTCTGAGTGCAAGCATCTAACTCATCCTCATCTTCACTATCTCCTATCTCATAATCATAATAATCATGGGACATGCTACTCTCTCATCGAAGTGATCTGTAGTGCTCTCTCCTATGCTTAACAAAGCGATCAAAAGGCAACAACTTCTGAATTCGAGGTGGTATTAACTCCCACTCCTCATTCGCTGTCATATACCGTGCGGGTTTGTTTTTGGATGTAGGATATGAAAGAGATTCATTCAACCTCTTCAAACTTAGTTCCAGCTTCTTCATATCATTGTCCCACTGTCTCTGAGTATATGAAGTCATTACGATACTTTACCCAAGCTACCCAACAGGATGGCAAGACATTAGCTCTGATGTGCCCAATAAGATGGCAGGAACCTGGCTCTGATACCACTGTAATATCCCTGTCAATAGAGGTATATGAAAGACACAAAACTATGACACCAAAGACAAATGCTCTGATACCACTATAATATCCCTTACTTAGGGGCTCCTTTATCTGCACAAAAGCTCTGATACCACTGTGATGTCCCCTTCTAAACAGGAAATATAGCAATTCATAAAGCTCTGATCACAGATACAAACATGCATAAACAAATCACAGATCTTATCATTCATCCAGCTGATTACAATAGATGTCCTTTCTTATGCAAACCAAAGAATATTACAGATATGGTCTTAAAACCCTGAAATTATGCAAACTGGAAATAAACTTGCAATTCTGGAAGTCTCGGCCTGCTGTGTCGAACACACAGTCGCCGGCGTCGGTCGATATACTACCGACGTCGGTCTCTGCAGGGCCTTATCTGCCGACGTCGGTCCTCAGACGGCCGATGTCGGTCACTGGAGATCTCTGTCTGCCGGTGTCGGTATCTGCGTGGATCTGTACGGCCCTGTACGGACTTAGTACGGCTGCCAGCCTGTCTGTTCTTAACCCCTGATTGCTGAACCACCTGATCTGAAGATATACTATTCTAATACAGAATATCTCTATCTGTATAATTTATTGGATCAAAACTAAATAAAGATAAATACCTGAAATATCTGTAATAACTTCTGTGTGAAGTTATCTCTCAACCTTGAAATTCTGTGATAACTTCTGGATGAAGCTATCTCTCAAATCTGTACCTCTGTGATAACTTCTGGATGAAGCTATCTCTCAATTTGGCAATAGATCGGCTGATCTTTCACAACCTCTGAATTGCACACAATGAAGAGTTGACGTTCTCCACTGCAAATGGAATCCTGGAACCCTTGGCTCAGTCTTCACAGAAGAATTTCTCTAATTTCAATAATCAATTCATACATACAAACTCTCTCCCATGAGAAACTCTTATACCCTTCCAAAGGTGTGCTTGCTAAAATTAGATTTCCTCAAATTAGAACTTGGGGTTCAAAAATTAGAATTCCTCAAATTAGAACTTGGGCTTCTAAAATTAGAATTCCTCAAATTAGAACTTGGATCTTAAAATTAGACCAATTAATTAATAATTAATAATTAATAATTAATTAATATCTAATTTAAAATTAGACCAAATAATTAATTAATTAATAATTAATTAATATCTAATTTAAAATTAGACCAAATAATTAATTAATTAATAATTAATTAATATCTAATTTAAAATTAGACCAAATAATTAATATTTGATTAAATCAATCAAATATTAATATCTCCCTCAATACATGTCGGATCCTCGAACCGTCTGAAGCTGGTGAATCAGGGAGTGATTCTGCACATGACCATATCAAAACAAGGGTGCTCCGCTGTATGTCAAATATCCCTAAATAATAGGAGCTCAGGCCCAATGTGTCTGAAATAACCTGAATGAGAGCCAACTATAGGAATTCTGTAAATCAAAGCCAAGCCAATCTCCATCATGACCCTCTATCCATCCAATCAGCCTACGAAGGTCGCATAATAGGCTAATCATCAAGCCTGTCAATGTCCACGAAAAAGGGGACATGACACTTTGAGCCCAATGAATAAGATACATGCATCCACATTGCTTGCCATAACCCAAAGTTTTGTAATTCAGGACTTTCCTCCTATTTTTCAAACTAGTAGATGATCCACTACCAGTAATAAAAATATTGGGGTTATTTATACATAATTTACTAGTAACATTCATAATTTTCTTGATACTCTAACAACTTACTCAAGTTTTAGCTAGACTAACTCACAACCTACAAATCTAAAGAATTAAGTACATTTTAAAAATATGGTGGCTACCTCTATTTTTATTAAATAATATACACCTCTTAGGTTATCTATACAATTAATTGTTCTAGTTTACCAAGCCACCCCAATAAACTTAGCCATAGTTTTAGTTCATAGAGCATAGGGCAAGTTAAAATACATTATTGATATGCAAGCTCAAAAGGTCACTAGCTAGAGGGAAGCCTTTTTTCCTTACCTAAACCACCTACACCTCCCCTTTCAACCCATACTTCTATAGTTTTGATGCATCCACTAGTGAAATATCCTTATTCTACCCCTACCTCCACAAAGCAATCATAATCATAAGATATGGTGCAAGTTCCCTCTTGGATTCATATGTTGCAAGGAATGGAAACAAGTAGGAAGGATTTTATAGTCACTAATAAAACAACAATGGGTTTCAATTTTGATAGGAAAATAAACACATTAAAAAAGGTGAAGATAAAAATTATGATGGTAGAAGGGGGAAGTGTATAACTTGAATAGAGAGAGGACATTTTCAATTTGACAAAGAAGAAAAATCTTAACCCTATGGATCCAAATAAATATAGGGAGGATCATTATAGTTTTTTAGATAACATTAGAGGGGTCATAAATCAAATGTTTAGGAGCTATGATCAATCAAGGCAGAATTATAACAAGTGAACATTGTTTAAGATCCTCAAGAAATTATTGACAATGTAAAAAGTGAAATAAAGAATTTATAGGACATCCTTGAGGAAATAAGGTCTATGAAGGATAAATCTTAGCATAAATGGGGAGATTTCTCCCAATTTTATAATAAAATGAAGGATACAAAGGGAAAACTCAATTTTTAGGTCATGTTATAGGGAATAGAGCCTATGCCCATTTGAATTTAATAACTATGCTATAAGTACCATGGGCATAGATTCATGTGGCTAATAAGAGGGATAAATTATTTGATTGGTATTGATAGATGCGAAACCTAGTGTAATAATTTATCATCCATGAATTAAGAACCATCTCTATTTTGAAGGAAATGATAGTTGTAGTTGTAAATAATAATCTCCATTAATTGATTATTGATACCATTTTTTAAGGATTGATCAAAGCTATAGATGATATATTTAAAGATGAAATTAGAGGAACTATGCATAATATTGATGAAGATATCATGCAATTTATCAATTTTGCTAAAGGGAAGAACTCTGGAACCAATAATTTTTACGTGAAATTCAAGGCCACAATAGTTTTGCAAAAAAAATCAATGGACAAGCTTCTATAATTGTTAAAAATGTCTTTTCTTGATTTTAAAACCATTAACATTAATTTTTAGGATAGCCATGCCTCATATTTATATATGGAGGTAACAAATCAGTCTATCACTACATCAGCACCATTAACACCTCCATAAAACACTCAGCCTCAAAATCCAAGGTATACATTAGTATAAAGTAAAAATGGGTCTACTTATGTGCCACTTCATACTTTTTTATTGTGATAACAAAGACCACCTCAATAGTTCATAGGCTATGAAAATGCATGAAACTCTTTTGAGTGTGATGATAATTCTAGTTGTAACTATAGCGATAGAAAAATAATATTATACTAGTCATCCTCCATTTTATGGCAGTGCCACATTAGGACTATAATTATTTTGAGTATTATTTCATGTTTATTTTATAGATTAAGTATATTTTTAGTGGGGCCATTTCTTGTATTTGATAGTTCTCTAATAAGATTATTTATATCATACACATGCATATCATGCATTAGTTTTGACATAGTCTATTTTTCGACAATGTAATTTTAGACTTAAGTTAAGAGATGAGGTGTCCCCATCCCAAGATTATATATTTTTATCCTCCTAATTACAAATGGAAGAGAATTTTGTCTATTAAGTTTAATAAAAAATTATAATAATTTTTCAACAATTTGTCTTGATGTGTAAATCTTGTTGTTTAAATCTCGTATTTCATTAAAGAAGCTCCATCACTCTGATAATTTAGTTTGTGGGATGCATATGTATTTTTATTTATATACATTAATTTAAATTATGTTATTACTAATTTTAGTGCTTTTCACGTAATAATAATATCCCTTTGTAGATGTGCAATGATAATATTACAAATGTAACAACCACTAATTGTGTGCATAAAAGTTCACTATATTTTTGTACACTTAATATCCTAATTATATTTATGTATTTTGTATGCCATTATCAACATAAATCAAGAATTAGATCTCACTCACTTTTTGAACTTATAGTTTAGAGAGGTTTCATCTACCTTTGACCTATAAAACCCTTGTTTTTTGCCCTACCCTTCTTCCTTTTAAAGGTTCCTTTTCATTATGCCCATCTTAGGTTAGACTCATCATTAATTCACATATCTCAAGTAGGTATAGACTCATTTCATACATGAATCATATGAGGTAAATAATTGCTTTTCTCACTATTATTCCACCACCAGGTTGTTTACAAAATCTAATACCCTACAACTCATGCCTTAGAGTTAATCTCTATTCACCAATCCTAAAATGTTAGAGGCTACCTCGTAAGTTCCCTATTATGCATAAAACCCACAACAAAATGAATTTATTTGGTGCTAGAAAGAGGGCCCCTTTTCATTTATTTGAAAATAACACTTGAGTTATATTAGATACATCCTAAAGACTAACAAGGTCCACCTTAGGTATTGACTTTACTATTCCCACCTTTGAAAGTCCACAGGAAAGTTAGGTCAGATAGAGGAATCTTAATAGGAACCAAAAATCAATCATATTACCCAAGAAGAATAATTCATCTTCCTCCACATCTAATTCCCCTACCCTATTTAGCTAGTTATTTTATTTCCATCCTTAGAGATGTACATGATTTTCTTAGAAACCCAGAAAAGTATATTCTTTCCTTTTCTGCCTCTAGAGGAAGGACTACTAAAAAAAATAAAGGCTTTCAAGAATTCCTTATAAATACTTATTTTAATGCAAAAAGATGTGTCATACATGCTCTTTTCTTTTAATTTACAAAATGTTATTTATGATTGGTTCCTTAATATCCTAGAAAATTTGATCTCATCTTGAAATCAATGTCGTAATACCAATCTGGCATAATTTGTATAGGTCACTAGCCTAAACATTGTATCCAAAACTTTTTAAGCATAAGGAGATAACTCAATGAGCCAATAATATCCTTTAATTAAATATTCAAAAAGATGTATATCTAAGTAAATTCTACTTATAAACCTGGTGAAGTGTTAACCCTTGAAATGTATAAGAATGCTTTGGATTTTATGACAATGATTTTCCTTTGTAAAGCACCTAATATTATTACATTGTCAATAGCCTATATTGAGGCTATTAATATTGATATACATTTGAATCCTCAATCATAAGGTTTGGCTCCATTCAATGTTGGTCATAATTTCCTAGCCCTTAACTCGTTTCTAAATGTTAATAATAATGTTTTGGCTCAAAATTAGAACTAGGTGTACAAATAATTACCTTTATCCCACACTCCACCCAATCAAAATCTTAGCTTCCTAAATAATCTTATGTCTAAATCTAACCAACAAAATCAAAACCAATATTTGATACTAATCATTACTACTACTACTATTACTACCAATATTTGATCCAAAAAATGCTACAAAAGTTGAGAAATGAGTTATTAAGCATGTATAAACATATGGTAAACACCATGGGTTATAATACAAATTCAAATTTATCATATCATATATATAACATACCTTTTAATAGATCTATCAACAACACATAATAAAAATATACCTATCAAGATGATTGAAATAAACATCTTAGAAGCAATACTTCCTAATTTGTGTTGAGTCCACAACATGATGTAGTATGGTGAGTTAGACTACATAGAATTTTTCACCAGATTTGAGATATTTAAGAAATAAATAGACATATAAGAAATCTTTGTAACTTATCTAGATCCATCTTCCTCTACTACTCTAGGTCCTTCAAATACAACAATGGTTTTTAAGACATGATTTTCCATTCCTAGTGGATGATGAGAATGAACCTAAAGATAATATCTATGAAATCCATGCCTTTTATTAGTTCTAGAGGAATAATTATAACCTATGGAAAAAGTATCCTACTACCAATTTGATACTCCTAAACAAAAGTGCTACTACTCCTCTAGATCCTAAATCCAATAATAATTTTCTCCATTCAAAAATGAATGATTAGTTGTAGAGTGCATAGATGTAGAGTAAAAGTGGATAAAATATAATCAAATATATGAAGAAGATTAGGGAAAATATCAGTCTATATGATCTAGCTTAGTTCACCGAATAGAGAGAGTTACTACTCAAGGCCCTAAATGGGATAACTTCTTTTGAAAAATTAAAAGATGTACATACAAACATATTTGTTTAAAAGGACAAGCTTGATGCACCACATTTTTTGTTAACTATTATAATGTTTATAAATAATTTGCATAATTATTTGGTTGATTTAGGTGCTTCAGCCAATGTGATGCCCACAACTATATGCAAGAGATTGGGTTTGACCCCAGATAAGTCTAGAAGGGTGGTATTAAAACTATACAAGACTTCTATCTCATGTGTTGGGGAGTTGACAAATGAACACATCCATCTTGCATCTGAGCCACATGTAAAATATTAGGTAAACATTCTGGTTATTGATATCCTTAAAGCTTATGGATTAATGATAATCTATGATTTTTTTAAAACACTGAATGGGTACAAGGAAATATAGTTCTCACTCATGTGGCTACTATGGAAATGGGTAGCCAAATAGATCTAAGTAGATTAAGAACCAAAGATGAAATATATAATCACAGAGTATAATTCTAATAATGAAAAGTTTGATTTTGCATCCTCACATGTAGGCATATATACATTAATTACAAAGAAATAATCTCATGAAAAATAATTTGAATCTCCTTTATAGTTATATACTCTCCATTTTGATGGAGCTAGATCAAATCAAGGCTTGGGTGTTAGCATAGATCTAAATAAACCAAATGGTAAATAATATCTAACTACATATGGATTATAATTCCCTTGCACCAAAAATCAAGATGAGTATGAATCTATAATCCTAAATCTAAAATTCATATTGAAATATAATGTCAAGTAGTTGTCTATATTTGGTGATTCAGAGCTAGTTGTCAACAATATCAAAAATATTTATCAATGTAAACTAGCTTACTTTAAAAAGTACAAAAAAACACTGAGCATGAAATTTGATTGAGTCTTTCAAAAAATTAAACGTTAAAGATATTATAAGAGAATAAAATTAGACAATACATTTTCTAGTGACTTAAGCTTCCAACTTGGCACTACTCCAAGAATCCAAGATGTAAAAATTATCTATGGATTTGGTTCCTTACCCATCTATACTAGATAATGTGGATAACTTCTAGGTATTTGATGAACCATTAGATCATACAATTTATGAATAGATATAGAGCCTTAGAATCCTAAATAATATATGAAAAGGATGTTAAATCTATGAATATAAAACATTTAGGAGAAGATAATATCTTACATCTAAAAGAGAATTACATTCCTATGGCGATGGTATCACTAGAGAAAGATTCTGACATGGATATATAGGCTCATATGTAGAAACAACCTAAATCTAATTTTTTAAAAGAGAATCTAGGGATTGACCAACATACCTAATATGCAAACATTGGCTCGAGTCACACTGAAAGTGAGAAAAAAAATTTGAAGGGTTTGTTGACAAAATACAAAGATGTAATCACTTGGACATATGAATATTTCAAAGTCTTCAACCTGAGGGTCATCACACATACTATCCCATTGAATCCAGAACACATGCCCTTCAAGCAATTAAAAAGGACAATAAATACAATTCTAAAACCCTTCATTTAGACAAAAGTACAAAATATATTGGATGCTAATATTATCTTTACAATTAAACATTCTAATTGGGTAACTAATTTACTGCATATTAGGAAGAATAATGGAGAAATCAAGCTGTGTTAACTTTTGAAACTTGAACCACACATTAGATAAGGATAACTACTCTTTACCTTCCTTGGATGAGGTAATATAAATGGTTAGTGGATTTAATATGATGTAATTCCTAGATGGATTCTTAGTCTATAATCAAGTGTTGGCAAAATTATAAGATATAATGAAGATCACTTTCACCACCAAGTGAGGGACTTTTGCATTTAAAAAGATGCTTTTCACACTAATAAATGTTGGGGAAACCTCATGGTGAGCTATGGACTTTGCGTTTTAAGGATTTTTGGGTAAGTAAATCATCATTTACATGGATGACCTAATAATTTTTTCAAAAAATATATTTGATCATGTGGACCATCTACATAAGGTATTTGATAGATGTAGGAGATATGGAGTATCACTCAATCCAAAGAAGAGTATCTTTAGAGTTACTAAAGGGAAACTATTAAGCCATGTCATTACCAAATATGGGATTTACATTAACCTAGGATAAATCCAAGTCACTTCCAAGTTAAAACCTCTTAAAAATAATAAATAATTAAAGTCTTTCTTTGGTAAGATAAAATTTGCAAGGAAATTTATTTCTAGATTTGTAGAGATTGTAAAACCACTGAATGCCATGTTGAAGCAAGATGATAAAATAGAGTGGATAACTAAATCCAAGAAAGATTTTCAAGATATCAAAACTACCATCATTCAACCTCAAGTTATAACCAACCTCAACTTCACTAATGATTTATTCCTTTATTCATTTGCTTCAAAGCACATGATAGCAATAATACTCACACAAAAGGTAGATGATAATGAACATCGAATTGCCTTCATGATTTCTAATCTGAAGGATGTAGAGTTTAAGTATTCAAGGATAGATAAGTATATATGTAATAGTCAAATATATGAATAATTTTAGGAACTAAATTCTAAGGAATAAGACATATGCCATTGTCCTAGACCCATTCATCAAGCTCATTCTTGGTCAAATTGAGTTGGGTGAAATAAGTGGAAAGTGGATGGTGAAACTAAATGAGTTTGATCTAGAAATCAGACCATGAAATATGGTGTGAGTCTAGGGAATCATTCATCTCATGACTAAGACCAATCCATGCATTTACATAGAAGGGCCCATGAGATGTAATTAGCCAGTGGTGATCGATATACCCACATCATCCACTACTTATTCTTAGTTACATCTTTTATAGAGATAAACAGGGAACAAAGGTGATTCCTCAAGCTAAATTTATCTCATTATATGATTAAAAAGTGATTTTTATATACAAATAATTATAAATTCATCTATTTGAGGTGTGTCTCAAAAGAAGTTGCAAACATATTAAATATCTTACATCAGAGGATAGATAGTGGACATCCCTCAGGAAATGTAACTAATCATAATATATTGAGAATGGGATACTACTAACCTAAATTTTTAAAAGACACACATCATCATTAGGACATGCCATGAATGCTAGGTGCTTAAAAAAGAGAAATGCATACTGTCATGCCTTTATAACCAGTCATTAAGGGATGCCCTTTTTCTAAATGGGGCCTTGAAATTTTTGGAATAATCAACCTAAATTCATCATTAGGGAATAATTTTTTCCTAAAAACCACTTATTATTGTACCAAATGGACAAAAGTGGTAGCCACAAAATATTCTAGAGCATAGGACATCATTAATTTCTTGGAAAAAACATACTTACCAAGTTTGGCACTCCAATCTCTTTAGTTTGTTATAATGGTCCAACATTTCAATCAATTGAATTCATAGAGTGGGCTCTTAATATCCAAATTAAAATAAATTTTTCATTGAATTACTACCCTCAAGGTAATGTATTAGGTGAGTCCACTAACAAGAATCTAATGGATGCCATCAAGAAGTCAACACAAGATAAATCAAGAGAATGACATTTATTAATGAAGTATGCACTTAGGCAAACATAACAAGACATAAGCAAGCCCTCAAGGCTTCACCTTTCCTATTAGTTTCATGCTTCTAGTCATTTTATTTCATAGTTAGTTTTGTGATTTCTATATTAACTTTCTTAAAACTATAGAATAATCTAGTCAATTTCTTATGTTGGAATTATGAAAGACTTGCCAAGAGAAAGGGGATGACATAAGATGAAGCACAATTGGTACTTAATAGGATCTGTTATGATAGTACTTTGTCTTTTGGGATTAAGGTATGTGTTATGGTTGAATTAAGTTCTATCAAGATTGAATAAGTTCATTAGATCTTTAGAGTTTACTCTGATATACTCATGTAAATTTTAAAAAGACTTTTCATATTCAAAGATCAATTACACCATTATATGAACTAAATTGGATGAGAGATAATAAACATTGAAATGGATGCACACTGGTAGGTATGTATTGATAAAAAAATAAGTTTTCTTATACATACACCCATCCAATGGTGACTCCCAACCCTTCGTCCATATGTGTAAAAAAGCTCATGCAAAACTATGGAGGAATGGTAATTCAAGAAACCTCTATTGGGGCTATATACACCTAGATGGTAGTAGAGCAAGATTTATAGCAGAATCGTAAGTATCTTTATTAGGAATATTGACATATGATTGGTAGTAGATAAATGCATAGGCTTCCCTTATTATTGTTGAAATGAAATCATATATCAAAATGAAACCTCTAATGTATGCCCATTATTTATCAAAAATCTCATAATAAAAGGTAAAATAAGTGTCACAAAATCACACACAGATCCTAGGAATGAAATGAATTAGTATGTTGCATGAAGAAGTTGGAGTCCTTTTTTAATTGACTAGTCTACTTATTCTTTTCTAGTTAGGACTAAAGTTATATCATGATGTAACAACCTAGATTTTGGGTTCTTAGATACTTTGGAGTATTTAAACCATTGAGTCACCATTTGTTATGCCCAAACACACCTCATTTCTAATAATTCAAATAGGGACCCATTAAAATTAGAAAATATATATCTTTGATGACCCATATCAACCTTATGAATTTTCATATTGAGTTAATATGCATAATCCCAAGGTTGTTTTCAAAGTCTAATTCAGATTTCAAAGTAATAAGAGTAGAATATAATCAAAGTTAAATATAATATATATTAATGTTCTATTATTTACCTTTGATTTTATTTTAATATGCTTGCATATATATGCAAGTTTTCACTTTGATACTTAATGGGGCTAATGTGTTATATTATAGTTTATTTTTGCTTGGATTTTCTCCTATGCAGGTTATTTCATTCTTAGTTTGTTCCATGAAATCTCTAGACTATATTTGGTCTTACTTGATCATTCCATACAACATCATCTTATCAAATCACAATATTGGTGATTGATAAAGCATCTATCCTATTTGGGTCACTGAGATCATGCCAAATGGGATTATCTTACCCTTTTGTATTTCTCTCATACTTGCACAAGTTCTAAAATCATTTTAATCTAACAGGGTAACAAGAGTCATCCACATGTCATCATATTGATAACCTAAAGTATAATTATAAAAGTACAAGTCATGAAATCATTTAGATAAGTGGAGTAGTGAAAACCATTCATGTGTCATCATCCTACTAAGCTAGAGTCTAAGCAAAAGCATACAAGTCATGGAATCATCTAGAGAAGCAGAGTAATGAAATTTATCCACATGTCATCATCTAGATAAACCAAATTTTAAGTGGAAAATTACAAGTCATGAAAAACATATAGATAAGTTGAGCAGTGAGAATCATCTAGTGTCATCATCCTAATAACCTAGAGTTTAAGCATAAAAGTACAAATCATTAAATCATTTAGAGAAACAGAGCAACAAGAGCCATTCATGTGTTAACATCCCACTAATTTAGAGCCTAAGAGGAAAAGGTATAAGTCACAAAAACATCCATTGAAGTGAAAAAATGAGAGTTGTCCACATGTCATCATCCCATTAACTCATAATTAAAGTGGATGACCTCAACAAACTCACATTATAAGGATACCCAAGTAAGTATATCCCTAAGATATTTTTAGGTGTTTTCATCTTAGGCATCTATAATTTGGTTTATATAAATTAAAAGGGAATAATCAAAATATTTCCCTCGAGTAATGAGATTAATCCATGTGTCTTAATCTCACCACCCTTTATCCTACACAATGTACAATAAAGGGTTTCATGTTTTGGATTCCCAAAATCTTGCTAGGTGTCATCATCCTAGGAGCCCATGGATGAGAATAAATAAAGGAAAAATAACCATAGTCTAGTCAATAGAGGATGAGTGATATACAAATACATTACCCAGATCCATAAAAATACATATAAAGACATGAAAACCATCCCCAACATCATATAAAAGGGACATCTATTAGTGTTACGGTGATAAGTCACTTGACAGTAGCAAAAAGAAGCCACATGGCAATAATATTTGCCAAAATTAAAGGAACAAAGTCATAATTCAAATAAGAAAAAATAAATAGGGAATGGAGAAAAATATATTATGGCCATTAATTTGAATGAATTGGCAACTTAATGCATTTAATTCATATAGAAAATGAACCTAAAGAAATATATGTAGTGGCAAAGTAAGATTACATCACAATGTCTTCTAGATAACTTGTGTATAACATGAATTCAAGTATCATAGTGACTCAAAGACTTCAAAATTTTAGAGAAAAAATAATTCCTATGAAATTACAATGGCTTCCTCATCACATGTTCCTCTTCCTTTGGCATACTTGATTTTAAGTATAATTAAATACACAAGCATTGGGTTTAATTCAACAACACTAAAACACAAGTTCAAATATTCAGGATGAAGTAGAGTATATATAGACATACAAGGAAAAATACCATTTATATATCTTTACCTATAGAAATAAATACAATCTCCTAGCAATCAAGGTAGTATCCCTACATAATGATACAACAAATCTAGAAGTAATGCCATGTATGGACTTGCTCTTTTATTTATTTACAAATGGCCAAATTACTAGAAAAATACTACACCATAGGTTTAATACCACCACCATGCATTATATTAACTTGGGAATTCCCTCAAGAATTACTATAAGCTTTTTATCCCTAAGATCACTTATGGACAAGCCATGGTCAATTCCTAGATGCTCAGAAATTTAATCCCGGATAAATTGCAACAATGGGTTAAGAACCCAAGTTTATTGATAAAGACCCAGTTTCTTCCATCCCTATAACATCCTTTATGCCTAGCTAATATATTTAGCTAATGATCATAATATCAATATCAAGTACAATGTTGAATACATAAACAAAAACTGCATTTATTTCATAAAAGCATTATTACAAATGCAACCATAACTTATACAATATTTCATAAAATAATACATGTCTTAATAATAATATACAATGATACAAATCTCCATAGAGCATGTGAGTCTCAAAGAAATTGTAATATCCATAAGTAATCTTGAGTGTAGTCGAGAAGTACTATTGAGGGGAGGGAGAGGATCATCTGAGTGATTTTCCACACCAACCACAGACCATGGATCCCTTGCACAATCTCCCAACTAGAGAATGAACCTCCATTCATATATTGGTAGATAATGATGGTACAAGAATCAAGAGTAAAAAATAGAACCCATCTATTATAAGATAACTAATATATGATGTGTATCATAAATAAACCCATTCTAAAATTATATCACACAAAACATGTAAACTAAATAAAATATATGAAATGATAATGTTTAACTATAAACACTACTTTGGATAAATTTTTCATATAGTTATTGATCATGAGGATTAGTAAATTTCATTCACACCACTCAATCAAATTATACCTTATCTGCATATTAGTGACACTAATTAAGCAAGTGGAATATTTCTCACTTACTTATTTAGGGTTATTAATATGAGATTAGTTTTATATATTTAATAATAAAACCAGTTGATTCATAATGAATATTCGCTACTAGCAGATATAATATGTGTCAACCAAAGAAATAATAAATACATTCATTTAGTCCATCAAATGCAATGGAATGAATATAATATCTAATTTACTACAACATAATAAATAGATTTCAAAACAATCCTCAATAAAATCAAAACAACCGGGTAAGACTTATATCAAGACATCAAGTTACCAAATTATTAACATGAAACTCTAAATTAATGTTATTTATTCATATAACATTAATATCTAGCTTTTTATTTTATTTACATATATAAAAAGTATAACAAAAAGCCATTGCAAACATTAATTACATCATATGGTTTGTATTTTAATTAGTGTTTGGAATGGCTTATTGTTGTACTTTTTGTATCATATGGTTTGTATTTTAGTCCTAAATACCACATATTTAAATCTTCCTTCACACTAATAAATATAAATTTACAGTTATCTTGGATATTTATTACTTTCAAATTCCTTTATCATAGCATGACATGTTTATAATCATTTAAATAGAATGTGTATATCTATATATGGAATACATATATTATATTTGTTTTCAATCAACAAATCAATATTATAGTTTATATTTATTTACACATTCATCACTTAGCTAAGTCTTAGCATATTCAATCAACAACCAATATATAAATACTTGTATATTGTATACTAAAAATAGACAAGAGTTGTGTCCATAATCTATGAGTATCATGTATATTATATTATCAAACTTAACATTATAACTAAATTCCTTCAAGTTATAATCAAACACTTAAATATGGTGTTTTCCACTCTGTTATATATCATTACACGAAATAGTCCATAATTTTCATAAAAAAATGCACTCAGTCTTTATTTCAAACTCATCCATGTATATAAATATAATAAACATATTTATATGGAAGATCTTATTTAAAACATGCAGTCCTATATATATACATCCAATTAATATATAAATATAGATGAATATTCAATTATATTTCTACATATTTTTATGAGTTTAAACCTGCATCCATTCATTATAGAAACAATCTCACAAATCAAGGTTTTACAACGGTAATTATGTTACTATAAATTTAATCTCTTTCTTTATTCATTCTAAAAATGAAATACTTAATATCAAGTCTATTATGTAGACTCTTCCATCTAGCCATCATTAAATCAAATATCCTTAGGCTTCAGATATAATATAAGTTCATCATTATATACTATAGAATTTCACAAGCTTATCTACATTTTACCCAATCTTATTATATATGTGAATATCTTCAGGTTATTCACCCTTAGAGTTTTCCTAGGGTTTTAAAGTTAATACAACACAATTTAATATGTAAATGTAATAACCATTATTTTGATTACCATATGTGTGTGTGTGTGTGTTTTTGTGTGTGTACACACACAAAAACACACACACACACACACACACACACACACACACACACACACACACACACACACACACACACACACACACACACACACACACACACACACACACTCATGTCCAAAAGTCTATGACAACATGACCTTGAGACATTTTTATACATGATTATGTATATGTATATTTGTATCATAGGAATGAGATTTATTAAAATTAACTTCATAAGTGAACTTTAACTAAACCTAAAAAATTTCTACTCTAGTAGGGAATAAAATGAGTCCTAGGAAAACCCTAGATCAAAGTTAAGATTAGTGAAATTCTTTAACTCAACTTAGTCAATTATAAGTACCTAGCCATGCCATAATGGGTTATGGGTATATAATACTAGCTTACTATAAATAAAACCTATAATTTATAAATATATATTGAACATAATGATTCAATATCATGTTAAATAACTTGAGTATCATCTTAGTAGGGTCTATGCATGTCTATACATAACTAATTAAAATTATATCTTAATTTTTACCTAGGGTTCAAAATTTCCCAAAGCACTTAAAATATACATTTTAAGTTCATAATTTACAATATGAAAATAAATTAGAAAATGGGAATGGAAACGAAGCTATTCACTTAGGGTTCACATAGACATATATTCAGCTTTGTGGATGGCTGAGCCATCCCCACTGCTAATTATATCACTATGTTTTCTTTTATAATTTTCATAATAAAGAAAGAAACCATATTAATATTTATTTATTATATTCATTGATAAGACTTATGCAAAAAAACCATGAATTCAATTCACAAATCAACCTAGTAATCAATTCATAGTCTTCCAAATTTAAGTTGCCCTTCTTAATTTTTGTTTGAACTCTTTGCCTTTTTCCTCTTGATTATGTGTACCTCCAAGAATATCGTATTTATATTTTATTATCCTATGTTCTAACTACTCCCTACATAATTTTTTCCATAACTCACTATAAGCTTGGTGAAGGAAGAGTCATGTAAGTCCAACTAGTAGAAAACTAGAAGAGATTTTGTGTTTTTACTCATTCAATACAAAACAAAACAGTTTATTTTGAGAAATGGCATGATTAACACAAATTCAATGCCATACCACAAACTCTAATTTCAAAATTTCCACTAATTAATAATATAATAATCCTTTTTATTCATTATGCAATGTAACATCAAATTCACAATATTCCATTTAACATTATAATTCCAATTAATTCCTAATAACCATCGAATTCCAATAGTCATTTAAACAAGGCAATTTTCCGTAATAATATTAACAATGACTAAGCACAAAAACTTCAAAAATAATCATTAATAACTATAACTATTGTTAGCAATAAGAATGATTTAAATATTATAACATTGACTAAACACAATGATCACATCTAATAACATTATAAACATGCTTTGTTACTCATTCAAACTAATAGTCATTTAACACATAATGCAATTAAGTTCCCTAGCAATGTATTAATACGTGGATAATTTTGAAGACATTCATACTTACTCGGCCATAGTTATTTAGGGAATAAAGTATGTTTATAAAATTATGCACACAAACATCAAAGTCAATATCAAATAAGATTATAGATCTTAATACACACGTTATAGTAACATCATCATGCAAAGTAAGCTAATTCGAACAACACAACTAGATGATAGTATGTATGCAAACCAAGCATATTAAAATGTAGTAATACACAACCATATAACAACCATGAACATAAATAATAGTAACTATCATCTACTAAATCAAGAAATGAATATAAAAGCATATTCTAATTATTGTAGTATGTGTGGGTACTTAATTCTCAATATGTCATCACCCAACACCTCCATCTATCCACCCTCTCTGATGATGCCCTC
The DNA here is from genome assembly GCA_037957365.1 of Torreya grandis. Taxonomy (NCBI): domain Eukaryota; kingdom Viridiplantae; phylum Streptophyta; class Pinopsida; order Cupressales; family Taxaceae; genus Torreya; species Torreya grandis. The sequence goes on from JARHVA010007832.1 coordinate 100,016, forward strand.
CTTTCATCATGGTCTGAGGGATGGACCTATGCTACATCCACCTCACAAAAATAAAGGTAGTTATCCCAAAGCAATATATAATCCATTATATACTACTATAATAAGCTAAATAAGCATGATCATATTATACAAACATACAAGTACAACTAACTCAATAAGTTAATGATCATGTAATTAAGCAAAATATAACTTTACATACATCAACATATGAAATATAACTTAAATTAAAGCAATAATTAGTCAAATAATAACCATAAAATCCACTAATTAATAGGTTATTAGGTCTAGAGAGGAAATCAGGTTGTGACATCCTTCCCATTAAAGTTGGTCATCATCCCGATGACACTTATTCAAACATAAGTTCTTAAACTAAACATTATTAAATAAAAACTAAATTAATATATAGTAACATATTAAGTAAAAAAATATGGAAAAAACCTATAAAACTTATTGTAATCCTCCCAAGTGGTTCTATATTCAGAATGTTGATCCCACTAGAGCTTGCACTGTGACACTTTTCTATTATGCAAATTGAGTTTGTGAGTATTAACTATTATGATTGGTTCTACTATAACCACCTTGGGATCTAAAAACTATAAAGCATTCCAATCTAATACATGACAAGGATCAGTAACATACTTTTTATGATAGGACACAAGGAAAACATTATGTAAAAGAGCTAGAGATAGTGGCAATGCAAGACTATATGCTACAGGGTTGATCACTTCCATAACCTCGAAGGGTTCAACATATCTATGTAAAAGTTTTGATAATTTACCAAAATTACTCGATCTTTTTCAGAGACTTAACCTTCATAAATACTTTATCACCAATAGAAAACTATCTTACTATTATTTTAAGATAAGCATAACATTTCTATCATTGGTCTCACCCAATCTTTGCCTAATTATTCTAACTTGGTCTTCCATTTTCAAAAGCATTTTAGGTCCAAATACTACCCAGTCTTCCAACTTGTCACAACTTATTGGTGTTCTACACCTCCTTCCATATAATGCCTCAAATGGAGCCATTTTTAGTGTTGATTGGTATGATTTATTATCAAAAAACTCAACCAATGGAAGGTACTCCTCCCACTTGTATTTTTGATCCATGCAATACATTCGAAGGAGATCTTCTAAAACTTGGTTAACTATCTCTATTTGTCCATTTATTTTTGGGTGACATGTAATATTGAAATTCAACTGCATACCCAAAGTTGAATTCAAAATCAACCAAAATTTGGAATTCATTCTTAGATCTTGGTCAGAAATGATCTTTTATAAAAATCCATGAAGTTGGTAAACCTCATTCACAAATCTCTTCACAAGCATAGGTTCATCATCTGTCAAGTTACTTGGTATGAAGTGAGTTACCTTGGTTAGTTTTTCAGATACAACCAAGATCATATCATGAAAGTTTTGTGATAATGATAAATCTTGGAAAAAGTCCAATCTAATCACTTGCCACTTCAATTTTGGTATATCATGAAGATATAATAATCCTATAAAACACACATGTTTAACTTTCACATGCTAACATTACAAACAATGAGACATAAAATCTATTGGGTCTTTTTTTATTCCTTTCTATAAATAAAGAGGTATTAGCTCAATCATGAGCTTGGTTACACTAGGTTGTCATAAATATGGGGCATTGTGCAATTTATTTAGCACCATGTTTCTCATATTCTCTTTATCAGGCACATACATCCTACTATTGTTCACTCTCCAACTTGAATCCTTTATACTTGGGATTATAAACATTCTCTAACAATGATTTTTTGACCTACTCATAAGATTCATCACCAGGGGAGAATTTGATTACTTGATCATGGAAAGTACTCCTAATAGTATCCAAGGCTGCTATGTACCTTCTATGACATAGAGCATTTGTAACATTATTTTCCTTGACCTTGTTATAGTTAATATCAAAATTGTAATTAGATAAGAATTCTAACCAACATTTCTAATGTGCATTGATGTTTGGTTGGGTAAAGATATACTTGATTCCAAAGTTACTAGTCTTGAGATCAAATGGTTTCATCAATAGATAATGCCTCCAAACTTATAAGGCATGCACTATTGTAGCAAGTTCCAAATCATGAAGAGCATAATTCACCTCATATGTCTTAAGTTTTCTAGACTCAGATGTTATATCTATACCATATTGCATAATAAATCCTCCAAGTCCATCCCCAAATGCATCTATGATCACTAAGAGCTGATCATTAGGATTAAGAACTCTTAGCATAGGTGTCAAAGTAAGCCTCCTTTTTAGTTCTTGAAAGGCTTTTTCACACTTGTCTAACCAAACATAAATCTAATTCTTTTGTTGAAGAGAGGTAATTGGGTTAGCTATCTTTGATAAATTTGGAACAAATCTCTTGTAATAACCTATTAATCTTATAAAAATCCTTATCTCATGCATATTTTTAGGTGCTAGCCATTCTATTATGGATCTTCTCTTCATTGGATCCACTAAAATTCCATCTATGGAGATAATTTGTTCAAAATTGCACTTTATCTTGGAAAAATGCATACTTCGACAATTTTCCATACAATTTGTACTTATACAAATGTTATAAAACTAGTTATAGATGTTGAAGATGTTCTTCCTCATTCTTAAAATATATGAGGATGTCATCCAAAAAAACCAACTCAAAGTGGTCTAGATAATAACTAAACACATGGTTCATTAGATTCATAAATGTTGTTAGAGCATTTGTTGACTTCAAAGACAACATTATGAACTTAAAGTGCCCATAACAAGTTATGAATGCTATTTTTGGAATATCCTCATCTTAGATTCTCAAATTATGATACCCTACTTGAAGATAAATCTTAAAAAACATTATTTACCCTCACATTTAATCAAAGAGACATAAATACGAGGTAATAAATATCTGTTCTTGATTGTTTCCTTGTTCAAGATCCTACAATCAATACACATGTGAAGAGTACTATATTTATTCTTGATGAACACCACTGGTGCACCCCATGGTGAAACACTTATTCAAATCAACCCTTTTGATGACACCTCCTGAAGTTGAAGTTTCAACTCAACCAATTTGGTAGTTATCATCCTATAAGTTGCTTTAGACTGTAGTTGAGATCTAGGTATGATGTAAATCAAGAAATCAAACTCACATTTAGGTAGTAATCTAGGAAATTCCTTTGGAAACACATCCTAAAATTTCTTAAGAATAGAATAATCCTCAATATATGGTTCTTTATAATCCTCCATCTCATTTATTTTAATAATAAATACTTGGTATCCTTTCCTTTGAGCTTTCTTGAGTTGAATTGTATAAATTTGCCTAAGTGTTAACTCTCTTTTCACACCCTAAAGTTGTGTTTGATTTCTAAAATCATCTTGACACTCAATATTATTTAGATAGAAATCAACCTTAGATTTATGCATTGTAATATAATTAACTCCTAGGATTACATCATATGAACCTAGTGGTGCAACATATAGATCCACTATCATAGTGAATTTAGGTAACCTAATTTTAGCTTCCACTAAATGTTAGAAGTATAATCACTGAGATGGGGGGTGAATCAATAAGCCTAATTATTCCAACTTTAATTTCAATCCTTACAAACTTTTAATGAGTTATCACAAGAATTCATAAAGCATACATATCATTCATAGTAATAAATGAGAGAGGCAATGAAAGTTTAAGCACATAATACATGACATATGTGGGAAAACCTTTTGGGGGAGAAAACCCACTAGAAAATATAATTAGAATACTATCCTAAAATAAAAATAAATAATTTAGACCCTACACAATTGATTAAGGAACTACCATAAATTATTTAATGAGACTATAATCCCACAATATATTGTAACACCTGTCTAGATAAGCTACCATAACAACTAGACCTTTAGTAAGTTCCACCTTGCAAGGAGGTTGTAACCCCCTAGATGTTGAGATACCAAAATAACATCTATGAACAACACATCTCTTAAACAATAATTTACTACCAATTTAATGGAGATAAAAAGTATATTATCTCTCTTCAACTCTACACACTCAATGCATCTAAAGCCACCTTTTTTTAATCAACCTAGACCTCTTCACTCATCCTCAATCTATAATATCACTATTTAGACATCAAAAACATGACCCATAGGTCATACACATAGTCCTCAATGTATTATACCCTTCAAATCATCCATATGGAACCCACCCTTTCCTTCACTTCACAACACTATACTTTAAAATGCAAATTCCACACACAAGTCTCTCTCCAAGTCTAGAAACCATCATCTTTGGTTTCACTATATATGGAGAATTCAAGATCTAACAAGTCCATAATCTTTTCTTGTTAGTCAAAATGCATTCCTTCACCCTTAAGGAATATAACATGGGCCACACTTAAGTACAACTCTCTTTCAAATAGTCCCAAGTCACCTTTAGGTCCTATGGAGACTCATTCAACTCTTGAACACTTCTTTGAGAAAATTAAGAACATAGGAACACTTTCAAATACATGGGTCCATTCTTTATGTCCCCTTAGACATCCTCAAATGATTATAGTCAACTTTTCTCATTTATGTGTATACTCAAACAACTCAAACACTGACATGGTACACAAGAACATCATGAACAAACACATAGTCAACTTCTTAAGCACTTTTTATACTCAATATAGATTGATCACACCTCAAAAATCTACACAAAGCATCCTTATTGAGTCTAAAACACTTTCCAATAGCTAAGTCATGATGAAACATTGAAATAACATCAACACAAGCTCAAACATCTTTCTTGGGTTTTTAATAGATGAACATCAAACACATAGTCAACTTTAAACCAACATAAATTTGACTTTACACACTTTAAGACGTTCAATATTATATTTCCAAATGTGGCTTAGAGTCCTCTAAAAGTTTGATTTTTACACTGAGTAAATTCTATCTAGATTTAAAGATATGGTCTAAAAAACTAGACACTAGTCTTTCTTTCATTAAATTCAAATAGTCACTATTAAAATTTACACAATATGCTCGCATCTTTGCATATTCAAATTGATTGTACACCATCAATATTCTTCCATCTTTAATGCATAGTGCACCAATGCCCAAATGTTAAACCTCTAAAAGTTGACATCATCTCATGTAATCTGGTAAATTTGACCTCATATACTATGTTGATCTATTTGATATTGTCCTTGCTTTAGCAATTCTAGACAACTATCACTTTGACCTCTTGAATTTAATGCACAACATTGATCTCTATCTATATAATCACCCACTCACCATTGATCCTTGGAAGAAGCTCAATCTTTATCTCTACTCAGTATTCAACATTGAACACTTGGTACCATTTCACTACTTCATGACATCTTGGATAAATTCACTCTATCAGTGTTGCTTGAACTTTAACTTGTGCAAAAATGACTGGGAACCATTGCAATCTTCTTGGAAAGCCAACTTTGCACAGTCATATCTCTTACCTCTTTCACTTTCATGTTCTCAAATTTGGACCATATGATCTATTCATAGAGGAGAATCAAAAAATGTTGAAAAATACTCCTAAAAACTTTGCATGTTCAAGATATAATGCCATTAATCTGCTCACTTAGATTTTTTTGCCATAGAGCCAACAATGTCAAGAATTTTCTGGAAGGTCAACTTTGCACATGCATATCTTTTGACATGTTTTAGTGAATTATCTAATCTTTAGCATAAATAAATAAGGCACAAAAATGAATAAAAATATATGATAATTTTATCCTCACATCGTCACACATGTGAAATATAAAAACATCAAAATAATTACTCAACTCTTCTTTCCACATTGAAAATTTGGCTAAGTATGGGAAAACATTATCAAACTACCTGAGAGCTCAACTTTGCGCTTACATATATTTTATTTCACTTAGTTACATGACCTAAGATTTATCACATATAAAATAGGTTAAAATGTGATCACAATCATATGACCAACTCCCCTTGACTCATCCACACATGTTAATGGTGATGCCATCAAACTTCTTACTCATATTTTCTGCCATTAGACCTAAATGTCTAGATGAAAAATATGGAATATCAAATGAATTCCACTTATACACACAATAAATCATTATATATAAAACATATTAATGACCTATTACAAATCCTCAAATCATCTTATTTCTCCCTAATCATCCTAAACCATGCAAACTCTAAAGATCTACCAAGCCTCCTTTAAACATATAAGGACAAATACATTTCACACTTTGTCATTGTCACTTAGACTATCTTACACTTCATCCACTCACTTGGACACCTCCATAACATCACCAAGACATTTTTAATAAATATACAATAATATCCCACTTTGTCATTGATGTCAACAACCATCATATAACAATATATAACTCATCTTCCTTCTCTCTTCAAGAACTCTCATAATAGGATATTTCTCCCCCCTTGACACAATGAAAAAATGGACACAATATAATCCTAAGGACCTAAATATACTATCAATATGAGAGGACAATATTATAAATATGATAAAGCCTCCCCCTTACTTGAACCTACCTCTGCTTGCCTTGACAACTTCCTCTTTCTACATGCCAACATTCTCTTTAACCAAGCACTACAACCAATGAATAAATAACACACAAAAGTACTAAAATCTAATGAAACTCACCAATAAACATTTGAAAGGGACTTCCCATAGGATCTATGAGTCATTTCACCTTTTTATCATCTTCAAATCTCTATACACCATGAAGAACCACCATACATGCTTACTAGCCTTTTCTCAAGCTACCACAACGACCACCAACAAAAATTTATGCCACTCACCAAATAGGAAATTATCTCAACCAAATTGATAACTCTCTTTGAAATAAACATAACTTACTCCTTTTGAAGAAACTAAGCAAAAACACTCATATTTTCATTCGGCTAGTCTAGTCTTCTTGTAGCCCTACCTAGAATATTCATAGCCCATAAATTTTAGTGGATACACCTTCAAGACATGAAACTTCATATCTAGAGCACTCTCATAATTAACCTCAAGCACACCAATTTTCATCACCTATTTCATCATCTACAACAAACTTCCTTCACAAACCAACTTGCTAATTAGGCCTCCATCTTGATAAAAACTTGAATAACTTGAAATAATCAAACCTTAAAATATATATGAATATTTATTTGAAAACTAATTTGGTCAATTAAATATACTAAGAAGACTCAGACCTCAACTCATAAGGCAAACGAATTTTCTAGCATAACCCAAAACCCTAGAATCTCAATAAAAACTAAGTCAACAAACCTCCTTATAGTTAACATCCACCTCTAAAACATATTACATGTCTAAAAATAGACATCACACACTTCTAGATCAAAATTTTAGCCTCCATAGCTTTGGGAAAATTAACTTCATATAACTCATTTTTAGGCCTACTTGCCCTCAAGCTAAAGTAGAGAAAATTGAAAGGACTAAAAAATATTCAACTTGACTTAAACAAACCTTCAAACCACAAAAACACCTGAAGAACATCATAAATAAGTGCATAAACCTTTTTAATCACCAAATTATTCCATCAATCTCATTAGGCCACCTAAAAACACCCATTTTAACTCCATAAATCTCTAGAACAAGCTTATGAACTTGTTGATCCCCCTTAACTAATGATCTTATAACATCAACACAAGTATTTTTAAAAATTGGTATTATGATATTGAGCACATAAACTTGCTTCAACACTAAAAGGTATCTCTTAATAAGCATATATAGAGACACCTTACTTCATAATGTCCTAGAATAGTGTGAAACCAAGAGTTGTCCACAACTTCTCATATTCCTTCTCCTCCTTGGTCATCTAATGTTTATATTTATTATTCTTATTCTTATGCTTAAGAGAAGTAACATGCTCAACCACTACAACATTCTCCTTTTCTTCTAAGATTGAATTGATAATACATGGAGACAACATAGGTTCATGACATACCTTTTCATCTGAAGAATCCACCTTGCCATTTAAAACCTCATCACTAGGTACAAACAATTGATGTTATTTCCATGATACATGATCAACAATAGTAGGATGTTTACTTGGATCCATACACATGTCAAAAATAGCCTCAACTAGTATTTTGGTCTTCTCCTTGATCTTGATCTCTTCATTCTCAACATGAGTAAACAATGAGACTTCTTGGCATTCTTCAACTTCTGTAGCATTCTCCACCATAGAAAAAAATTACTCAAACCTTCAGATTCATCATGACTCACACTTGACACCTTTGGATTCCATGAGTTAACTTGCCTTATTTATTACACTATATAAACTTGATTAAACTTATTGTGTCTTGTAGGCTTTTGCATGCATAATCTAGTAATGTGACCTCTCTATTGATAATTGAAACACACTATAACTTTTTCAAGAAACGTGTCTTGCCAAACATTATTTGGATAAAACCTTGTAATGTGTCCTATGTCATGACAAACAAAACAACCTCCCATTTTTGAAGAGGACTCACCTTATTTAATATTATGTGGATAATGGTTTGAAAAGTATCCCACAATAAGACAATTGAAGCACTTAACTTTGTTCACATATTTTGACTAAAGACCTCAATCATAGTTCCATGCAAACTCATTTCTAATATGTCCTTTGTATTCTCTAGCCCTATGACCAAATTTATTACATGTGTAATAATAACCATTGAATCTTGAATACCTCATGGCATTAGGTTATCTGATCTGATTTAACTTCAATCTATTTACACCATCATTCCTTGTCTAATGATTTATCTTCAAATTTAGATTGATATCATTCACAATAGTCTTCATCTTGTCTTAAGTTGTATTCTCTAGTTCTTATTTGTATCCAAGACTAGTTATATCACTTGCATGATTTTGACCATTCAAAATATTATCTATATCACTTGAGCTCTTTTCAAATCTGACAAATAACTTCACCTTACTATATGTCTTCTTTAATTTAGATTTCAAAGACTCATTTTTAGAAACATACATTGAACACTCATTTTCTTTAGCTTTAAGGATTGAAGATAGGATGTCTAATTGATAACTATGATGCTTGACTATATCTTCATGATCCTTGGTGTCTTCATTCACTCTTGCTTTATACACACCAAATTTATCCTCGTAGACTTTGAGTTTAGACTTCATCTTGTTATTGATCTTCTTCTCAATCTTTAGTTATTTAAGAACATTTGTCAATGTAATCTCATAGTCCACCTCATCTTCATTATCATCTTAATCACTCCAAATACACTCCTGATGTAAACAAATTCCTACATCAGCCATGAATATAGATTCATCTTTAACAAAAACATCATTTTCAATATCATAATCTGAGTGACTATCTTCACTCTCATCTGATGAGCTATACTCTTCTTTGGTGTAAAGACTCTTCTTGTTATTGAAGGACTTCTTTTTGTTATTATAATTTATGAATCCTTTCTTCTTGTATGTCTTCTTATCTTCATCTTGGCCTTCACCATGCTCTTCATCACCATTCTTCTCATGCTTATGAGGGCACTTATGAAAAAAATGTCTTATCTCTCCATAGTTGAAACATTTGAAGGGTAGTTTACCCTTATACTTCCCTGAGCTTGTGTTCAATTTCATATTAATCAAAGCAATTAGTTTATCCTCATAAATTTTAGATATGTCATTCTCTTTAGGTATCTTACCTTAGAACTTCTTTTTAGGATACATCTCTATCTTGAATACTACTTCCTTCTTTGGTGGTATATCATCATTTATTCTCATCTGATAGGTAGTAAGGGTATCATGCAATTGATCCATATTCAATTAAGTAACAACATGAATTTATTCTATAGTAGACACTTTTGGATTAAACTTGAGGGATAGAGACATTAATACCTTTTGAACTATAATATATTCTTCAAGGTTCTCTCCAAGACCTCTGATGATGTTCATAATCTCATCAACTCTCTATTGAAAGGATGCCATAGAATCTTCTTCCTTCATCTTGAGACTTTCAAATGCTTGACCTTTGAATATCCTTCATGAATGATCTAATTTTGTCCCATATCTCTTTATCATATTTATAATGGATTACCTTTCTAAACTCAATATTTGTAAGACCAAAAGTGATGGCATTCATTGCCTTGGAGTTATTCTCAAATAGATTGTTTTTGAAGCACTAGATGGAGGAGTAGTAGGAGTAACATAACCATCCATAATATATTTCCATACATCAAACCCTAGGGACATAATATATGTCCTCATCCTTGCATTCCAAAAATAATTAGATCATTGAACATCAATTTTTACTTAGTAGAGAAACCTCCTTGATGACTACCCATATTGTACCTTAGATCACCTTCAAGCTATCAAGCCTTTACGAAGGTCCTCACTTTGATACCAGTTATTATAGGTACAAACACTAAGACGGGGGTAAATCAGTGAGCTCAAATATTCCAACTTCAAATTCAATCCTTATAAACTTTTAATCAATCACCACATCATTCATGACAATGAACAAGAGAAACAATGCAAGATCAAGAACATAACACATGACATATGTGGGAAATTCTCTTGGGGGATAAAAACCATAAGAACTTACAATTAGACTACTATCCTATAATAAAAATAACCAATTTAGACCAACTAAAACTAAACAAGGAACTACCATCCCTTATTTAGTGATACAACAATCCCATAAGGTGTTGCAACACCTATCTAGTTGAGTTGCCATGACAACTAGACCTTTAGTAAGTTCCACCTTACAAGGAGACTACAACCCCATAGATTTTGAGATACCACAACAACACATCATTCATGACAATGAACAAGAGAAACAATGCAAGATCAAGAACATAACACATGACATATGTGGGAAATCCTCTTGGGGGATAAAAACCATAAGAACTTACAATTAGACTACTATCCTATAATAAAAATAACCAATTTAGACCAACTAAAACTAAACAAGGAACTACCATCCCTTATTTAGTGATACAACAATCCCATAAGGTGTTGTAACACCTATTCAGTTGAGTTGCCATGACAACTAGTCATTTAGTAAGTTCCACCTTACAAGGAGACTACAACCCCATAGATTTTGAGATACCACAACAACACATCATTCATGATAATGAACAAGAGAAACAATGCAAGATCAAGAACATAACACATGACATATGTGGGAAATGCTCTTGGGGGATAAAAACCATAAGAACTTATAATTAGACTACTATCCTATAATAAAAATAACCAATTTAGACCAACTAAAACTAAACAAGGAACTACCATCCCTTATTTAGTGATACAACAATCCCATAAGGTGTTGCAACACCTCTCTAGTTGAGTTACCATGACAACTAGACCTTTAGTAAGTTCCACCTTACAAGTAGACTACAACGCCATAGATTTTGAGATACCACAACAACACCTATGAATAACACATTTCTTAAACACTAATTTCCAACCAATTTGATGGAGATACAAAGTATATTAGCTCTCTTCAACTCTACATACTTAATGCATCCAAATCTAACTTTTGGATCACTCTATACCTCTTTTCTCATCCTCAATCTCCAAGATCACTATTCTAACGTTAGAAACATTACCCACATGTCACACATGTAGTCTTAAATCTATTCTACCCTTTTAACTCATCCATAGGGCACTCACCCTTTCCTTAGTTTCACAACATTATACTCTCAAATGAAAATTTCACACACAAGTCTCTCTCAAAGTCTAGAAACCATCATCTTTGGTTTCACTATATATAGAGAATTAATGATCTAACAAGTCCATAATATTTCCTTGTTAGCCACAATACATGCCTTCACCCTTAAGGCATCTGATATGGGTCACACTTAAGTACAACTCTTTTTTAAATAGGCCTAGGCCACCTTTAGGTTTTATGGAGACCCATTTAGATATTTAAAACTTTCCTAAGAAAATTAAGAACACAAGGCCACTTTCAATTACATGGGTCCACTCCTTATGTCCCCTTAGACATCTTCAAATGATTGCAGTCAACTTTGCTCACTTTTGTATATGCTCAAACAACTCAAACAATGACCTAGTACACAAGAATGTCATGAACAAACACATAGTCAAAATATTAAGCATTTTTCATACTCAAGATACATTGATCACACCTCAAAAATCTACATAGATTATTCTGATGGAGTCTAAAACACTTTCCAATAGCTAAGTCATCATGAAATATCAAAACAACATCAACACAAGATCAAACATTATTCTTAGGTTCTTAAGAGATAAATGTCGAGCACATAGTCAAATTTGAATGATCATAACTTTTATTGTACACATTTTCAGACCTTAAAATTTATATTTCAAAATGAAACTTGGATTCCTCTAAAAAAATTCTTTTTACACCATGAACAAATTTTGTCTAGATCGAAAGATATGGCCAAAAACATAGACATTAGTCTTTCCTTCATTAAATTCAAATATTTGAATTCAAATGGTCATAGTTAAAATTTGGAAAATATGCTCACATCTTGTATCCTTACATATTTATATTGATCACACACCATCGATCTTCTTTGAGCTTGAACACATAGTGCACCAATGCCTAAATGTTAAACCTCTAATGGTTGACCTCATCTTATGTAATCTAGAAAATTTGACATCATATGCTCTATCAATCTCTTCAAGATTATTCTCACTTTATAAATTATAGACAACTATCACTTTGACCTCTTGAATTTAATGTGTACCATTGATATTTATATGTATGATCACCCACACATTGTTTATCCTTGAAAGAAGCTCAATCTTTATCTTTGCTTAGCATTAAACATTGAACACTTGGCACCATCTCACTAATTTCTGACATATTGGAGTAACATGCTCCATTTATGTTACTAAAACTTTAACTTGTGAAAAAATGACTATGGGAATCATTGCAATATTCTTGGAAGGCTAATTTTGAATAGTCATATCTTTTACCTCTCTCACTTGCATGTTCTCAAATTTGGACCATATGATCTCCTCACATAGGAAAATCCAACCATGTGTCAAAATACTCCTAAAACCTTCACATGTGTGAGATATAATTCCATTAATCTTCTCATTCATATTTTTTTTTCATAGAGCTAACAATGTCAAGAATTGCCTAGAAGGCCAACTTTGCACATGTATATCTCTTGACATGCTTTAGTACATGATCTAAAATTCAGCATAAATAAAAGAGGCACAAAATGAACAAAAAAATATGATCATTTTATCCTCACACCTTCACATGTGTGAAATATAACAACATTAAAATTCTTACTTGGCTCTTCTTGCCACATTACAAATTTGGCTAAGTATGAGAAAACACTGTCAAACTACTTGGGAACCCAAATTTACACTTGCATATATTTTATTTCCCTTAGTTTTATGACCTAAGATTTGTACATATAAACTAGGTACAAATGTGATCACAACCATATGACCAAATATCCTTGACTCATCCACATGTGGCAATGGTGATGTCAGTAAATTTCCTACTCATATTTTCTACCATTGGACCCAAATGTCTAGATGAAAACTATGGACTACCAAATGAATTCCACTTATGCACACAAGCACTAAATGCATAGAAAACATATTATGGACCTATTTCACATACTTAAATCATCATATTCATCCTTAATCATCCTAAACCATGCAAACTCTAAAGATCAATGAAGCCTCCTTCAAGCATATAAGGACAAGCACATTGCATACTTTGTCATTATCACTTATACTAACAAGAAACTTTATCCACTCACTTTAACACCTCCACAAAATCACCATGATATCATTGACAACTCTCCAACACTAGAAACTTGTCAACCTTAACCTTTGACTCATTCCCATACTATATTGACCATGCATTTTCCACAATCCTATCTTTTCTAGATAACTTATTAAGCATTCTAGAATCAATAAAACATTTTATAGCCCAAGTGTCAATCAAAACAAGAACTAGATGATTAAATAAAATACCTAAAAATTTAATAGAATAATCTTGGAACTCATCTTGATGATTGTCAACATCTACATGAATCTATTTCTAAAAAGTTCCCTATTGAGAAGCAGAACCCTTGTTATTTTCATCTAATTTACTCGAAGCACACTCTCTAGCATAATGATCACCTTAAAAAATGAAGTATCCTCCAGATGGTCCTTTCCTATCACACTTTTGTTTTCCCTTAACACCTCCCTTGAAACCATTTCCAGGTTTCCTATTTACTAAGCTATTGTTGAACTTCAAATTTTGGTTCTTAAACTAGCTCTTGGAGTCTCCACTTCTCTTCCAATTCTTCTTTTTGAAAGTTATTTTATAACCTCCAAAAATTTTCTTAAACTTATCTCTGACTTGGGAAAGATATTTTAGCTTTTATTCCTATTTTACTACCTTCTCAAAGACTTGATCTATGGTATATGGCCCATGCACATCCACCTCAAAACCAATTTGGGGTTTTAAATCTCATATTGAAATTCCTTATTAGAAACCTCTCATTTTCCTGATACTGTGGAACATACTTTAGGATCCTGGTGAATTGATCCTAATATTAATTCAAAGAAATTTCTTCTTGTTTAATGTTCTAAAAATCCATCATCTTTTGATCAAAATATAGTTGAGGAAGCCATCATGACCTAAACAATGTCACAAGTTGTTCCCAAGTGGTGGTGGTAGATTCGAGGTCTATCTCAAGATTATTGTTATCCTATTAAGTTACTGATTCACCAACAAGTTGATATGCCCCCCAAACTACTTTGGTGACTTTAGATTAATTTTAAATCTCAAAATATTTTTTCATCTCTGTTAGCCATGCTTCAGCTCCATATCCCAAAATGGTTCCATCTAACATGGGTGGATTCACCTTTTTCATATCCCATGCCAACTCTATATCTAATTAAGATCTCACATCTTGTGGCACTTACTCATGCCTTTGCTATTGAGGGTTTGTCTTCTCAATAGGATGATCTTTAGGTTCTTCCTAAACATTCTCCTCAACATGCCCATGCACTTCCTATTCTAGGGATGTGATTTGGTCCCTATTTTTGTTTATGGTTGTAAGTATATTATTAAACTTTATATCTTGCTCAGTGGCAAATTGATTTAGATATAATGAAGGATTGGTGTTTGAGGTACCCTCACCTCTAGGTCTAGAGCACACCATTCTTCTTCTTGATTAATAGGAGAATACATTTGCATTAATGGACACATTAAGCCCTAGAGTTTAAACCTAGATATGATGACACAATGTAACAACCCCACTAGTTTTACTAGAATAGGGTAATTTTTTAAAAATAATTATGCAAATTTAAATAACAGATAAGCATGGTGTCTCATTATCCATAGGTCCCAGGATCAAAATATGGATCTCAATGTAATAACCTCACTAAGTTTGACTAGAATAGATTAATTTTTTAAAAATAATTATGCAAATTTAAATAATAGATTCCATCATGATGAAACTAACATAAGTGATCTTTAACTAAATACATTAGTTTTAATCTAACCATAAAAAGGTCTATAGCTAATCTATTTAACTAATAATCATAATATCAATATCAAGATCAAGTACAATGTTGAATACATGAATGAAAACTATATTTATTTCATAAAAGTATTGTTAAAAATTCAGCCATGTCTTACACAATATTATAGTCAACTATTGCAATGATACAAAAGAATAAAAAGTACAATTTTAGCATAATACATGTATTAATAATAATATTCAATGATACAAAGATCCACAAAGCATGTGAGTCTAAAAAAACTCATGATATCCATAAGTAGTATTGAGTTTAGTCACTAGTGAAGTACTACTGAGGGGAAGGAGAGCATCATCCATATGTCTTTCCATACCAACCATAGACCATCTATCCCTCGCACAATCTCCCAACTAGGGAATGGCCCTCCCTTCATAGATGAGTAGATAATGATGGTATGAGAATCAAGAGTATCAAATAAAAATCATGTTTTGTAAGATAACCAATACATGATGTTTATTATAAAGAAACCTATTCTAACATGTGATGTAGAGGTTACACAAACAATCTCACCTTGTCAAACTTTTTCTCACTTTAATATTGTTCTTATTTCACTTATTGGTAATGACTTACTAGGTTCATTCTTAAAATAATGGTTTTGATGTTAATTGGATTAGCTTAGTGTTATTAACATCTCAATCATGCTCATAATGTTCCTATATGACTACCTAACCAAGTGACCACCCTTTACCAAGTATCCACTCACTACTACACAACTCTGCCTACTTAACACTTAATTTTAGTAGCCTTTTTTATTGAATTTCCCTCTGTATGTAAATGTATGAAAGTCTATGTGGAATATGACACTTGATCCTAGTACCCTTATTCACTTTCTATCTATCCCCAAAGATTCAAGTATTGATTTAACTCTTAACTCACTTTTCAAAGCAGTTTTCAACCTCTATTAGACCTTATTAGATATCTTTAAGCCTTGTTTGCATAAAATAATCTCCACACATTCTTGTATATATGAAAAGATCCATACAAATCCAAAATATATTAGCTTACAATGACATCTTCATGATGACAAATTTTGGTGGACTTTTGATGGTTGAAACTCATTAAAATGGAATTTAAAACCCTAGATTAAGGCTTACATACCCTATTAAGGACTCAAGAGCCTTGAATTTGCACATAAATGATTTGTACATGGTTTCAAAGTGACTATTAAGTTTTTATAGTTCTTTATATTACTCCCACACCTTGCCACATCCTTAGATCTTAACAGTTGTTCTTTTGTTCCACCTATTCACATTGATTTTGGTCTTGTTATGACTACATTTACAATCTGTAAGGAGTTTCTTGATAAGATTAGCTTCTTAACCTTAAAATTAGGGCCTATCAATGCTTTAAATTATTTCATAATCTCTATGAAGGCCTAACACACCTTCCCCATGCTTTATAATTCTTCTTTCAACCCTCTATTTCATAGTTTTTCATAGAGTTTTGTATCACTTTTTGTTATATCATTATATGTAGGGTCTATATAGACTATTTTAAGGGTTTAGTATTTCAATATTCTTTCCCAATCATTTCATAAGGTTAGTATTTATTCATAAAATCTCCACTCTCTATTCATAAATCAAGATCCTCTCTTTTGATGCATTTATTAGACTCTTTATCACACATTGTCTACTCACAGGTTGTGTTTACTAGTCCTAACAGGGGTACACAAGCTAGTTTGTAACATGATATGAATAATCATTTGAAATACACTATACATTTTATGAACACCATAAAGGAACACTAGTTCACATTCCCATTTCATAATTATAGTTCTCCTATGTCATTCTTCATATGGTAAACTTGTCTTAGACAATAAATAAGGGAATGAATAGGGTTTCTATCTGTAGTGTTTTACAAAACCTCACCAAAAAATAATGAATAACCATATTCAATGATTATAATTAACTTGATAGATTTTCCAAACAACTAAATACACATTCTCATTGTATACCAATAGCATCTTTTTTTTCTATCAATACACTTACTCTATGCATATGCAAATTCATTCAATCTTGTTTCTTGCCCATTTAAACATGGTATTACGTGATATACATGTTTATAAAACATTGGAACACAAAATTAAATGCTTGTATTACCTTCAAAAATAAATTTCACACTCACTACATTCATGAATATCATCAAAAACTTACTTTTATAGCCTTTCCCATCATTGAATACTATAACACTATCAATTATCATAGCATAATACAGAAAAATGCATGAAATCTTGTCTTTCCTGACTGTAAGATCAAGTATCTTCTTTATTTCTATTCAATGGGGTCTTGTCTACATTTTTCCTTTGAATCACACCCCACCACATACTCTTACCTAGAATGACCTAACTACTTCACACCATAAACCACTATTTATTCAAAAAGGCTCATAACTAACTTGTAACCTCTTTGTACATTGAGAGTGCAAACTAACCACCACCTATTTGGAAAATTGACTAATTTAATGATTTAAATATGTAACAAGGTTTTATGATCCATTTTGAAAAGTTACATTCTTAAGAGATGACTCATGACCTCCATAACCTTGACAAAACATTCAAATTTTCAAATGGAGTAAATTGGCAAGAAAATGCCAATGCACCTCAAATACAAAATTGACACTAGTCTAACACCTCAAAATGGTTCCTATAAACCTCCTAAAGACCTAATGAATCAAAACATGAACAATAATAATATTTACAAAAGTGGGTAATGATGTTCCTACATCATACTACCAAGGAGAAAATGGAAACTTTCCTAAAAGTTATAAGTGATTATTCCTTCATGTTACTTACAACACCTCTTGTATTATAAAATCTCCTACTAGATCCCAAAGTCTATTTGTGAGACATAGACCTTTGTGGTTATTTTTTATGTTGGATCCTCTTTGATTATTCTTTCTCTTTTTCTCTCCTTTTAGGTCATCATTTTGCACATTGATCTTCAACTTGATCATCTTCAACATTTGCTTCTTATCTTGGAACCATCCTACACATGGAACACACAAATTAACAAAAATAATCTCCTTTTCATCTTCTTGGCAGCCATTATCTTGCTCATTTTTTCTTATCTTATTCATGATTAATTCTACTACTTATTTCTTCTTGTCTCCTTCAAACCTCTCAAGTTTTTCAACCTCTTTATCTTCTTTTTGTTGTTGTACCTTATCAATAACTTCTAGCTCTATGGCCAATGCTCTCAACATGATCATTTTCTCAGAAAAGTAATATCAACTCTCCTTATTTTGTATGCATGATAAATGATTTTACAAAATTGAAAAAAATATTTCTACCTACTCATCTGAAAGTAACTCACCTCTCTCTTGTTCTCTCAGCTAGTCCTTCATATTGGGTAGTTGTACTCTTCTAAGTAAGTATTTTCCACCTTACTCCACCTTAAGCATGTATTTTCCAACTTGCTCCATATTCATCCAAGATATATCCTTGGATCAATGAGATTATTTATCTTTTTATCTCTCCTTAAGCCTCTTTTGGATTTCAATCTACCTAACCAACCTCTCTCGATCACCTACAATCTTCTTTGAGTAGTCTTTCCAAACAATTTTCAACATACTTTCAATGAATTGATCAAATTCACAAAATGAAAACAAATTAAATTATAAATTTCTTCATGAAAATATTATTCTCTTAGTTCCTAATGAATCTTTAGGCTTCGATACCAAAATGATGTAGAGGTTACATAAATAATCTCACCTTGTCAAAATTTCTCTCACTTTAATCTTATTCTTGTTTCACTTCTTGGCAATGTCTTACTAGGTTCAATATTCAAACAATGGTTTTGATGTTCATTGGATTAGCTTAGTTTTATTAACATCTAAATCATGCTCATAATGGTCCTATATGAATCCCCAACCAAGTGACCACCCTCTACCAAGCATCCACTCACTACTACACAACTTTACTTGCTTAACACTTAATTTTAGTAGCCTTTTTTTATTGAATTTCCATCTTTATGGAAATGTACAAAATTCTAGCTGAAATATGACACTTGATACAAGTACTATTTTCAATTTCTATCTATCCCCAAAGATTCATGTCTTGGTTCAACTCCTAACCCACTTTTCAAAGTAGTTTTTAACCTTTGTTAGACCTTATTAGGTCTCGTTAAGCCTTGTTTGCATATAATATTCTCCACACGTGCCTATCTATATATAAACACCCATAAAGCTCAAAAATCTATTATTTTACACTGACATCTTCTTGATGACAAATTTTGGTGGACTTTTGATGGTTTAGACTCCTTAAAATGGAATTTGAAATTTGAAACCCTAGATTAGAGCTTGCATACCCTATTGAGGACCTGAGAGCCTTTAATTTGTGCATACATGATTTGTATAGGGTTTAAAAGGGTCTAGTAAGTTTCTATAGGTATTTATGACACTCCCACACCTTACCAGATCCTTATATCTTAACACTTGTTCCTTTATTCCACCTATTCACATTGATTTTGGTCTTGTTATGACTATAGTTACAATCTGTAAGGAGTTTCTTGATAAGATTAACTTCTTAACCTTCTAATTAGGGTCTGTAAATACTTTAAACTATTACATAGTCTTTATGAAGGCTTGACACACCTTCCCCAAGCTTTATAATTCTTCCTTCAACCCCTTTTTCACACTTTCTCATAGAGTTTTGTATCACTTTATGTTTTATCATTATCTACAAGGTCTATGTAGACTATTTTTATTGTTTAGTCTTTTAATATTTTTTCTCAATAATTTTATAGGGTTAGTATTGATTCATAAAATCTCCACTCTCCATTAAAAAATCAATATCCTCTCTTTTGATGCATTTATTAAACTCTTTATCACACTCTATCCAATCATAGTTTGTGTTTACTAGTCATAATAGAGGTACACAAGCTAGTTTGTAACATGAAATGAATAATAATTTGAAATGCACTATATATGTGATGAACAGCATAAAGGAACACTAGTTCACATTCCCCTTTCATAATTATATCTCTCCTATGTCACTCTTAATATGGTAAACTTATCTTAGACACAAAATAAGGGAATGAGCAGGGTTTCTGTCTGTAGTCTTTTACAAAACCTCACCAAAAAATAATGAATAACCATATTCAATGATTATAAATAACTTGATAGATTTTACAAAAAAATAACTACACATTCTCTTTATATACCAACAATATCTTCTTTTTCCATTCATGCACTTACTCGATGCATATGCAAATTCAATCAATCCTATTTCTTGCCCATTGACATAGGGTATTGCATAATATACATGTTTATAAAACATTGGAACTCATAAGGAAATTCTTGGATCACCTTCAAAAATAACTTCACACTCACCACATTCATGAAGATCATCAAAAGCTTACTTTTATGGCCTTTTCCATCATTGAATAATGTAACACTATCAATTATCATAGCATAATATAGAAAAATGTAGGAAATATTTTCTTGACTACAAGATCAAGTATCTTCTTTATTTCTCTTCAATGATGTCTTGTCTACATTGTTCCTTTGAATCACACCCCACCACATACTCTTACTTAGAATGACCTGATTGCTTCACACCAAAAACCACTACTTATTCAAAAAGGTTCATAACTAACTTGTAACCTATTTGTATGTTGAGAGTGCAACCTAGCCACCACCTATTTTTCAAATTGACTAATTTCATGATTTAAATATGTAACAATATTTTATGATCCATTTAAAAAAATTGCATTCTTAAGAGATGAATCATGGCCTCCATAACCTTGAAAAAACATTCAAATTTTCAAATGGAGTAAATTGGTGGGAAAGTGTTGATGCACCTCAAATATAAAATTGACACTAGTATAACACCTCAAAATGGTTCTTATAAACCTCCTAAATACCTAATGACTCAAAACATGAACCAGACTAACATGACCCAGACTAATATTTAAAAAAGGGGTAGTGATGATCCTTCATCATACTACAATAGAGCAAATGGAAACTTTCCCTAAAATTTATAAGTGATTAATCCTTGATGTTATTTACAACACTTCTTGTATAATGAAATCTCCTATTGGATCCCAAGGTCTATTTGTGAGACATAGACCTTGGTGGTGCTTGCCTATGTTGGCTCCTCTTTGATTCTTATTTATTTTTATCTCTCCTTTGAGGTCATCATTTTTCACTTTGATCTTCAACTTGATCATCTTTAGTATTTTATTCTTATCTTACAACCATCTTATACATGGAACACACAAGTTAAAAAAAACAATATCTTTCTCATCTTATTGGCAACCACTCTCTTTCTCGTGTTTGCTTCTCTTATTCATGATTATTTTTGTTACTTGTTAATTATTCTCTCCTTCAAATCTCTCAACTTTTACAACCTCTTTATCTTATTTTTATTATTGTACCTGATCAATAACTTCTATCTCTATGGCCAAAGCCCTCAACATGCTCATTTTCTAAACAAAGTAATATAAACTCTCCTTATTTTGTATTCATGATAAATGATTTGAAAAACTTGAATAAAATATTTCTACCTAATCATCTGAAATTAATTCACCTCTCTCTTGTTCTCTTAGCTATTCATTTGTATTGGATAGTTGTAGTCTTCTAAGCAAGCCTGTTTCACCTTGCTCCACCTTAAGCAAGTCATTTTCACCTTGCTTCATCTTCATCCAAGACATATCCTTGGATAAATGATATTATTTATATCTTTGTCTCTCCTAAATCCTCTCTTGGATTTTAATCTACCTAACCAACCTCTCTCAATCACCTATAATCTTCTTTGAGTAGTCTTTCCAAATAATCTTCAACATACTTTCAATGAATTGATCAAATTCATAAAATGAAAACAAATAAACTTGTAAATTTTATTCATTCATATATTTTTCTCATTTTTCCCAATGGATCTTCAATTTTTGATACCGAAATGATGCATAGATTACACAAATAATTTCACCTCATCAAACTTTCTCTCACATTAATCTTGTTCTTGTTTTACTTCTTGGCAATGGCTTACTAGGTTCATCCTTCAAACAATGGTTATGATGTTCATTAGATTAGATTAGTGTTAATAATATCTCAATCATGATCATAATGGTCCTATATTACTCCCCAACTAAGTGACCATCCTTTACCAAGAATCCACTCACTACTATACAACTATGTCTGCTTAACACTTAATTTTAGTAGCCTTTTTTCAATTAATTTCCCTCTACATGGAAATGCATAAAAGTATAAGTGAAATATGACACTTGATCCAAGTATCCTTTTTCACTTTCTATCTATCCCAAAATATTCATGTCTTGGTTCAACTCCTAACCCACTTTTCAAAGTAGTTATTAACCTCTGTTAGACCTTATTAGGTCTCCTTAAGACTTATTTGCATATAGTCTTCTCCAAACGTGCCTCTCTATATGAAAACACCCATAAAACTCAAAAATATTTTAGCTTACACTGACATATTCTAGATGACAAATTTTGGTGGACTTTTGATGGTTGAAACTCCTTAGATGGAATTTGAAATTCAAAACCCTAGATTAGAGCTTGCATTCCTGAGAGCCTTCAATTTGGACATACATGATTTTTATAGGGTTTCAAAGAGTCTAGTAAGTTTTTAGAGGTATTTATAACAGTCCCACACCTTTCCAAAACCTTATATCTTAACACTTGTTCCTTTGTTCCACCTATTCACATTGATTTTAGTCTTGTTATGACTATAGTTACAGTCTGTAAGGAGTTTCTTGATAAGATTAACTTCTTAACCTTCTAATTAGGGTCTGCCAATAATTTAAATTATTTTATAATCTCTATGAAGGCTTGACACACCTTCTCCATGATTTATAGTTATTCCTTCAACCCTCTATTTCATAGTTTCTCATAGAGTTTCATATCACTTTATGTTATGTCACTATCTACAGGGTCTATGTAGACTATTTTAAGGGTTTAGTCTTTGAATATTCTTTCCCAATCATTTCACAGGGTTAGTATTGATTCATAACATTTCCACTCTCCATTAATAAATCAAGATCCTCTCTTTTGATGCATTTATTAGACTCTTTATCACACTTTGTCTAATCACAGGTTGTGTTTACTAGTCCTAATAGAGGTACACAAGCTATTTTGTAACATGAAATGAAAAATAATTTGAAATACACCATACATTTTATGAACACCATAAAGGAACACTAGTTCACATTCCCATTTCATAATTATAGTTCTCCTATGTCATTCTTCATATGGTAAACTTGTCTTAGACAAAAAATAAGGGAATGAATAGGGTTTATGTCTATAGTCTTTTACAAAACCTCACCAAAAAATAATGAATAACCATATTTAATGATTATAATTAACTTGATAGATTTTCCAAACAACTAACTACACATTTTCATTATATACCAACATCTTTTTTTTCTATTAATACACTTTATGTATATGCAAATTCATTCAATCTTGTTTCTTGCCCATTTAAACAGGGTATTACATGATACACATATTTATAAAACATTGGAACTCACAAGTAAATGATTGGATTTCCTTAAAAAATATCTTGCACACTCACCACATTCATGAAGATCATCAGAAGCTTACTTATATGGCCTTTTCCATCATTGAATACTGTAACAATGTCAATTATCATAGCACAATATAGAAAAATGTAGGAAATCTTGTCTTTTTTGACATCAAGATCAAGTATCTTCTATATTTATATTCAATGGGATCTTTTCTACATTGTTCTTTTGAATCATACCCCACCACATACTCTTACTTTGAGTGACCTGACTGCTTCACACCAAAAACCACTAGTTATTCAAAAAGTTTAATAACTAACTTGTATCCTCTTTGTACATTGAGAGTGTAACTTAACCACCATCTATTTTTCAAATTGACTAATTTCATGATTTAAAGATGTAACAAGGTTCTATGATCCATTTAATAAATTTACATTCTTAAGACATGACTCATGACCTCCATAACCTTGACAAAAGATTCAAATTTTCAAATGGAGTAAATTAGTAGGAAATACTAATGCACCTCAAGTACAAAATTGACACTAGTCTAACACTTTAAAATGGTTCCTACAGATCTCCTAAAGACTTAGTGACTCAAAACATGAACCAGACTAATATTTACAAAAGGGGGTAGTGATGCTCCTACATCATACTACCAAGGAGCAAATGGAAACTTTTCCTAAAAGTTATAAGTGATTAATCCTTGATGTTATTTACAACACCTCTTGTATAATGAAATCTCCTAATGGATCCCAAGGTCTATTGGTGAGACATATACCTTGGTGTTACTTGCCTATGTTGTCTCCTCTTTGATTCTTATTTCTCTTTATCTCTCCTTTTAGGTCAATATCTTGATCATCTTCAACATTTTCTTCTTATCCTATAACCATCCTACACATAGAACACACAAGTTAACAAAAATAATCTCCTTCTCATCTTCTTGGAAACCACTCTCTTGCTCATGTTTGACTCTCTTATTCATGTTTAGTTTTAATACTTTTTTCTTATTCTCTCCTTCAAACCTCTCAACTTTAGCAACCTCTTTATTTTATTTTTGTTATTGTACTTGATCAATAACTTCTATCTCTATGGCCAATGCCCTCAACATGCTCATTTTCTCAAAAATTAATCTAAACTCTCCTTATTTTGTATGCATGATAAATTATTTGATAAACTTGAAAAAAATATTTCTACTTGATCATCTAAAATTAACTCACCTCTCTCTTGTTCTCAGAAAGTCCTTTGTATTGGGAAATTATACTGATCTAAGCAAGTCTATTTCAACTTGCTCCAACTTAAGCAAATATTTTCCACCTTATTCCATATTCATCCAAGATATATCCTTGCATCAATGATATTATTTATCTATTTCTCTCTCCTTAAGCCTCTCTTTTCTTTTAATCTACCTAACCAACCTCTCTCAATCACCTACAATCTTCTTTGAGCAGTCTTTCTAAACAATCTTTAGCATACTTTCAATGAATTGATCAAATTGACAAAATGAAAACAAAACAACTTGTCCATTTTCTTCATGAAAATCTTATTCTCATGGTTCCCAATGAATATTTAGGCTCTGATACCAAAATGATGCAGAGGTTACACAAATTATCTTAGTGTTATTAACATGTCAATCATGCTTATAATGATCTTATATGACTCCCCAACCAAGTGGCCACCCTCTACCAAGCATCCACTCACTACTATATAACCCTACCTACTTAACACTTAATTTTAGTAGCCTTTTTTTTTAATTTCCCTCTGTATGGAAATGTGTAGTAGTCTAGGTGAAATTTGACACTTGATCTGAGTAACCTTTTTCACTTTCTATCTATCCCCAAAGATTCATGTCTTGGTTTAACTCCTAACCCACTTTTCAAAGCATTTTTAAACCTCTATTAGACCTTATTAGGTCTCCTTAAGCCTTATTTGCATACAATCCTCTCCACACATGTCTGTCTATATGAAAACACCCATAAAAATCCATAATATATTATCTTACACTAACATCTTCTTGATGACAAATTTTGGTGGACTTTTGATGGTTGAAACTCCTTAAAATGGAATTTGAAATTTAAACCCCTAGATTAGGGTTTGCATACCCTATTAAGGACTTGAGAGCCTTCAATTTGCACAAACATGATTTGTATAGTGTTTTAAAGGGTATATTAAGTTTTTAGAGGTCTTTATGACATTCCCACACTTTTCAACATCCTTAGATATTAACACTTGTTCTTATGTTCCACCTTTTCACATTGATTGTGGTCTTATTATGACTACAGTTATAGTATGTAAGGAGTTTCTTGATAAGATTAACTACTCAACCTTCTACTTAGGGTATATAAATACTTTAGATTATTTTATATTCTATATGAATGCTTAACACACCTTCACCATGATTTATAATGCTTCCTTCAACCTTCTATTTCACACTTTCTCACATAGTTTCATATCACTTTATGTTTTCTCATTATCTATAAGGTCTATGTAGACTATTTTAAGGGTTTAGTCTTTCAATATTTTTTTACCAATCATTGAATAGGGTTAGTATTTATTCATAACATTTCCACTCTCCTTAAAAAAATCAAGATCCTCACTTTTGATGCATTTATTAGACTCTTTTTCACACTTTGTCTACTCATAGGGTGTGTTTACTAGTCCTACCAGGGGTACACAAGCTAGTTTGTAACATGAAATGAAAAATCATTTGAAATACACCATACATGTGATGAACACCATAAAGGAACACTAGTTTACATTCCCATTTCATAAGTATAGTTATTCTATGTCATTCTTCATATGGTAAACTTGTCTTAGACAATAACTAAGGGAATGAGTAGGGTTTCTATCTATAGTCTTTTATAAACCCTCAACAAACAATAATGAATAACCATATTCAATTATTATAAGGAACTTGATATATTTAAAAAAAACTAACTACACATTCTCATTGTATACCAACAACATCTTCTTTTTCCATTCATACACTTACTCTATATATTAGCAAATTTAGTCAATCTTGTTTCTTACCCATTAAAACATGGTATTGCATGATATACATATTTATAAAATGTTTAAAATCACAAGTGAATTATTAGATTACCTTAAAAAATAACTTGCACACTCACCAAATTCATGAACTGATCATCAAAAGCCTACTTCTATGGCCTTTTCCATCATTGAATATTGTAGCACTATCAATTATCATATCACAATACAAAAAAATGCAAGAAATATTGTCTTTCTTGACTTCAAGACTAAGTATTTTCTTTATTTATCTTCAATGGGGTCTTTTATAATTTTTTCCTTCAAATCATAGCCTACCACACAATCTTACTTGGAATGACCTGATTACTTCATACAAAAAACTATTATTTATTCAAAAAGGTTCATAACTAACTTGTAACATTTTTGTATGTTGAGAGTGCAACCTAACCACCACCTATTTGTCAAATTGACTAATTGCATGGTTAAATATGTAACAAGGTTCTATGATC
>JARHVA010007832.1:132500-190000 GCA_037957365.1 Torreya grandis
TTTAATATGTAAATAAAATAATCATTGTTTTCCTAATCATGTGTATGTATGTACATATATATAGACACATACATATAGACACATACATACATATATGTATGTATGTGTGTGTGTGTGTGTGTGTGTGTGTGTGTGTGTGTGTGTGTATACACACACAGATATATACATATATTTATGTATGTATATATGTATATACATACATATACTCATGTCCACAGGTGTGTGACAACATGACCTTGATCCATTTATATACATGATTATGTATATGTATATTTATATAACATGAATGAGATTTAATAAAATTGGCTTCATAAGTGAAATTTAACTAGTCCTAAAAAACTTCTACTCTAGTAGGGAATAAAATGAGTCCTAGGAAAACCCTAGATCAAAGCTAGGATCAATGAAATTCCTTAACCTAACTTAGTCAATTTTAATTATCTAGCTATACCCTATGGGTTATGGGTAGAGAATATTTTCTTATTGTAAATAAAACCTAGGATTTATAAATATATATTGAATACAATGATTCAATATCATGTCAAATAATCTAAGTTTCATCTTAGCAGGGTCTACACATGTCTATACATAGCTAATAAAAATTATGTCTTAATTTTTACCTAGGGTTCAAAATCACCCAAAACACAAATATAATATACATTTTAACTTCATAATTTACAATATGAAAATAACTTAGAAAATGGCTATGGAAATGAAGTTGTTTGCCTAGGGTTTACAAAGACATATATTCAGCTTTGTGGATGGCTAAGCCATCCCCAATGGTGAGTATATCACTTTTGTTTCTTCTAAAGTTTTCATAATAAAGGAAGAAACCCATTTCATTTTTATTTATCAAATTCATTGTTAAAACTTATGACAAACAACCATGAATTCAATTCATAAACCAACCTAGTAATGAAGTCACATTCTTCTAAGTTTGAGTTGCCCTTCTCAAATTTTGCTCAAAATCTTCACATTTTCTGTCCTCATCTTGTGTACCCCAAAACATCTCATCTTTATATTTTATTCTCATGCATGTTGGTTGTTACTTCTATAATTTTTTCCATAACTTAATTTAATCTCAATGAAGGAGACTCATGTAAGTCCAACTGGCAAAAAACTAGAAGAGATTTCTTGTTTTTCCTCATGCAATACAAAACATAACAATTTGTTTTTCAAGATGGCATGATTAACAAAAAGTCAATTCCATACAAAAAACCCTAATCTCAAAACTTCCACTAATTAAAAATATAATAATCCTTTCTGTTCATATGCAACATAACATAGACTGCAATATTATATTTAACATTATAATTACAATTAATTCCTATAACCATCGAGCTCTAATAGTCATTCAAACATGGGAATTTTACATAACAATATTAACAATGACTAAGCACAAAGACTACACCAATAATCATTAATCATTATAACTA
The DNA here is from genome assembly GCA_037957365.1 of Torreya grandis. NCBI lineage: Eukaryota > Viridiplantae > Streptophyta > Pinopsida > Cupressales > Taxaceae > Torreya > Torreya grandis. Next base: position 133,934 of record JARHVA010007832.1, read on the forward strand.
TTGTTAGTAATAGGAATGATTTAAACATTATAACATTAACTAAACATAATGATCATGTCTAATTATATTATAACCATGCCTTATTACTTAGTCAAACTAATAGTCCTTTAGCACATAATGTAATTAAGCTCCTTAACAATGTATTAAGGCATTGATAATTTCAAATAAATTCATACTTAGCCATAGTTATTTAGGGAAGAAGGCATGTTTACAGAATCATGCACACAAACACCAAAGTCAGTAGAAAGGAAGATTATAGATATTAAAACACACATTATAGTAACATCATCACATAAATTAAGATAATTCAAATAGCAGAACTAGATGATAGTATGGATGCAAACCAAGCATATTCAAATGAAACAACACACAACCATACATCAACCGTGAACATAATTGAAAGCAACTATCAGTGACTACATCAAGAAATGAATATAAAATCATATTCTAACTATTATGGTGTGTGTAGGTTCTTAATTATCATTATATCATCCCCCAATGTTTCCATCTACTCCACCTTCCCCAATTATTCCCTCCCTCTATCATGGTTTGAGGGAAGAATCTATCCTATATACACATCACAACAATAAAGGTAATTAGCCCAAAATAATATAAAATTCATAATATACTGATATAATAAAATAAATAAACATGATCATCTTGTAAAAACATATAAGTACAACTAACTCAACAAGTTAATGATCATATAATTAAGAAATCTATAATTTTACATATATCAACATATGAAATCCAAATTATCTTAAACTAATAATTAGTCAAATAATAACCATAAAATCCACTAATCAATAGGTTATTAGGTCTAGAGAGGAAATCATGATGTGACCTCTTTCCCCTTTGCCACTAACTCCTAAAAAATCACATCCTACACCCTCACCCATGATTACATCCATTTCCACCTCACTTCCACTTGCCACTTTCACATCCCCTCCATATTCCATTCCACCCACTACAAGATCATCTGTTACTCCTCCTCAACCTTTGAGAACCTATCAAAGGAAACCAAGGACCCCTTTTATGTCCCTAAGGTCACTCAAGAAGAAGATATCTATTTTGAAATATTATTCATTAAAGGAGAACCTCTGTATGAAGAGTCTAAAGGGAATTCTAAGGAGGAGCGAGATGAATTGGAAAAGGATAAGGAGACAAGTATATGTAAGGGCGCAACCCATTAAAATTAAAGATGATAAAAGAGATGAAGAGTGAGTCTATCAAGAAAATATAGAACTGGAGGGGCTATAAATATCAAAGGATATGAATGAATAAGAGGAAGAAACCAAAGTTGAGGATACATAAGAAGTTAAATATTCTAAAGGGGTTGAGCTAGGAAAAGTTGACTCAGTGGAAAATGAGTTGTCATCAAGTGAAGAAAGATATACAAAAGATTATGAAGAGACTAAATAGGAAATAGATGAAGATTATGAAGGGTTTGAGCTAGGAAAAGTTAACTTAGTGGAAACTAAGTTATCATTAGGTAAAGGAGATATAAAACATAAGGAAGAGACTGAATAGGAAATACCACATCAAGGATCCTTTTTAGATAAACCACCTACCCATCCATCTCATGCCACTCCAACAACAATTGAAACAATAAATGTTCCCTAAAATTCATCTAAAATTATGATTACTGAAGCTTTACATTCTTTGGTTACTTCTTTAACAACCACCATTATAACAAATATTGCCCATTTTTGGCATTTTTTGAGCCCAATAAATAAGATACAAGCATCCACAAGGTGAGTCTTACCTTCCACAACCCAATCTCTTATAATTTGGGACTTTCCTCTTATTTTAAAAACTATTATAGGATCCCATACCACTATTACTAAGGTTTTTTATACATCAGTTACTAGTTACATGTATAATTTACTTGATACACTAGTAACTTACTCATTTCTAGGTAGACTAATCCATAACCTACAAAGCTAAAAAAACAATTGCATTTTAAAAATCTAGTGGCTACCTCTATTTTTTATACACATGCTACACCTCCTAGTCTATCTACATAATTAGGTATGCTAGTTGACCAAGACACTCCAAAAAACTCAACCACAATTTTAGTTCATAGAGCATTACGCAAGATAAAATACACTATTGATACACAAGTTCAAAATAAGGTCATTAACTAGAGGAAATACATTCCCTCTTTCCCTGAACTACCTAAATTACCCATAAAACCTATCCTAATGTAGTTTTGATGTGTTCCCCATGGAAATCTCTTTATTATACCCATATCTCCATAGAGCAATAAAAATCATAAGCTATGGTGTATGTCCCTCTTGGATTCAAAGTTTAAAATAAGAGGAAATAGGTAGACAAGATTTGATAGTCCTTGAGAAACCAATGGTGGGTTTCCATTTTTATAAGAAAATGAACACATTAATAAAGGTGAAGAGAACAACTATGATGGAAGAAGGGGGAAGTGTAAAACTAGAATAGAGAGAAGAGATTTTCTCTTTGACAAAGAATAAAAAGCTTAAACCTATGGATGCATATAAATATAAAGAGGATACTTACATTTTTTTAGATGCCATGAGTGGGGTCATAAAATAGATGTTTAGGAGTTATGATCAATCAAGGAATCAATCATAATATGTGAATATTGTTTAGGAACCTATATAAATTATTGACAATGTATATTGAAACAAAGAACTTGTATGACATCCTTGAGGCAATAAGGTCTACAAAGGCTGAATCTCATCCTAAATGGGGATATGTCTCCTAAATTTATAATAAAATTAAGGATACAAAGGGAAAACTCAAAGTTTTTTGGTAGGATATAAATAATATAGCCTACACCCATTTGAATTTAATAACTATGCCAAAAGTGCCATGGGCACAAAGTTATGTGTTTGTTAAGAGGAATAACTTATTTAATTAACATCAATAAATGTGAAACCTAGTGAAATAATTTATTATTAAAGAAGCAAGATCCATGTCTATTTTAAAGGACATGAGAGTGGCAAGTGTAAATAATCCTATTGGGAAATTGGTTATTAATACTTTTTTTGAAGGATTGCTCAAAGTTAAATCTAATAACTTTCAAATTGAAACTAAAGGATCTATGTATAATACTAATGAATAGATCATGCAATCAATTGATTTTAATAAATTGGGGTCAATAGATCCAATAATTTGTGTGTGGAAGTCAAGGCCATAATGGTTTTACACAAAAAAATAATGGACAAGATTCCACAGTTGTTCAAAAAGTCTTTTCTTGATTTTGAAACAATAACATTGATTTTTAGGATAACCATGCCTTATGTTTATAGAGAGAGGTAGTAAAGTAGTTTAACACTATAGTAGTACCATTAGTGCCTCCATAAATTACTTAGCATTAGGCCCCAAGGTATAAATTAGTAAATCCTAAAACTAGGACTACTTATGTGCCACTTCCCACTTATGTAGTAACAAAAAAGACCGCCTCATACACTTCTAGTTGTAACTACAACAATGGTAACACAAGATTCTACTACAAAGTTCCATAGTTAGGCAATAACACATCAAAAATATAATTAATTTGAGTATAGTTTCATGTTTAAATTATATCTTAAGTTTATTATTAGTGGGGATATTTATTGTATCTAAAAATTCTCTGAGTGAAGACTATTTATATTGTATACATGGATATCATGCATGGATTTGGAACATGGTCTATTTTTAGATAATGTAATTTTATACTTCACTTGAGAGATGAGGCATCCCCATCCCTATATATATATATATATATATATATATATATATATATATATATATATATATATATATTTATATATTTATATCCTCCCAATTCTAAAGGGAGGAGAATTTTGGTTGTTAAGATTAATAAGAAATTTTAAGGATTGTTCTATAATTTATCTTGATATGCAAATCTTGTTCTTCTTCAAATCTTGTATTTCATTGAAGAAGTTTAATCACTATGATAATTTAGTTTATGTTTTTTGTATTAGTGTTCATTTAAATATAATTATTTAAGTTATGATATCATTACTTTAAATGTTTTTTGTGTAATAATTGTAATCTTCTTTTGTAGATGTGCAACTTTAATCTTACAAATGCAATAACCTTTGATTATGTGCATTAAATTTCACTATATTTTTGTCCCCTTGATTTTATAACCATGTATGTATGTTTTGTATGATATTAGAAACCAATAATAATAATTGTTTCTCACTCACTTGTCCAACTTATAGTTTAAATTCTAGTTTAGAGAGGTTTCATTAGTCTTTGACCTACAAAACCATTTTTTCTACCCTACCCTTATTTATTTTTGAGTTTTCTTTTAATTTTGTCCACATTAGTTAGAATTATCATCAATAAACCAATATAAACTAGTTATAGATTCACAACATACCTAAATCATCCAAGGTAAATAACTGCTCTACTCACTACTATTCCACCACCAGGATGTTTATAATACCCAATACCTTGCAACTTATGCCTTGGATTGAATCTTTCTTCATTGATCCTAAAAAATTAGATGTTACCTCATAAGGTTATTTAGTGTTCATAAAAATAACATCAATATACCTAATTAGAGGGTGGCCATTATTTTTCATATTTTATGGGAAGGGGCATGAAAAACTATGTGGTGTTCGTAAAAAAGACATAATTTTTTGTTTTTGGCTACTTGTTGTGAATCTACAAAGGTAAAATAGTCGACATTTACAAGAAAAATTAAGTAATTATTTTAGGATTTGTTGTGTGATTATTATTTTAAAAATCATTTTACATAATATGACTATTTTAACCAATTCATTTTTATGAGGCTTTGACATTTTGGCATGCATATTATTTTTATTTTTGTTGTGGAGTAATATCTTTTGTGGTTTTAGGTTTCATGGTTATATGAATTTAGTTTACTTGGATTATATAATTTTGTTTTACAACCCTAAAATGGGTATATTAGCAGTATTTCTCTTGATTTAAATACTAATATGTTATAGTCATGTTTTGACAATGAACAAAAATGTATGAGATGGGGTTTTATTTTCTGCTTGTTTGTGAGTCGTTATTTGGTGTTTTATTCTTTAATGATTGAAAAATAATTATATTTTCAATTAAATATATGAGACATTTTGAGATGACTCCCCATTATGATGATGGTTGGGTGGGTCTAAGTCCACCAATGGAGGGCTCATGAGACCAATCGAGTGGTTTTATTTCATTATTAGTTAGATGTTAACCCTAGACATTTCACAAAATATGGTTCTGAGTTTGTATTTATAGATATGTGGAATTGTGGAAAATGAGTTTTCATACTTGATATTTATGTACTTTAATCATATATTTATATGAATTTTAAAGATGTTGATTCAATCCAAATAATTTATGGATTTATTTCTTATGCATTGTATTAAGTAAATCATTATGTTGTATTCATTTGACTATTTACTATTGTATTTATTTGGATACATATACATATGTTTATGCTATTGTTCATGTGTACTGGAATGTTTAGTGTTCAATAATTTTGAAATTATTAGGTTGCAATGGATGTGACTTTTGACTTCCTTTGTGGTTGATTGTGTGCATAAGAAATCTATAAAGGCATTTTGGTTTATAACTATCTTTGGTTGTTTGCATAGATAGATTTGAGTTATGAAATATGTGTTTGCTTGGAAAGATTATAAAATAATGGTTTGAGTATGAAATAATAATTTCCCCATAGTTATGTAACAAAGTTGTGGTGATTGTCTCCATTGTTTTATGACTTGTTATTTTTCATTTTGATTGTAACATGATTGAGTTATCATGAATATAGTGAACTAAGTGTACACTATAGTGTCATTTGGTCAAGTGGTTGTAATTTAATGTTGTGACTTAAATACTAGTATTATTGATTGGGTTAGTGTTTTATTTCATTGATAATTGATTTTTGAATGTTAAGAAATATGAATTTAATTTTTGTTTGTACCTAAATTGGTGTCTAGTGTGACTCAAATTAGGGTTGATTATGTTATTAGAATCTATGTTCTAATTCTTTACATCGTGGGTTTTGAGTTGGATTTGGAAGTTTAAATATAAGTATAAATGAGATATTTGGATTATTTAATCATTAGATTGAGATAGAATTCATTGGATCTTGAAAATATTTATCCTATTTAAATTTATTTTTATGATGTGTGAATACTAATGGTAATGGGTATAAACTCTCTTGTTATAATGAGTAATTGATTTTTATAAGATGAATCATTGATTTTATTAGTGGATAACGAATTCCAATAGAGTTTTAATTTATTAAAGGAATAAAGAAATAAACTCAGCTAATTAGATAGTGTTATTTATTGAATTTTCATTTATGAATAAAGTGTTAAGTGAAAAGCCTATCTTTTAGTTGTTTTGATTTTATGATTTATAAAAAAGGTAACATTGGTATTTGATATGAATTGACCTTGGTTTGGGGATTCAAACTCTTCTATATTTCATATTCCTAAAGTTGTTCAATATAGGAAATTTTAGACAGATGAATAGTTTATTATAACTATGTTCCTATAACTTAGTAAATTACTTGTGAAGTATTTTTGAAACTTTAACAAAATTAGATTTAAATATAAAATTATCAAATAATGGGAATTATTTGGGTTACACTCAAATTTATTTGATAATTAACTTGTTCCATTTTTCCATGATGGTTTTCTCATTTCTGATGACACTTGAGTTATGTCGAAATGATTAATAATGGTTCCTATATGTTTGAAATATTAAACATGGTTTTTGGATGTAAATTTATACTTTGTTGGTATTATGTCATATGTCACCATTCAGGGGTTGCAATATTTTATACATTTTATTTTAATATAGTTCTTAAAGTTATGAATACCATGTCAATAGATGCATAATGTTATACTTGTGTTGTTTAATGAAGAAGATGGGAATTATTAAAATAGCGAATTGGATTTTTTGACTCCATGATCATCAAAACTAGAATGTATGTGATAATAACATATAATGTTAGATGATGGAGTCCATATATATATATATATATATATATATATATATATATATATATATATATATATATATATATATATTTTAATAGTCTACATTATTTATAGTGCATTAACTAGAACCTGTTTGATTGACACTCAATTAAGTGGATGGTTCTATAGGTACAAATATGGTGATACCATAATGGAATTTATCTTAATGAGATGCATTATAAATCACATGAATATAATAATTGTTTCTAATATGTATCAATAAAATTTATGCCTTTTATGTGGAAGTTATATATAAGATGATATGACCTTAGTGTCAAATATAATCGATTTAATTGGGTAGTATCATGTGGAGGATATTGATAGTATCATTTGATTGTGAATTTGTGGATTATTATGAAAGTGGTATATTTTTGAGCTATTTTATTAATATGTATGATGAATGTAAGTGGACAAGAGGTAATCTCATGCTTAACGGGTTATGTCATTTAAGTTATATGGATATGTTACATTGTGATATTGAGAACATATTTAGACTAAAGTTAAGTTTATTTTTTATTATGGAATGAACAATGTTAAATATCATTTATTAATGAAGTAAGATGCTTAATTATATTATTACTATTTTAGCTTTTCATAATTTATTTAATCTCATTGTTAATAAGGAGGAATATTTGAGTTTTGAGAATGTTCCTTTAAGTATAGAGTTGGTTGTACACTAATATTCCATGAAATAAGAACTCTTTGTGAGTGAGTCTTGTTTAGTTGGTTTTATGAGGAAGATGAGTTGCACACACATATTTAGGTCAAAATTTATAAGAAAACATCAATACACTTACACATCCCAATATTAATATATATAGAAAGGGATTGACTGATTTCTCATAAGGTCTACTCAATAAGACCTATTCTTAAAGGGTTTATATTTTAGAAACCCATATTTAAACAACCTATTGTTGGTTTTCCTAAAAAATTGGTTTATGCCATTAGTATAAGAGCCAATTTAAATGTCTATGGAAATTTGAGGATAAATTTTGAACTATACCATGCATTAACCTTGAAATATTAAACTCCTTAGTATGGTCAAACAAGATCAAGAGGAATATTCAATTTAAACACTAATGGGATTGACCCTAATCCTATAAGGGGCAGAGGCTATGGTGCTCATAACATGAATAATTTGGTTAATCCTCCTTTGATAATAACATGGATAGTAATAATGAAGATCCTAATGCTAACCTAGTGGGTGGTAATAACTTTGAGGAAGTATTGAGTGGAATTTTAACAACCTTAAATGTTATTCAAGGGAAACTAGATATCCAGGAGTGTAGGCTCAACAATTTTGAGGGTGTTCCCCAAGAAGACTTGCGTGGGGAGGTAAATGATCAAGTTGGATATATTACTCCAATAATTACCACTAGTATTAGTGGATCCTATCATCAAATAAATTAACAGAATTCATCCATCCATATTTTTAGGGGAATTAAATGGTGATATAGCTAATGCATGGCTTGTACACTTGCATAAATGTTTTATCCTACATAATATGCTTTCTAACTTGAAAGATAGGGTGGAAGCCTATTAGTTAGTTGGTATTACATCCATTTAGTGTAATTATATATATGCATTATAAGATAATCATCCCATGAATATATTGTGAGACATTCAAAAATTAGTTTTATAAGAGGTACTTAAGTGCCAAATTCAAGGAATAAAAAATTACTAATTTTTAATTATTAAAACAAGAGAGTATGATAGTCACTAAATATGAGAATAAATTTATGAACATGTTGTGTCATTTGAACTACATGCATAATGAATAAAATAATTTGACTAAGTAAAAACTTGGTCTAAAATAAGTATTGATGCATGATGTTAATATGACAAATCCCGAAACCTTAGTGGCTACCATTGAATCTACCCATAAGGCTAAAGAGAAGAAAAAGCTTGGAAAAAAGCAAGGGAAGATTTTAAAAAGAATAGACAATAGAATAAATTGAAAAATATCTCACCCACTCCTAAAAGTTTTAATAAATTATATATAAACCAGAGATTCACTAGAATCACTAGTGGATTTGTCAAGTTTTAATGGCATAATATGAATTTTAAGGCCTAAAAATTACCTAAATATGGGTTAAACAATAGATAAAAAAACCCAAGGTAATCAATGTGGGCTATCAATAGGGGATACTTATATTTTTATTTCACCTATTAGGACTATATAATGCTAGGAATAGGGTGATAACCACTACTAGAAGGATTATCCAAAGCTAAAACTTGGATAATCAACCAACCACAGGGTCTATGTGGTGTAGATAATTGAAATGTTGATTTTAATAAAATCTGATTGAAACCAAAAGGCACATTATCTAGTCTCAATATTTCTATTTTAATTGATTTTGTCACTATAGATAGTTTTGTTTCACTTTTTATAGCAAGTAAATATAATTTTAATCGTGTTAGAGTTAGATAAGGTTAAAAGGTCAAGTTTAGGACAAAAAAAAGGGTAATAAATTATGAATGCTTAGAAGGCACTGAGTTAGACTTGGGTGTTTTTAAAACTAAATTAATTTTTTTCTAGCTCTTTTGGATCCTATGATATGATCCTTGGAATGGAATAAATTTAACCTCAGCATGCAATGCTAGATTTCTTTGGTAGGAGAGTGGGATGCATAGATGATTCTAGTATAATCAAGGAAGTGTAAGGCAGTAAAATTCTTAAAACATGAAAATTGATTTTAAACTTGAAATTGAAAAAGGAAGTGCATAATGGTTGTCAACTATATGCAATCCAAATACATAAATCATCTAAAAAAGAGGAATATGCCTTCCAAAATTTTCCTCTTTTAAGAGAATTTAAAGATGCATTTCCTAAAAAATTATCTAGACTTCCACCCAAAATATATTTTAACTTGTCAATTGATATCATATCATTAGCTGCACCTACCTCTAAAGCTCTATATAGAATGAATGTTGCTAATTTTTAGGAACTAAAGGTTGAACTGTAATAACTTGTAGAAAATTGAAGTATGATGATAAGTGTGTCTTATTGGGGTGCTCTATATATCTTCATGAAAAATAAGGATGGAACCTTGAGACTTTGTGTGGACTATTAGATGCTTAATAAAGTGATGATCAAGAACCATTATCCTTTTCCAAGGATAGACAATTTTTTTTAATCAGATGAAGGGAGAAATTTATTCTCTAGAATTATTTTAAGATTAGGTTACCATCAACTAAGAATAAAGGAGGATGACATTCATAAAACTAAATTATAGACTCATTATGGTCACTATGAATTCATTATGATGCCTTTTGGATTATATAATGCACCATCTACATTCATAATCTTGATGAATAGTGTTCTCCAAGACTTCCTAGATAAATTTGGGTTGGTTTTCCTTGATGATATTTTGATTTATTCTAGAAACACAATTGAACATGGAAAAAATTTAAAGCCAATCTTACATAGATTAAGATAACTTAATTTTTTTAGGAAAGTTATCTAAATGTACTTTTTCCTAGCTTGAGATCCACTATCTTGGGAATATTATCTCTAAGAATGGTTTTTTTAATCAAGCCGAAATCAAGGAAATACACAAGTGGTATGCTCCTACTAACATACGTGAAGTACATATTCCTATGGTCTTGGCTAGTTATTACCATAGGTTTTTGAAAAAAAATATATCACAACCAACCACATTACTTCTTTTTAGTGTAAAGGTAATTTAGTTGTTTGGCCACCCCTCTGAAGTGAGTCATTTTAGTAACTTAAAGTGTTGCTAACTACAACACCTATACATTTTTTACTTGACCCAAATGACACTTTTAAGGTTTGGGAATATGCTTTTAAGGAAAGTTTTAGTGGAATTTTTATCCAAGATGAGAAAGTGGTAGCTTATACGTCATGGAAGCTTAAAGAGAAAGAAAATAACTATCCTACACATGACATGGATCTTGTTGCCATAGTTCATGCCTTCAAGAAGTGGAAATTCTTTCTTTTGGGAAAACATTTAAAGGTGAAATCTAAAGACTGTATCTTGGAGCATTTATTTTATTAGGATGAATTAAATGCATGCTATTATAGATGGCTATAATTTTTAATTAAATTTTATATGGACATTGCATATGCCAAATTCAAGGAAAACCATGTTATTGATGCACTTAATTGATGCATGTATCTTGATGTAACTTTTATTATCAACTCTAATTTTAGAAAATTTGTACTAAAATAACAACTTTTAGATCAGTAATTCCATGAGGTAAGAGTAGTTTTGGCTGATAATCCTGTAGTAAAGCCTTTTGTTGATTTTTATATGGAAAATGATGGCTTATTAAGGCATAAAAATAGCATTTATGTTCTAAAATTGGGGACTTGCATAGTCAAGTTTTGAAAAAAAAACATACAACACCTCTTTATGCTCATCCTAATGTCATGAAGATGACATATGAATTAAAAAGATATTACTTTTGGCCTATAATGAAACATGATGTGGCTACCTTCATGGCTAAATGTTTAGAATGTCAGTGAGTTAAGGCTAAGTAATTACATCTTGGAGGTCTGTTGTACCCTCATGAGGTGCAAAAATATAAGTAGGATATAAACTTACTTTATTTTATCTCTGGACTACTTAAATACTATGAAAAACATGATATAATTATTAAGTTCATTATCAATTTGACCAAAGTGAGTCATTTTATTGCTTCAAATCTAACAAATGATGCTTCTATTTTTACAATAAGATTTGTAAATGAGGTTATTCAATTGCATGACATGTTAGAAGTAATTATTTTATACTAAGACAAATTGTTCACATCAAGGTTTTGGAAAACTTTGACTACAACCTTCAGAACACACTTGAACTTTAGTTATACATACCACCTAGAAACAGATGGTCAAAATAAAAGATTAAATCAAGTGGTAGAAGACATGCTATGAATTTATGTGATGGATCAATAATCTAAACGGGAAGAGTATCTTAATTTAGTTGAATTCGATTATAATATAAATTATCATTTTATGATTAAAATGGCTCCTTTTGAATCTCTATATGGGTAAAAATGTATAAATCCTCTTAGTTTGGATAACTTGGAAAATAAGATTGTTTTTGAACTTGATATACTACTAGATTATGATAATCAGATGGCACCTTTTAGGAAAAATCTAAAACTAAACATTGATAAAAAAAAAATAATGAAGAAATGAAAAAATCACCTTAAGAATTCAATTTGGGTGATAATTTTTTTTTTGAGATTTATGACCTATAAAATTTTAATAAAGTTTGGAAAATCATATAAGTTAGCTTTGTGTTATGTTTGACCTTTTGATATCATTCATAAGATCAACCTTATAGCCTATTGTCTATCCCTTCCTCCTTCTCCATCTATGCTTCAAAAATATAGATGGATCCCATGAGAATCCTAGACCAACATAGAATTAATTTGTTAAAGAGGGACATACAACAAGTATTGGTCTAATGGGAGCTACTTAGTGAAAGAATGTTACATGGGAAGATTATGGTCTCTTTATAGAGCATTATCCTCATTTGTTTACGTAGTCACCAAGATGACTCATGTTTATGTGGGAGAGGATGTCATGACCCCTTTTTGGAACTCAATTTAAAATTGATATTTTTTGAGATCTTATACTTTTCATTACTATATTATGTTGTTGTGATCACATTTTAGCTTAATAAGAATTTTACTGACTTATCTCATTAAAATTTTATGATGAAATAACTATGATACATTGTTTTATTTAATTGGATTAGTTAAAAATGAACTTATAGTTGATTACTTAGTTATGTTTTTTTGAATATTTACTAGATAGATATTGTTGATGTCATTTTTTGTGATTACGGGATTTCTATTAGTTAGGCCTAATTGGGAATCTAGCTAATGAAGTTGTGAAAATGGTTGTTTGTACATTGTAACTAATAATTATAAAGAAATGATTTTCCAAACATTCTTATTGTTTGTTTTAATTGACTATATTGGTTATATTAGTCATTGTTTGATTGTTATGACAATGGTTTTTTTACTATTTTTATGTTTTCCTTCATTGTCATTATTCATGTGAAGATCATAAATAGTTTTATGTTATCAAAATTTCCAAAAGGAGAGTCTAAATCTATATTGGCACTATTGTAATAATCTGCATTTATGTTGAAAATAGTTTCTTTGGTAGGAAGATAATTAGTTAGTTTATTAGATTATCTTATCTTTTACTAAGTTGGTTTTTAGATGTTAACATGCTTGTGATTGAATATGTTTTTATTATGATCTTCTGGTTGTGATTTGATTCTATTTAGAACGATTCAATGGACTAAAATCTTGAGTAAAAATGGTCACCTAGACTGTACCATTAAGCATTACCTCTATTGAAGTGTTCTTGAGTTTATTAGTTTGAAGGTTGTGGCTTAAATGTTTTTATTTATTTGAATATTATGCTATAAATCAATGAAGCCATTGGTCCCTTCGTTACCTAGGCAAGTGACTTTTGCATGGTAGTCATTTTGTTGGATTTGTTTATGTTTTAATCATGACATTATTAATCAACAAAAATTCATAATGAAAAATCATAGAATTAAGGTTTGGATACTTTGTTGATGTTATTTTTTAATGATCACTGAACATTCTAGTTTGATTTTTTCATTGGATTTGTAGATTGAGTAAAACCCCACTTATTATTGTAACATCTGGGAGACTATCTATCTTGTTTGGTGGAAATAGAAGTCATCTGGACTATTAAGTTAGTTAAGGGGAATTCATTTGGTCCATTTTTTACCTTAAAGTTGGGGAACATGGAAACATGGATTTAAGGCTCCACATGGAGTTATGGATCCATTGTGACACAACTTGAGTAAGGGTGGACATTATTGTTCATCTTGCATCAGAAGGGCATGAAAAAATATGTGTGGTGTTCAAAATAAAGACATGAATTTAAATTTTTGGATTCTTATTATGGAATAAAAAAGGTAAAATGGTATGCATTTCTAGGAAAAAGTAAATAATGCCTTTACATTTTTCTATGTGATTCTTCTTTCAAAAAGCATTATAAATAATATGACTATTTTAACTAAGTCATTTTTATGAGGCTTTGGCATTTTGGCATACATATTATTTTTATTGTTGTTGTGGAGTCATAATTTTTATGGTTTTTGGTTTCATGGATGTATGAAGTCCATTTATTTGGATTCTATCATTTTATTTTAAAACCCTACAATGGAGGTATTACGATTATTTCTCTCACTCAAAATACTACTATGTTATAATTGTGTTTCAACTATGAATAGTTTAGTATGAGATGGGTTTTAATTTTCTACATGTTTGTAAATGGTTATTTGATGTTTTCTTCTATAGTTTTTAGAAACTCATTGGTTTTAAATTTAAATAGCTAAAACCTCATGAACTTAACTCCTTATCATGTTGATGGTTAGGTTGGTCTAGGACCACCAATAGAGGGCTCATAGTACTAGTCAGGTGGGTTTTGTTTCATTATTACTTATATTTTAACCCTAGACATTTCATAAAATATGGTTATGAGTTTGTTATTATAGATATATGGAATCATGGAAAATAAGTTTGCATACTTGGGATGTATGTACTTGAATCATATCTTTATATGAATGTTAAACATGTTGATTCAATCCAAATAATTTATGGCTTTATTTCTTATGCATTATGTTAATTAAATCATTAAGTCATATTCATTTAACTCTTTGCTATTGTATTGATTTGGTAACATATATATGTTTATGTTATTTTTCATGCATATTAGAATATTTAGTGTTGAATCATTTAAAAATGACTAGGTCTCACTAGGTGTGATTTTTAAATTTTTTTTAGTTGATTGTGTGCATAATAAATTTGTAAAGTCATTTTGATTTATAGCTATATTTTGTTATTTACATCAATATATTTGAGTTATAAAATATGTATTTACCTATCAAGGTTATAAAATAATGGTTTGAGTATCAATCAACAATGTATTGATCAAAGGACTGAGCACCCTATAGTTTTGTATCAAAGTTATGGTGATCATCTCTATGGTTTTATGACTCTTTATTTTTCATTATGATTGTAATATGATTGAGTTATCATGAATATAGTGAACCAATTTTTCACTATAATGTCTTCTGGTCAAGTATCTGTAGGTTAATGTTGTGTTTCATATACTAGTCTTGGTGATTGGTTTAGTGTTTTATATCATTGATAATGTATTATTTAATGTAAGTATGAATTTGAGTTTTGTTTGTCCCTAAATTGGTGTGTAATTCGACTTGAATTAGAGATGATGTGTTATTAGAACCTATGTTCTAATTCTTTACATTGTGGGTTTCAAACTTCCTTTAGAAGTTGGCATATAATTAGAAAGGATATATATGGATTATTTAGTCATTGGCCTGAGTTAGAATGCATTGGATCTTAGAAATATTTATCCTATATAAATTTGGTCTTTACAAATTGTAAATACTAATGGGTATAAAATCTCTTATTTTAATGATTAATTGATTTTTATGAAATGAATCATTAATTGTATGGGTGGAGAATGCATTCCAGTATATTTTTAATTAATTAAAAGAATTGATAAATATACTTAGCCAATTGGATAGTTTTATTTATTGATTTTATGAATAAGGTGTTAAGTGAACTATCTATTATTTAGTTTTTATGATTTTGTGATTCTAAAAAAGGTAACATCGATATTTGTTATGAATTAGCCTTGGTTTGTGGCTTCAAACTCTTTGAAATTACATATTCATAAAGTTATTATAATTTGGAACTTGGTACCTTAGCCAAAAGGAGATAATGGAAGGATTCAATGGTCATCTAATTCTCTAACTCATACTTCCACATTTATTTAGATTTATGGCAAGTAAGTGACCTCTTTCAGATGATGTTTATATAATGATATAAATTGCGAATATATATGGGCTTCACAAGAGCTAGAGTAGTTGCCTTTCAATGTTCATCTTAGAACTCAAGTATCACACTAGATACATAAACTTCAAATTGAAGAGGCTCACAAGGCTAGAGGATCTCAGTTGTGAGCTCATATGTATTGGTTGAAAATTGGAGACAAAGTCTCTAAGGACCTTTTTAACCTCCTCCACTCTAGGAGAGTTACTAATAGAATCAAAGTTATCAAGGAGGGAAACATTTAACTTACCAAACATCCTAACATTATAAAATATTTTTCACATCATTAGCATGGTGTTTTCTTAGCATAAGCTTCTTCTCTAGAATAGGGGTGGCTTTCCTTCAATTCCTCTAGGTTTTACCCTATAAAGTTTCCAATTCTCAAAGAGTTGTTTGTGGTAGGCCCTTATCTCTCAGTGACCTTCATGAGGCTGTTAAGTAGATAAAAGTTGACAAATCCTTAAGAATTTATAGTTTCCCATGTGGGATACTGTTGGTCTTAATCTTCACCGAGTTTATTTTGAAGCTATTCTAACCAACTCTTTGGGATCCTTTATAAACTAGGGTAACATCAAATTTATTTCCAATGCTGGTGATCTTGAAATAATCACTAATTAGAGGCCTATTAATTTTCTCAATGTATCCTATAAGATTATTGCTAAGTATTTCCCCTTCAGGGTGAAACACATTCTCCCATTAATTATTAGGAGTGAGCAAACTAGCTTAATCTAGAATAGGTTCATTTTGTAAAATATCATTGTAATTTGGGAAGGTATGGAATGGTCTTGGATTTCTAATCAAAAGGATTTATTTTTAAATATTGATTTTGAGAAATATTATGACTTTATTGAGTGGTCATTCATTTTAGCCATGTTGCTGGCACTTGGTTTTGGCCCTAAATTTGTTCAGACTATTAACATGCTCTTTCAAGATGTTGGGGCCTATGTCACTATCAATGACACCCAATCCTCTCAGTTTGAAATTCATCATTCTATCTGATAAGGATGTCCTTTATACCCTTATTTATTGTGCTTGAAACAAAAGGATTTAGCTATCTCCTAACTAATTATAATGTAAGGGGCTTGATGAAAGGTATCTCCCTCCCTTAGTATGATATACAAATTTTAAATGGGAACTTCATGGATGATTATTTTATCATTCTTCAATAAGAAGAAGAGTTCATTAGGAATGCCATGGAATGTATCCATATTTTTTGTTTGGATTTAAGATCATCTATCCAATGGAGGAAGACTCAGTGTTACCATTAGTCTTTAGGACCCAAACCTCCTTAGTTAGAGGCGTATCAATGGAAGTGGATCCTTCTAGGGGTGTAGTTTAAGTTTCTTGGCATTCCTTTTGCCTTTCAAGCCTCTCCCTATGAACTATGGTCTTATGTGGCGCAAAGATTTGAAAAAAAAACCCTTTGGATCACTAAGCCTCTTTCTCTTGCTAGCAAATTTTAAATTTGCTATAAAGTCTTGGCATCTACTCATGTGTATTATTCCTCTTATTGGGCCCCTTCTAATGTTATGAAAAAATAGAAAAAAATATAAGATATTTTTTATGGGATAACTTTGAGGGTCATAAGGGATTCCACATAGATGCTTGGAACATATTCTACTGACCTAAGGAAGTTGGGGGTCTAGGTTTCCTAGTTATTAATATTCAAGGCCTTGTTTTTGGTTCCAAATGGATTATTAGAGGTATTATAGGGGATGAAGCTTGGGATATTATTAAACATCATCATATCTCCTAGGGATTCCCATGTGGTATAAAGGAATGGTAAGGCTTGTGACTTCACTCTTTACTCATAACCTCAATGCCTATTAAAATCAAGGGTACATTTGTGATTCAAAGTTTATGGAAAGCTTGAAAAAGATTAAACCTCACCTTAACTAGGTAGAAGAGGGTTTCAAAAATGGTCTCTTCATTAACTCCCAATCCTTCTATTGGTCACCTTGCTTAAAGTTACACAATGTTCTCTATGCCTTAGTCCCTTATGTTAAAGGGTTAGAGCTCTTTAGGAAAGGTTTGAAGGTTATTAGTGATATTTTTTGTAAGGAAAATAGGGTGTAGCTCAGTTGGAAATAAAGTTATAATAAATTTCATTTAAATAATTCAGATGTAGAGGATATTGCATAAATTCAATGCTTCATACCTAATAAGTATTTGAATAAAATAGGAGTCAATTCCCTTTTTCCCTTATGGGAGGATTGGCACTAGCCTATG
The DNA here is from genome assembly GCA_037957365.1 of Torreya grandis. NCBI lineage: Eukaryota > Viridiplantae > Streptophyta > Pinopsida > Cupressales > Taxaceae > Torreya > Torreya grandis. Next base: position 152,044 of record JARHVA010007832.1, read on the forward strand.
ACCATCCCCTTAACCCAATATGTTACTCAATTGGGGTATCATTTACTATCCCCTTAGTATATTTTAGAATATATGCTCAACCTTAGGTGGAATATACATTCTAGACATGGGGTTTGGGCTTGATGCTTTACCACTATGTGGTTTTCTACTATTGAGGTAAAAAGGCTCATTTGTTATGGTGGCTTATTTATCAGGTCCTATTTGTGGGTGAATGACTAAAGCATATATCCATGACTAACCCCATATGCACATCTTGCCAATAACTAAAGAATGTTAGACAACTTTTTTGGTTTTTCTCTCACGCACAATCTGTGTGGCACTAGATACATTCCCTTTTCCAACCTTTTCAACCTAAATTCTTCATGTGGAAGATGGATCTCTTGGGGGAATCAACTCTATTACCTATAAAATACAACTAATTTTGGCACATCTTTTGAGATAATATTTTATTTGAAATATGGAAAGTTAGAAAGTATTCTTGCTTTAATCATGAATAATTGGAACGTAGTTTTTCTTTTACTAACAAAATTATTATTTTATCTAATGTTACTCTTTAGATTCAAAGCCAAATAGATAAGGTCCATCTAAAACTCAACCACCTCAAATTTTTACTTGATCACTGAGGAAATGCCCCATGTGTAGTCAGTTACGAACATCTTAATCACCCATGGAATCTTTTACCTCCTCAGAGATGAGGGTGTGGGCCATGTTGATAGAAATCCAAAACCAAACACAAGATCCATTCTCCTAGTTGACCACCACCTTTTTTATCTTCTCCTCATCATGGTGGTCTAAGTGGATTGTCTAGATCTAGAGGTGATGGTAGGGGCTAGGGATATCCTCCCCATCTTAGGATGGTAACATCAGAGGTTGGGATCTACCCCCCAAGGTAAGTTTCCATGCTTGGCTCTAAAAATTTTACCCAAAAGAAATCAAGATGAGACATTAGAGGCTAAATAAAACACTAGTTGGGAGCCCTTACCTATGGATGAGGATCCTTATACCTTAGGAGGATGGGGTGGTAAGACTCAAGACCTACCATCTTCACTGCATCCCCTAACATCCAATTTACTGTATTTGCTTAGTTGTTCTCTTTCTTGTTATCTATAACTTTTTATCTCTACTTTGTTATAACACTATTGATGTGGTATTTGTTTTTGTGGGTGTGGTTAGTTTTGAGCAATTTTTTGACTTGTCCTAAGGTGTATTTTCCCTTGGTGTGATTATGCTCATGGGGTGTGACTTTTCCACCCACTTTTTTTATATGATTAGTGTTGTACCATATCTTGGTTGATTAATATATAGGTGCTCTTCAATAAAAAATAGTTTATTATAACTATGTTCATGTAAATTAGTAAATTGCATGTGAAGTATGTTTGGATAACATAATTAGATCGTAATATGTAATTATCTAATTAAAGTAACTATTTGGGTTCCACTCATATTTCTTTGGTAATTGACTTGTTCAGTTTTTCCATGATGGCCGCTTTGTTTATGACAACCCTTAAGTTGTATCAAAATAATTGATAATGGTTCTTATATGTTTGAAATATTAAACATAATTTTTAGTTGTAAATTTATCCTTTTTTGGAATTACATCGTATGTATCCATTTAAGGGTGATAATATTTTTTAAATTCTATTTTAATATAATTCTTAAATTTATGAATATCATGTCAATAGATGCACAATGTTATACTTATTTGGTTTGATGAATAAGGTGGAAAATAGTAAATCAAAAAATTGTATTTTTAGACTCCATGATCATTAAACACACAATGTATGTGAGAATAACATATCACATTTTAGGAGGGAGTCTTTAATTTGTGTTTTAATATTCTATGTTATTTATAATGCATTAACTAGAACCTATTTCATTAGCACTCAAGTAGATGGTTCTAAAGGTACAAATATGGTGATACCCTAATGGAGTTTATCTTGAGTTTCATTATAAAGCATATGAATATAATAATTATTTATAATATATATCAATAAAATTTTTGCCTTGTATGTGGAATTTGTATAGAAGATTCTATGACCCTATTGACAAATTTAGTCAATTCAATTGAGTAGTATTGTGTGGAAGATATTGATAGTATCATTTGATTTTAAATTTGTGTAGTATTATGAAAGTGGTATCTTATTAAACTATGTTATTAATACATATGATTAATGTAAGTGAACAAAAGGTAATCTCATGTTTAGCGAGTTACATCACTTAAATTATATGGATATGTTACATTGTTCTATTAAGAATAAACTTAGACCAAAGTTAAGTTTATTTACTATTATGGAGTACACACATCTTAGTTATCATTTATTAATGAAGTAAGATTATTAAGTATATTCTTACTATTTTTAATTTTGGGAAATTCTTTAATCATGTTGTTCATAAGGAATAATCCTTAAGTTTTGAGAACATTTCTTTAATTCTAAAGTTGGATGTACACTACTCTTCTACAAAATAATAACACTTTATGAGTGAGTCATGTTTAGTCAATCTTATGAAGAAGATGACTTACACACACATATATTATGGTTAGAATTTATAAGAGTATGTCAGTACACTTACACATACTAAGCTTAATATATATAGTAAGGGATCAAATTATTTCATATAAGGTATACTTAATAATACCTATTCATAAAGGATTTGTATTTTGTAAACCGCTATTTAAAAAACCTAATGTTGGTTTTCAAAAAATTAGATTTTTGTCACTCCCCTATAGGTAACTAGAATGTGTTCGATACAAACATAATTAGTAGTGCCTTGTTAGCATATATATTAGTCATATCCACCATGTATGCTAGTTAAAATTACTATAATACACCTACCTCATAATCCCTAAATTATTGCATTCGCTGAAGCACCCCAGATTGTCTCTCATGCATAGTAAGAAGAGGTCATCCCTCCTGTAAATACAACAAGAAAAATGTTAGTATTTTAGCATCATATATTCATCAATCCTAATAATTAATTAATAAATAATGTATATTTTAAGGCATGTTTATCTTATAACATCACATCAATGAAATCACCAAAATGTTAACAAATTCACTACACCCTTTAGGCAAACTCACTATTTTGATGAATTCACTACATGGTCCAATGAATTCACTACATATTTTGATGGATTCACCATTTTTTTGTGAAACCACCATTATTTTTAAATCAATAAAATCTTTCACAAATACATTATGTTTACCAACAACCCCACTAAAATCAACTCTGAATTTATTATTTCTAGCATAGAGGGTTTATTTTCCCTAAATTTCCCTATCATTTATGAGCCATAAAACATAAAATAAAAATTCAAATGTAGTAAATACTATATTCTTACTCCCATATGGCCTATGATACACTTGGTCATGCTCACTATGATGCCTATTAGTTGGTATCCACTTCATTCTTCTCTTGCAATCTAGAGCAAAATCAACACTAGGTGGCTAATCACACAAATAAATTAAATAAATTTTCAAACAATGAAAATTTCAATTGCCCCTACCCCTATATATTTTATCCCTACATTCATAGATATTACCTCACCCCAAATGTTCTATATCAAAATTTCCAATCAATCATTTCATTTTCTCTTCCAAATCATACTACCAATTAATTGTCTGACTATCCTTATTCAAATTTGCACATCAATCTTGTAAAATTTTCTCAATCATCATTGGAAAATTTTATTTCTTATATTTTCAAGCTGTATATTACCAAAAATATATATCATTCCCACATATACCCTTTGGCATATATTGTTTCTTGGGGAACCATTTAAGTGTGTAAATTCATAAATGAGAAATCTTATTTTTCTACATCAGCTTCCTATCACCAATTTGCTTGGGGAAAATCATTTTACATGTAATTAAATCATGTAAGCATTTTATCAAGACTAGTGATTCCATTAAATGGTGAACTTACCTACATCATTTATCTATATATCTATGTAACCTTCATTTCAAGAGTTTTTTTCACCTATTCTCACTTATAAACACTTGAGGGGGAATAATTTATTCATTGAAATCCAACTAGGGAATTATCTTTCTACATATATTTTTATTATAATTTTTATTTATTATTTAAAAATGCATTGTTTGTTCCATTTTAAAGAGGAGAAAATCTAGACACCTAAATTCCCCCAATTTAGTGTCATAATTAACTTTATTTAAAAAAAACACACTAACTCAATCACCACCATCCATTCAAATTTCCTTTCCTTTTCTTTTTTAATAATTGATTGATATATATTAATTAATTTATCATGTACACATAATTATTCAAATTTAATTAAAATCCATACTTTTTACCTCATCTAGACATCTTACACACTTATCTCAATCAAATGTTAAGCCATCCAACTGCTTCTTTAATTTTCTCAATTAATTTTTGAGTCACCATTGAACATTTCAACTAAATTGATGAGTCATCCAACTATCTCAATTCATTCCTAAGACATTCTCAACTACCAACTAATTTTCCATCTTCCTCTCACACACATGGGAATTAGTAATCTTCCATTGGGATGAGGACTCAAATCCAACTGTTGATAATTATCAATATCAAAAAAAATCATATTTATCCCAACCATATTTCTTCCCATGATGGCCATAATCCTACCTAAACTATTGGTGGAAATTGTCTATTTGTTGATTTATTACCTTCTTGAGATCCCAAAATTTATATTCATCTAGCCAAAAATTAAATTGACCCTTGTATTTTAAAGTCTTGGCAAAGTGTTCCTAGTTTTGTAATTATTACCTTCCAATGTTGAGGGGTGTCCTATGATATTTGGCCAATCTGACCTTCCTCATATTATCATCTACATTGTTGGATATTTGATAGGATATTTATTATTTGGCCAATTTACCTTGTATAATTATTGGTAGTAATAAGGGAGCTACCAACATTCCCTCAACTCTAATGACAATATGATTTGGATAGAACAAATTAACACCCATTGACCTGAGTGATCTCTTTATCTAATCAAACAACCTAGGTATTGGTTTCCATTTTATTACTCTATAGACCATTGGGTAGAAGGTGTCTATTATTTTATCTATATCATCCTTGTATTTATGTTTATGAATATGGTAAAATTCATCATGAATATATTTTGTCCCCTTTTTCTCCCATGGAATAATGTGGGTTGGGGTGATAGTCACATAGATAACATCTATTGAATATGAAATAATATAGAAGTTGGTATATACTTGGTCATGCATATGATCCCTATGGAATTTTAGATTAAATTTTATGACTGTACCTAATGGGGGAATTCCCTTACCTTCAATAATTATGGACAAAAATAAGACCCAAACCTCATCTACATGACTGATAGATGAAGTTCCTTGTAGTCTATTTAATAAGTTCATAACAATTTTAACACTAGGCCTAAATGGGTAATATGGACCTTATTATTCATAGAATACTTATTAAGGTTTTGGGCCCATCAAAATAGGGTACTTTATTATGTTATTCACTTTAAACCAATTATTAATTGTTGTCTAATTGTATGGGATGTTTGGTTTTGGTGGTCAATAGAATTTTTCAAATATTAAGCCAACTACATAAGCTATAGGTTGTGGAATATTGTTTTTATGAAATATATATCTTGTGCAAGCACCTAATGCAAAAAACTTAAACACAAATTCAATGCAAGGAAACACCTCTGATTTTACCACCACTTTGTAAAGTTTGACTGCTTGGATTACTAGTAAGTCATATATATATTCCATTTGAGCTAGGGATAAGTCATATCCATCCTAGTAAGGATGAATAGATTCAATGCCTGTGTAGATGGATTAAATATGATTGAATCATCTATATAAAGTAGTTTTATCAAATTCTATATGTTTAAATTCTTACTTGGTCCCAAAATAGAACATTGAATGAATGGGTTCTTAGTTTTTAGCCTCTATGTTAATTTTTAAATTTAGTGATTTTAGTTTCTACATAGATCTAGTATTACTCTACATTTTATCAATTAGAAAATATAATTTGATTTAACCTAGGAACACATCATACATTCCATTTTCTTATCTAATGAATTTATTGCTCAAATCCTCCATGCATGAAAAGTAATTTTAGGGTAACAATTATTTTAATCCATCCATTAAAATTGAATTTGATTTTATGATGTCAAATTTCATAGGTTGACTTCACATGTGGCACTTCATCACTACCTTTAACTAATTAGTCATATATTTTATATTCTAATATTCTTTAGAGATTTCATAGGTTGACTTCACATGTGGCACTTCATCATTACCTTTAACTGTTTAGTCATATATTTTATATTCTAATATTCTTTAGTCCTTTTAAAGTTATTTTTATATTGCTTATTCATTTCCTTTTTCTCTTGATTATCCTTGGGTGAATCAGTATTTGTAATATGCATGGTGTATTTTCACTTGATCACTTAGTTTTCACTCATTCTTGAGCCTTTGGCTATGCCAATATATGGAGTGGTGAGGTGATGGCATGTGGCATGGAATGTGGAAGCTAACCTATTATAATATCCACATGACACAATTAAATTATGAAATAGGATAGTTGAGTGTATAAAGGATGCCACATGACACTCTATTATTAAATCACTTGACCTGTATCTCACCCATTTTGTATATTATATTTTATGAAGCAAGATTTTGACACATGGCATGCTCTCACTTAGTCAGTTAGTTATCTATTTTATAACTTTATTCCTTTGTCTTAGGCATGCAATAAAATGATATTAAAGCACATGGACCAATCTTGATTGCTTGTAAGGTCGCTAGATATTATGACTTGTGATCTTGTACTAGAACGCATGATGAAAAAATATGGATACATGTGGCATGATATTGATTGGTTGGCTAGTCACATAATTTCATAACTTTGCTTTCCACTAAAGGCCTATTAAGAAATAAGATAGTGACACTTGTCATAATCTCATTTAGTCAAAGTACATAAATCTTGATAATATGAATAATCTTTGATAATCTATCAAACTTCAGTGAATGAATGACACTTGTTAATAATATATTGACATGTAAGTGCAAAATTAAAAATATTGGAAAGTAATGATTAACTTAGTCAAATAAATCAAAAATAAAGATAGAAAATTAAATAAACATCTAGATTTCAAACTAAAATTAGTAGAAAAAAAAGTGGATAAAAGGTACTTATACTTTGGTATGAAATTTTTTAATGACCAATTAATGCCTTGATAGAGACTAAACATGATATTTTTAGGGCAAGTGGGTCCCTATTTATTTATTTTTAAATAGAGCATGTTGGCCACAACAAATTATGACTCAATGGGGAAATACTCCTGAGTATTTAAGAACCTAGAATTTTTGGTTTGACTAAAATATTGAACTTAAACTTTATAAAGATAAAATAAACAAACCATAGAACTAAAAGAGACTTATACATAGTCATGAAACTTATTAACCCTTTTTAAATTTTAGATGTGTGATTTTGTGAAGATTCTATCCCCTTATTATGATATTTTTAACAAAGATTAGACAAAATTTAGTCTCATTGCATTTTATTCTTTTAAATTATTTTAATTTTCTAAGCATGTGTGTATGGGAAGCTATAAATTACTCTAAAACTAGCCAAACACACAAATAATTGAGAGAGATACTTTTGATTCCATTCTAAGCATTACTCTACTTCCATCCAGATATTTATAGCCCTGATAAAGATTACTTGAATCACCCCTCTTCCATGATTGATTTTTTTTGAAACAACATAGAAGAAGGTTAGGGAACCACCAATGGTTGGGTTTATATAAATAAATTTCATTTTAAATAAGATATTTCACTCATTTTTTTTTCTTTCTCAATGTTTTTTAAATCTCTCAAACAAGTTTTAAGCATGTAATTATGCAATTAATCTTTCAAAATGAGAAACATTTATAAAATTTGCAAGAGAATATCAAAATAGCTTCCAACAAACTATAAACTTATTCAATATAGATAAAAAATTTCATTCAATCATGATACATACCTTAATTATGAGATCTAAAATGTGTTACAAGTAATCCCATAAATATATTTGGGTGTGATTAATAGCCTTCTAAAAGAATGTTTTGGAAAATTATTGAAAGTAATCAAGATGAACTTTTTGGATAACCTAGAAAAATAATAAATCTAATCAAAGAAAGTAGAAAATATAATCTAAGAAAGCAGGAAATATAATCTAAAAAATTAGGAAATCTAATATACTCTTACTACTAAATCATAATTCACAATCATTCCAAAATGTTTCTAGTTAAAACATCCATGAAATAGTGTTTTAAAAATTGTCCATTAATTATAAAATTCAATTCATTACCCTATATATATTTCAAAATAAAATCATTATTACCCAAAATTTCAAATATCCGATATGGTCCAATCCATAATGGATTGAATTGTAATGTTGTCCTTTTCATTCATGCACTTTATCCCATAGTAGAACTAGATCTAAAATTATAAAAACCTTGATCTCTTATTTTTTGTCAAACCATCTTCTAAAAATGTCTTGATGCTTGTTTAAAATTTGTAAAGCTTATGTTCGTTCATTTTCCATATGAATTGTCTAGTAATCTAGCTCTAATTTTTTCATCATCTTCCATGTACTCTTATATAAAATGATATATTAAGAACATAATAGTAATGGGTAAGATAAGTTATTTTCTATACACTAATAGAAAAGGGAAATATTTTAGAGCTTTCTTATGTCTATTTCTATCTACCCATAATGCATACTTCAACAAGTGTCATTTTATTGGTTTATCTTCTACTGATTTATTTATGATGTCAATCAAATTATATTTGGTAGATTCAACAACTCCATTCTCTTGAGGATAATAATTTGAATATAAATTGACAATAGTTTCATTATTTTAATCCCACTTAGTAAATTATATAGATTTAAAATTAAGGCTATTATCACATACTAAGGAAACTAGTGTTCCAAACTTGGTTAAAATAATTTCTTTGAGGAATTTGATCACATCTTGTGCTCTAGAATTATTTAGTACTACAACCTCAGTCCATCTTATATAATAGTTTATAGATATCAGTATGAATTTATTACCAATGGATGAATTGGGGTTAATAAATTCTACAAAGTCTAAAACCCATTGTGAAAAAGGGCATACTTCAATCACTAGATGTAGAGGCATGATGTCATGTAATTATCTATTTCCAAATGTTTGACATTAGTGATAATTTATGATGTGAATTTAGGCATCCTTAAAAATGGTAGGCTAACAATATCCCATTATTATAATATTGTGTGTTTTATAGTTCCATAAAGGATTTCCACTGCCTATGTTCTAGTGAAAATATGAAGGATGTATTCAACTTATTCTCTAAAAATACCATCTCAAATAAACTCTTTCAAAATTATTTAAATAAAGCACCCATTTATTGATCATATACTATGTTTAATTAATCTTAAATGATCATATGTGTTTTCTATTTAATTTAGGAGGGAATGTTCATGTAATTAAATAGTGAATGATTTAGGCATACCAATCACCTCTAGCTATCTTGGAGTGGTTAATTTGCTCGAATGATATGTACATATTAGTTTTTTCCATTAGCTAAATAATAGCTTAGCCTCATGGAATTTTATAGGGTCTAATTTATAAGTTAAACTCTTGGAATTTGTCCATCCATTTGCCTTTACATTCACCCAATTCACTATGTCCAATTTTAAGCTTAACAATTGGGTCTATGAAAATGGCATATGTCTTGTTATGTAGAGTATAGTACCTATTTTTTTAATTACTTTTATTAAAGCATAATTATATTTTTAATCATGGACTATTTCAAATTTTATTCTTTCATATTGGTGTTCATGAAGGTTATAAGATGTTTAATATATTCAACCTTCTAAGTAAGTACAAATGTTATAGTATGTTTTGATGTGAATGAATACAACAAGAAATACTTGTTGAAATCTAGACTGGTCAAAACTAGAGCTTGGAAAAACCACTTTTGACATCTTAAAAAACTTTCTTTGTCTTTGATTTCCATTCCATATTTACACCCTATTTCACCATAACATTTACTGGTTTCACAATCTCTACAAATCTTAAAATGAATTTTTGAACAAAATTTATCTTGCTAAAAAAGGACTTAAATTCCTTTTTATTGTTAGGATATGGAATTTTTTAAATATATTTAAATATTTTAGGATCAATTTAAATACATTACTTGGTGATAATATGGCCTATTAACTTAGCTTCTATGACTCCAAAAATACTTTTCTTTGGATTTAATAAGATTTCATACCTTATGCATCCATAAAATACTCTCTACAAGTGGACAACATGAAATACCCTACCTTTAGAAAAGACAATAAGATCATCCATGTTTATAATGATGCACTTACCAATGAGTCCATTAAGAATAAAAATCCATGGCACATTTAAAGGTACCCCTTGCATTGGTTAATCCAAAAGTAATTATCTTAACATGTAAAGGTTTCCCATTTAGTAGTGAAAGCAATTTTCATTTTATTACCATTTTATACTAGGATTTGATTGTAGCCTAAAAAACCATCTATGAAAGACATCATTTCTAATCCATTAACCATCTAAATTACTTCATATAGAGAAGGAAAGGGATAATTATCATTTTTTTAAGCTCAATTAATATTTTTGAAATCAACACACAGTCTAATTTCACAATTATTTTTTTACACATGGACTAGATTGACCACCCAAGTAAAATATATAACAGGAAATATAATTTTAGAATCCAAAATTTTTTAGAATTATTTCTAAATTAAAGGATCCAAAATGGGGTTTATTGGTCTTTTTCTCTATCTAAGAGGTTTATGCTCTTCTCTCAATGGTATGGTATGTGAGATAACCCTAGGATCAAATACTTTTATGTATTCATAAGTCCAAGCTATCACATCCTTATATTCAATCAATAATTCATTCAACCTTTGATTTTATTATTTAGTACAACTAAATTCAATGTTAACCAATTGAGGATGCTCATTTATTCTTAGATTTACATTGGTGAAGTTAGATTCGTTGGTCTTTGACTAATTTTTTTCATCTTGGCAATCCATGTCAAAGACCCACTCTAATGATAACATTACTTTGGGTATCCCATTTTATTTTAATTAAATGATACCATCATCTTCATTTTCCTCTTTATTTATTAGGTCAAAATATCTTTCATCAGCTATTTATGACTCAAAGGCACTAGAGCTACATATAAACTATATGATCTATTGATTATCATCAAATACCTAAAATTTATCAATTTTATCAGGGATTGAAGGACATGTCACCAAATATATACAAAATTTCAGCATTTTGGACTCTTGGAATGGGGGTAGATTTGGTGGAGAGGCAACTAAGGAATAATCTATCTAGCTTTGATCTCTTGGGATTGATTTTATATTGAAAGATTCAAATGAATCAATAAAATCCAAAGCTTTCTACTTATATTTTTTTAAATATGAGAGATTACACTAATATCAAATCCTTACTTGGTTAATAACTAGGTTTGAATCTCGAAGCATTAATATATATGTTCAACATTATGTTTCAATATGAATTTGAGCCCTAAGATCGAGGATTCATATTATGCCCAAATGGTGGAGCATGGAAGTTTTAATTTGAAATAAATAAGTTAGTACCTCCAAATATGACCAATCAAATTTATATTTACACCTTACCTTGTTCAAATCAAGCACCATCAAAATATAAGGTCCACAATTATGAAAGACCTTCAAAATTTTATTCATTATTCTCAAGTTTAGTTTTGAAGGTATAAAACCATATGTTAGATGAAGCAAAACTAATTATTTAATTCTTGGAATTGTATAATGTTATTTAATTTTTAATCTTTGGTTCTATATCAACTCTAATCTGATTGGATACTTCTTTCCAAGGAAGCCACATGTATGAAAAATTTGTTACCATATATCCATTCAATGTCTATGACTAGTCACAACTTAGGATTAAGCCATAATCCTAAAGAATGTTAACTATAAGAATGTCAATGTATTGTTGGACATGATGTTAAAAAGTATTCTACATATCGATATTCAATAATTCCCAAACAACTGGGACTATAGACTTTTTTATTATAGGACTACCCTTTTGTATTTAACTAGAGTCAACCCTAACTTTTTACATATTCTAGTATGCATCACATTGACTGAAGCACCTGAGTCAACTAGGAAGTTATGAATTATTTTCCCAAAAAATATAATTATCAACTAGAAAGGTGGGACTTTAGGTTTATTATTATATACAACCATGTTTATATGTGTAAATTTTTATTTTCTACTAGATGCATTTCTAGTCAAAGCTTTGAGAAAATTTTCTCTTTGTTCTGTAATCTAAGCCAACTCTTAAAGGGTAATGTTTTTATTTATTTTATTCATGTCCTTACATATGTTATATCCACTCTTATTATGAGGATAAACTTTTATTACTAATCTTTTCCTTTAGGACGTGGTGGATTATTATTAGTGTTTGGATCAAGAGGAGTGATTAAGTTGTTGTTTAGAGGTGTGGAAACCATGATAGGGTGTTGATACTTATTTATCATATTGTAATTATTTATTTATAATTATTTAAAATTATGAATCTCATTTGTGTTATCTTCTAGTTCATTCTCATCCTCAATAAGGAATGAGAAGTCATATGTGTCAAACACCATTGTAGTGATGGAGGTAACAAGGGCACTAAATTTGGATGAATTAGGTTAATTTAGGAAAATATATTATATTTCCATATATTTCTCAAATATATAAAATATAATACATAATAATATGCATCTAATTCACCATGTTGTGAGGTATTGAGGACCATACACTAGTTAAGTAAGGATGCCTCATAAATGTTCATCTCAAATAGTTTATTGAGCTATGGAGATGAGTTATTACTTGACCTATTGAATGGTATATTATTTCTCTATAATGTAAAACTACTATTGGTTGCTTTCCATACAATGTTCCATAGCATTTTTACATGTATAGAAACTCATTACTAAGTTTTTACACCATGCATTGAAGGGTGTCCAATTCAGCTTTGGTGGAATTGGAGGTTTTTCCCTATGTAGTAAAAGTGTTGAGTGGGACTAAGGATTGATTTTGATTATATTTAATAGGTCAAGATGTAGGATTATTTAGAAGGCTTAGATTTTAGTTTGGTGTAGCATGTGCTAAAGGTAAATGAGTAAAGATCTAGTTTTAGTTGTTGGCCATGACATTTCTGATTGGAATGCAAAATGGGATTCAAAGCCAATAAATTTGGATTGATGTTAGATATAGACAAATCTTGTAATTAATTAATTAACTATTGATAAATATTTATGGATTCATCATAGGTATATGTTAATTTATTGATATTATAAGCTTTATGTAGGAATACTAAAGTCATATAATCTAAGGAATTTTTATACATTTTGAGGGGTAAAGCAATGACATGTCTTTATGAAGTATCCATAGATATATAGTATATTTAAATATTACATTAAAATTTATAGTTATTTTATTGTGTTACATTTTCATACTAGAAAGATGTTGAAATACTACACTAGGGTTAGTCACCTACCCAAATTATCTAATAAATGTTTCATGGCATAAATTCCATGATGTGATTGAATTCTCTGAGAGATTAAAGAACCAATCATAAGTAAAATATTTTAGTGTGAAATAGAATATTCTATATGTAATGTCCTCATGAATTACGTTTAACAATCCTAAAGAAGTCTTAAAAGCTTTCATGTGTTCCTCTATAGTTCATCCCCTTCAAGAAGAGAACGAAGGAAGATACTTATCTATATTATTGGGTAAATCATGGTTTACACCAACTATGGCTATGGTAAAACCAACTAACAAGGCCAAAGTAAAATGTTGAGGTTGTTTACCTTGGGTTGGTGAATTTGATTGAGTGACAAATCTCTTGGGGACACTTCTATCAGATATGGGTCTTTGATGAACCTATAAAGGTGATAATAAGAGCAGACCATTATCTAAATTAAACATTGTTAATCTTACTAGCAAATAAATGTACACAACTTGAGTGAATTTTAAAATGATTCATATAATCATCCCTCATTCTATCATAATATAAAACCCACTTATATTACCAAATAAAACCTATTGATGTGGGTTTTATGTATAACAAGGGTTCTTATAGGAAGGTCCTTGAAAGGAATGAAAACCAAATTATTCTAATCTATAACTATGTCTAGTTTTTATTAGAACATCACATTAATAAAAATAAGAATCTAAAATTAATTCAATAACATAGACTTATAAATAGATATGCAAAATCAAATAATAGTAATATTATATACTATATTTCTCAAATTTATCAAATACAATGAATTTTCCTTGAATATATAGGTAAGGAAGATCAATAATAATTAATAGATCAAGCTAAGTGATCAATCATAACAAAGAGATCAAGCTAAGAGATCAAACCTAGGATTAAGAGATAACTAACAATAAAGGATATAAATAACTAGAAAATATCTCCATAATATCTAAGAGATAAATATGTAATATATCATAATATCTAAAATGAGATAGATGGAATATCCACACATAAGTGAGTGGGAGCAAATAAATAAAAGAAAAAATAAATAACCTATGTGAACATGAGGTAAGGTAAACAACCTACTCTAACACCTCCCCTCAAGTGAAGCTACAGGCCAAAAATAAAATGGCATATCCATAGTATGAGTCCTAATAACAAGGCCTAATCATGTACTCATGTATAATATATCCATGAAATAATCTCTCATAAATTAGATATATGGAAAAAAAGCTATAGTAAAAAAATCCCTCTCCCAAAAGAGAAGAGAGGAAATGAGTCACAATAACAAGGCCCAATGAAGTACCCATGCAAAAAAAAGGGATATAGTGTGAAGACAAGTGTTCCTATGGATGCCAATCCATCTAGTTAGAATACATGGATATAGAGTCATTGTAACCACGAAGTCTAATTATAAATGCTTATGAATATGAGGATTGATGAAAATAAACACTACACTCTAGAATACTAGGTAAAATGATGAACTTCAGAAGCATTGCTTGAACACCCTCTCTCAATGGTGAACTAGGATAACAATGAAAGTATCTAAAGAATTAGATTGAAAATGGTTATAATAGAGAACAAATACTGATGGGGATTCCACACTAGTGTCACTACATAAAAACTCACCAAGAATGCCACTAAGACATAACAATCCTCATATGGGTTATAATAAATAAAGTGCATGAATAAGATATCCATATAAAAAGGAGGAATATAGAAACACAGCCCCATAATTACGAATGGATGGCATGGTTTAAAACATATATATGAGTGGCATTCATGCAATAATCAAACATAGTTTTGTTTCAAATATACAAATAAAATCTCTCGATACTATGGCCCTAGTCATGATGGTAGAGACTAACAACTTAAATAGAAAATGGGTACACAAACTGAGGTAAAAATGCATAAAGATAGAATAACCTATAAAATAAAATTCTCCATGACACTTTATAATTTATAATGAGTACAATATATCCCAAAAAAATATCAAATGAAAATAAGGAAGAGACTGTATACTCCAGAATAGCTCCAAATAAGGAGACTATCAACATGTTGAAGAAATCACAAATCATGAAAGTTGTTCCAAAAAATAAGGGAGTAGTGTGGGTCAAGAGGATAAAAAATAAGTATAAAGAACATTTAAAATGGGATATTAGACTCAACTAATAATACATCCATGATAGAGTGTAATTAAGCTGGTAAAATCAATGAAGGAGAAATTTTGTTTGCTTATGAGGGGTTTTGGCCACTTGTTAAACTGAGCCTTGCCCTTTGGTCTTTGATAAATGAGATAAAAAAAGGTACACATCTAAGAAATAAAAATATATAATATATATTTATGTCTCTAAATACAAACTACTTTTTTAAATAAAAAGTAATAAAAAAATCATCCAAATATATCATTTTATAAAAAAATAATTAAAAAATCACCCCACAAGGATTTTTTAGTGAATAGTATAAGAGTCAATAAAAATTAAATAAATTTTTTAATTCATAATGAAATTCAAAATTTTCTAAAAATATGAAAACAAGGTTCACAAAACCCAAAAAATGTTCTCAGCGATTGTTTATAGTTTTCTCCCAATTGGAGAAAGAACATACATGTTTTCTCAAAAAAATATTATAGCTAGTAAAAATATGATAAATTTTTAAATTATTAACAAAATTAATAATTTAAAAATGATATATAATTTATAAAATAAGGTACACAAAACCCATAAATTGTTTAAGCAATTGTTAAGCATTCTACCATAATGTGAAAAAGAACAAATATTTTAATAAAAAATAAATTTGTAAAAAACTTATAGATCTTGCCTCTAATATCCAATTGGAATGAAATTGGAGGTGATTATGTATTTTTTAGATAATATGGATGCATAGGTGATCTTTGCTTTACTCTTACAATATCTAAAAGTTACTTGTAATTAAAAAAAACACACAAAGAGGAAATCCCCTAAAAATTAGAATTTCTTGCATGCCTTTTTTATTTTTAGGACCATTAAAAAAGGATGCAAGATAAGATAATGCTTATTAATGCAATTTAATTCTATATTTTTAATTATATAACTCTTAAGAGCATACACAAAGGATCTTCATAGACTATATAAGGTAATGGCTACTTGAAGGAGGCTTTGATGCCATGAAATAGTTTAGAAAAATCTCACCTAGGGTCAAATCTACAAACCATTACCACAGTAAAAGTCATTGATGCATTTAATAAATAATATATCAGTATATTATCTACAAATAGATAAGAGAATGATAAATCCTCTATCTCTCCACTACTTGTCTAATACAATGAATGTGCCTTGCATATATAGGCAAGGAAGATCAATCCTAACTAAGAGATCAAACTAAGTGATCAATCATAAATAAGAGATGAAGCTAAGTGATCAATCATAACTAAGAGATTAAGTTAATAGATCAAACCTATGACTAAGAGATAACTATTCTTAAAGATAGAAACAACTAGAAAATATCTCATAATATCTAAAATAAGATAAATAAAATATCCACACATAAGTGGGTGGGAATAGATAAATAAAATAAAAAATAAATAACCTTGGTGAACATGAAATAAGGTAAAGAACTTACTCTAATAGTCCCTAACATTTTATGTTCAATTAAAGATTCACTACAAGTCATAAGTTATAGTTCTAGGTTTTATAAATAACCATATGGTAGAATAGTGATGTGGAGTGGTTATCTACCTCATATGGTTTAGATAAGATGAATTTCTACTTTAAATCTAATTTCTACTTGAGATGGATGGGTGGATCTAAGCTAAGGTGAACAAGTCCAAAAAAAATGAGGGAAGGATAAGGCATGAAAGAATGGATTCTAGCATCCAATTTGAGATTAAACCTTCCAATCTAAACTACTATATTATGTCAAATACATGTCACAAAATAATGTTTTGGGTGGATTAGTTGAAAGTACATAAAATTATGACATAGTGAAGATTCTAAGGAAATAATTTTAGGAATATTTAGTGATCACAATCAAAGGTGTTGTTAGTACTAGATTATTCAGAATATCCAATGTCACTAACAAGTAATAATTATGATCAGATATGTTAATAATTGACAGGAATAACATAATTTCTAGTCTTATTTCTACAAATAAAATACACTCAACCTACTACAGATTCATCAACTTAATATACATTTCCCAATGAAACATAAAAAATGGAAGAGATATCAAATTCACACAAATTCATAGAACATTCATAGAAACTTTCCTTGATTTCATTATTTTTCAAAATATCTTCCATTTAAAATAGATGAAAGACATGCATATATAAATTTAGACAACATCAACACATTCTCAAATCTTGTACAAATTTATCAAGTCTAAAATAAGATCAAACCTTAATTTAATCATGCAAGCTATGCATGTTCTATAGTGTTAATAATTAAGAATCTTAATTTAGCACTATAGATTGTGTACAAATATATAAATAACTCCATCAAAAATAGACTCCAATGTTGATTTCATTATTTATGAGCAACACTACTAGTTAAAACTAAAATTTAACTAGAGTATGCTATAGTTGGAATTGATTGACCAAAAATAGTAGGACTATGGGATGTTGATGTGGAACATTTTGCAGACAACCCTTACATGTTCATAGTGACTAAAGTCCTTGGAATTACTACTATAGTTGTGACTATGGTTGGTCTTCACTGATGTTGAAAAGGATTTTTATATAATTTAGGGTCGTAAATACATTCCTTTTTGGAGTTTAGACTTTAGTATACTTAAGATAATAAGACACAGTTGTCAAAACTCAATCATAAAGATGAAGCTTACACCTATGTATAAAACCATCCCTATTATTTTACCTCATCATATTCAATCATACATGTTGTAAATTCTAGTTCAATATCTTTAAATTTGATAATAGGAAGATTAAACAAAATTAGGATCTTCTTATTTAGTTTCATGTGTAAGTCCATTGAGGCTGTAAAAGAGGTACTCAAGGATTTTGACTATGCCACATTGTCCCTCACAAAATTGATCAAATAAATCACTACTTTCTAAAATTGTGCTCTAAACCTCTATTGAGGTGTTTTTAATGATATACCTAAGGTGGAAAAGAGTGTCCATTAGTTGATATGTATGCATGGTTCTCAATGACAAAGTGTGCCTTAGTGATCATGCATGGACCCTATTGTGTTTGCTTTGATAGGCAAGGTGATGGATGTTGGTGATGTGTTAAAAATGTTTGAGGGGTCATAATATGGGTCAAGAATGATTATTATACTTATGTAAGTGAAATTGATCCATTGGAATAGTCTTGTGAAGGTCTAGGTTATCCTATTCATCTTGGTAGAACTTCCTAAGTAAGTATATTAATGACATCAACATTCGCACATATGAAGGTGTTAAAAGAAAGTTGTTACATGGGTTTGTTTATTTGTGCCTAGATCATGTGTTTCAAATTTCATGTCTTGACATGATTTCTATAAAAATTTATGGTAGTGAAAAATTGGTCTTCCAAGCAGATTTCACTAGTTTCCATAGTCAAATTTGCATTGAAAAGTGACCATTAGAATTCAAATATTTGAATTTACAAAGGAAAACTAGTCTGTAATGTTTTGATAATAACTTTTGATGATGGATGAATTTTATGGTGGTATAAAAATTAAAGTGGTAGATAACTTCAAGGAAAATTTATGAATAATTCTTTGGAGGTATGAATGGTCATACACTTCCATTTATTACAGTCCAAAGTTGACTGAGGGTTTGACTTTCTTCTGCAAGTGATCAAGAAGGATATTTAAATTTTTATTGATTATTTTTAGATGTTTAAAGGTTAATTATCTACTAGAGATTTTTTTAAGACTCCATAATTATAATTTGTATAGATTTTGGAGGTTTGGACAATCCATCTTCAGTATGAACAATTGATTATAAGTTGACTTTTGGTTTGTTCATGGTGATTTCATGTACAAGGCAAATGATTGATAGGTTTTACATATGAATATATGTGTAATGATGAATGTAATCACTTGATTATGTATTAACAGTCATATTTTGAGGACCTATGTTATTTTAAGTGGTCTTATGTTCCTAGTTTTGCTTGATGAAGCATTAAAAGGATGAATAGGTCTCCATGGACCTATAAGGGCTTCTTAGGCCTAATTGAAAGATGTTATTGGTTAAGGGTGATCTATCAAAGATATGGATGACCTATGTAGGTGAAATTATTATTATTATAAGTTTTATATAAGCCTTAATATTTAATTTGTGTCTTATATCTGACCAAGAAGATGGTGATCATGAAGGCTCTATAAAGAGCATAATTAAAGATAAAGGTTTCTAGAGTTGAAAAGCAAAGAAAGGAGAAGTGTGAGAGTGATTTGTGGATGGATTGAAGAGTAAATTAGTGTTAGTAATATGTGTGTGACATATATTTAATATTTATGATGATATAATAGTGTTCTTGTAGGGTTGAAGATTGAGGATGAGTGAAGAGGTGTAGAGTGATCCAAAAGGTTGTTTTGGATGCATTTATTGTGTGTAAAGGATTGAGGAAGCTTTAAGGGTTGAAGAGAGTTACTATTCACTATTTATCCATCATATTGAAAGGAAATAAGAGATATAGATGTGTTAATATCATAAGGTGTTGTGTTGGTGCTCAACATCTAGGAAAAGTGGGTGTTTGTTCATGCTTAGGGGTTGGTACTCCTTGTGAAGTGGGTGATTCACTAAAGTCTCTTGTTTATAAATATATTATAGGACTATATGCCACTTGTTTTTAGTATTTAAATTTGGTTTTATCCCCCATGAGGGTTTCCCACATAATCCATGTGTTATGTGTGTTGATCTTGCATAGTTTCCTTTATTCTTTGTAATAATTGGTTTATATGCTTCATGAATGATTTTGATGATTGATTAAGATTTTTAAGTTTTAGAATTGAAATTTAATTTCTTAAATCACTTATTCAATCCCCCTCTTAGTTATTGTACCTATAATAACTGGTATCAGATCCATACCTTATTTACAAGTTTAACCACTTAAAGATGATCAAAAGTATAATGGGTAGTCATCAAATGTAAGGTGGTTTATCTACTAAGAAAACACCACTATTTAATGGTTCCAAATATGATTTTTGGAGTGAAAATATGAGTACCTACATCATGTCTCTAGGTTTTGATATTTGGCAATGTATTAGGGATGGGTATTCTACACCCCCTACTCCTCGAACTAGTGTAAATGATAAGAATTTGAGTGAAAACAATTATAAAGCTATGAATGATATTGTTTATGGTGTATCAAAAGATAAATTAACCAAGGTAATACATTGCAATTATATCAAGGAAATCTAAGACAAATTACAAATTATCTATGAAGGGGGTTCAAAGGTTAGGTTAGCTAAATTACAGACCTATCAAAGATAATTTAAGGGCCTCAAAATGAAGGATGAAGATACTATGGAATCCTATCTTCTAAGGGTTGATGAGTTGGTGAACATGATCAGATGTCTTGGAGATGAGATTGAAGAAGCTACTTTAGTACATAAATTATTAAGGTCTCTCACCTTTAAGTTTGATGCAAAACAAATTACTATGGAAGACAGTCATGATATCACCAAGATAAAGATGAATGAATTGCATGCCATCCTTAATACCTATGAGATGAGATTTAATGAGGACAAACCACCAAATAAAGAAGCAACATTCAAGGTGATCAAGGAGACAATAGGCAAGAAGAATAAGTTAAGCCTTGAAGACTTTGATCTTAATGAAGATCAACTTGAAGCCATGATTGAAAGAAAATTAAATGTAGGATCAGATAAATATGAATGGAATCTTAATTTTAAATTTTTTTCATGTGGTAAAGTTGGCCATTTTATAGCTAAGTACCCAAATAGAGACAATTCTGAACACAAGGAAGCTCATAAGGAATCTCATGAAGATGAGCACAAGAAATTTAAGGGTCCTAACAAGTACAAAAAGTTCTTCAATAGGAGAAATGGAAATAAGGAATCATACAAAGGTAGTAAGAGCCTTTACCATGAAGAAGACAATAACTCATCTACTAAAGAAGAATGAAACTCATTAGATAGTGATGATTCATCTCATGATGAGGACAAGGAGACACTATTCATGGATTTTAGGGATGATGAAGGTGAATTTTATTTAGGTAGATATATCTTTTATGGAGATAACTCAGAGGAAGAAGATGAGAAATTCATTTTTAAAGACAAATATTTGAATACCTTGGAAGATTTGAGGCTTATATAAGTCAAGAATATAAAAAACATCCTTGATCAAGACCTATTAGGAGTAAATTCAGTTATTTGAAGAAAGGTTGAGAAATGAAGTCAAAGAGCATGATGAGATCACTCAATAATTTGAAACTCAAGTTTGTACCCTCGTTGAAGAGGTAAAGAGCAAGGATGAAGAATGTGCTAAATATAAATAAAAGATGAAGTCTTTATAGATGAAAATAGATTAATCTATGAGCAAGCTTGAAACATATCAAAAATTTGAGAAAAGCATAGTTGATCTTAATGACCTATTGAGTAGTCAAAAGGTCTGAAATGATAAGTCAATCCTAGGGTTCCATGAAGATGTTTAAAAGGATAAGAAGATTGAGAATATAGTGATGGTAGATTAGGAGGCTAATCATGCTAAGGAGAGTGCTAGTAAATACAAGAAGAATGATAATATGAATAAAAAGGATAAATTTAAAAAATATAAAAGTTTAAATCAAATCAAGAAACCCAATACATTAAGGTATGATAACTCCTTCAATGGTTACTGTTATTCTTATCATCAATTTTGACATAAGATCATTGATTGTGAAAAAAAAGCTCCTAGTAAGATATTTTCATAGAATTATGAGAAATATAATCACAAGCATTAATATTATCATCACTCAAGATAGTCAACCAATCTATAATTAAATCATGACATCTTGTGCTATAATTTTCAAGGGATTGGTCATATTGTAAGGTCTTGCAATGCCTTCATCAGGAAATCATATGATTAGGTGTATGAATGGGATAATGAAATTTGAAGGAGTCATCATATGGCCCATACACAAGGTATGTATAAGCAAAGAAACTTTAGTTTTTTAGGTTTCAAGAGAGAGGTCACATAACAAGGTTTTGTAAGAATGGTCATATTTCTACTTTTAAGAATAACCATCATAACATGAAGAAAAAGAGCCATAACAAATGGAGACCCAAGGAGGAGAATGAAAAATAGGTTTAAAATAAACTATTTGTCATGATAGAACAAGTTGAAAGTTTAAGTGCGAAAGAAAAATCATTATCTACCCAAGGGGATAAGAAGATCAAGTAGGATCCTGAGTCAAAAAGAAAGAATGAAGTTAAGAACCCTATCAAGTCAATTTGATGATGAGGTAGGACTAAAAGTCAAGTGAGAGAATGGAGATGTGGGAGTATCTTGAGTTTTGGGACCTTTAGTCCCTCTATGAAAAGTGGGTATCTCTATCTATGCTTCTTAGAAAACATATTTCATTTGTAAAATCAAGTGTGTGTGCTCTAGGTGATGGACAAAGTATAAAAGTATGTAGAGTTATTGATTGGTCTTTAAGACTAATTCATTTTTGGTATATAATAGATTATATTATGTTATCAGTCATTGTGTTGATAATTATAACATCATTGGTTAAGGTGGAGAAACAAGTTCATGATCTTTCTCCATAAGTTTGTGATGAAAAGCTTCAAGAAATTTATTCAAGGACATTGGTCTTAAAAGCAAGTTTTAGTCAAATTTTGATGCTTTGTTTAGAAAGTAAAATCATGAAGAATTAATGTAAGGTTCATATGGAATGTGGAAAGGACTTTTTTGAATTATATTCCATGGGTTCATATGTGCTCATCTAGTCAAAAGAGTCATTCATGACCATTTTTTAAATTTGACCATTTTATTCAATGTTTAATGCCTAGTGTGTGTTCATCTTGCAAAATTAATGCATTTGAGGTATATGAAGGTAAAAAAGGGTAAAGGCCAATTGGATTTGATGTGTCCATGTGAAAAATGTATTGTTGAGATGTCATAAGGATTCCATGATCATTATAATGTGTTTAGCATAGTGATTGATGTATACACAGGTCTATATGCATAATATGACTAATTCTAGGGGTCAAATAAAGATTGGTGAGTGTTAAAAATGAATTTTTTGCATAGAAAGGTGTGTTGACATCATACATGTATAATCCATGTGGTTTTAGGGTTTTAAGGTATTTTTAGGGCAAGTTGAATAATTTTAAAGGCTCTCAGGTATGACAGTCCTTCTTTAAGGGCTAGTAGGTTAAAATCCATTTCATGGTTCTATGGGTTCCTAAAGGATTCAGACCTAACAAACTGGTATAGAAGTGTGTGTTATTGATCTCTAAGTGTGAGATAAGTTTTAGCAGCTAGCATTGACCAGAAGGTGGTAAGTTGACCTTATTTATTTTTGATGCCCTAAGTTTTGCACCATATGGGTTAGTGATCTTCCCAAAGTACTTAAAGTATGAGGATAATTAATCTATTTAAATGGCCAAAAGGGTTATAAAAAATTTAATTATAGTCATTTTTTAGTGTATAATTTTACCTATGGTTGAGCTTTTATACAAATGGAGGGTTAATTGATAGGTTAATTTGTGAAGGAACTATGGAACAGATGAAGATTTGGATAATGATTCTTGTCATGCATGAGGGGGCATATCATTTTGAATCAAATATGAAATTTAAATTCATGAGGGTGCATACACATAAAGTTATGGGCTCTACAAGGTTCGGGTAGGGCTATTAGGCCTCTAGGCAAGGCTAGTATGAAGAAGAGAAATTTTTGGTCATTTTATTAAAAATAGAAAGCTATGATTATCCCTAAATATTTTTCTCATTTAGATTTATGCATCATAAATGCTTGATAAATATCTTTAATGACTACTCTTCATTCTATGGGTGGCTTGTGAGAGAAAATTTGAAGGCAACTATGAAATTTAATCATGGTTAGAGATGGTCAAAAACTGCTCAAGGGGTGCCCAAGTTTAGGTGACTTAATGGGAGTTCATCTCATTTTTTTAAAGGTGTGATCACTCCTATTTTATTCATATTGTTCATTTCTTATTCATATAGTAGTGCATGGTCAAAGAAGAGTGTTGTTAATGGGTAGGCTTGAGGTAGTCATGATAAGGAATGATATGCAAAGTGATAGGGGGAGTTTTTATCATATATTAGAGGAGATACATTATTTATGTTGGCTTTGAAAAAATTTAAAGATCTTCAGGATCAGCAATTAATCCCACTTTGTCATTGTGTTAAAGGGGGAGAAAGTGTTTGTAAAGGGAGAAAGAGTATGTGCATAGTTTTGTTGTTTGCTTTAAAAACATTTACAAGTGTTGACATCAATGAAAAATGGGGATATTTTTCAGGTGTTATAAATTATTTCCATAAGGTGGCCAAGAGTGTCCATGATTTGATATGTATGCATGGTTCTCAATGACAAAGTGTGCCTTATTGATAATGCATGGACCCTACTATGTTTGCTTTGATATGCAAGGTAATGGATGTTGGTGATGTGTTGACCATGTTTTATGGGTCATATGAGGGGTAAATATTTCCTGGTATACTTATGGAAGTGAAATGAGTCAATTGGAATTGCCTTGTGAAGGTTTAGGTTATCCTAGTCATCTTGGTAGAACTTCCTAAGTACATAGATTGATGACATCAACATTCACATGTTTAAATGTGTTAGAAGAAAGTGGTCACACAAGTTTGTTAAAATATGTGCCTAGATCATGTGTTTAAAATTTTAGGTCTTTACATGATGTCTACCAAACGTTATGGTAGTGCAAAATTGGTCTTCCAAGCAGATTTCACTAGTTTCCATAGTCAAATTTGCATTAAAACGTGACCATTGGAATTCAAATATTTGAATTTACAAAGGAAAACTAGTCTACAATGTTTTGTTAATAAATTTTTATGATGGATGAATTTTATGGTGGTATAAAAATAAATGTGGTAGATAACTCGAAGATAAATCTAGGAAAAATGTTTTGGAGGTTTGACTGGGCATATACTTGCATTTATTGTGGTATAAAGTTGATTGAGGGTTTGACTTTCTTCTGTAAGTAAACCGAGAAGGATGTTTGAGTTTTTATTGATGGTTTTTGGATGTTCTAAGGTGAATTATATATTGGAGAGTGTTTTATACTCCCTAAGGATCATTTTTATGGATTTTAGAGCTTTGACCAATCCATCTTCAGTATGAACAATTACTTATAAGTTGACTTTTGGTTCATTCATGGTGTTTTCATGTACAAGGAAAATGATTGATAGGTTTTTCATATGTGGAGGTGTGTGGTGATGAGTGTAATCACTTGAGTATGTATTAGGTGTCATATGGAGAGGACCTATGTTCTTTGAAGTGGTATTATGTTCTAGTTTTTCTCAATGAAGTGTTAAAAGAATGAATAGGTCTTCATAGACCTATAAGGGATTCTTAGGCTTAATTAGAAGATGTTATTGCTTAAGGGTGATCTATAAAAGCTATGGAAGACCTATGCAGGGGAAATTTATCTTATTATAAGTGTGATAGAAGTCTTATGAGTTAAGGTATGTCTTATAGTTGACCAAAAAGATGGTGATCATGAAGGCTCTATAAAGAACATAAATAAAGATGAAGGTTTATAGAGTTGACAACCAAAGAAAAGAGAAGTGTGAGAGTAATTTTTGGATGGATTGAAGATAATAGAAATGTGAGGAATATGTGTGTGACCTAGAGTTCATATTTTTTTTATGTTAAATAGTGTTCTTGTAGGGTTGAATGTTGAGGATGAGCAAAGAGGTGTAGAGTGATCCAAAAGGTTATTTTGGATGCATTGCTTGTTTGTGAAGGCTTGAGTAAGATTGAAGGGTTGAAGAGAGTTGATATTAACTATTTATAAATTATATTTAAATGTAATTAGATTCATGGAGGTGTTGATATCATAATGTGTTGTGTGGGTTCTCAAAATCTAAGACAATTGGGTGCTCATTCATGCTTAGGGGTTGGTGCTCCATGTAAAGTGGGCACTTCACTAAAGTATCTTGTTTGAAAATATATTATAGGATTGTATTCCACTTATTTTCAGACTTTAGAGTGGGTTTTATCCCTTATGAGGGTTTCCCACATAATCCATGTGTTATGTGTGTTGATATTACATAGTTTCCTTTGTTCCTTGCAATAATTGGTTTATATACTTCATGAATGATTTTGTTGATTAGTTAAGAGTTTGAGTTTTTGGAATTGGAATTGAATTGATTTCATCAATTAACCCTCATATTAGTTATTTTACCTCTAACAACCTATTCTTTAAATTTATTGGTAGTAACCCATATGAAGCTATCAAAAAATGGTTTGGTTACAAATTACCCTAGTGGTGTGTATATGTGATTGATGTGCATATCTTAAAATTTTTGGATGGATTTATGTTATTATATTGTAAATTTATAAACTAGATCTTGAATTTTTTTATACCATTCCATTAGATGAGTTCTATTACTATTCACATAATTTTGAGATAAAGCAATATCTGGGAGTTACATCAAAGTTAGATGTTGGTATTACTTTTGCATTATTACCTTATTGATAAAATCAAATTTGTCATACATATTATTCAAATATTCATTAAATTTTACCACATTATTCCACTATGGTGGTGATTCTTCCCTTGATTGTCATATAAAGCATATTATGTAATAGAGGGTTTTGTTTGAGCTA
The DNA here is from genome assembly GCA_037957365.1 of Torreya grandis. Taxonomy (NCBI): domain Eukaryota; kingdom Viridiplantae; phylum Streptophyta; class Pinopsida; order Cupressales; family Taxaceae; genus Torreya; species Torreya grandis. The sequence continues at coordinate 179,340 of JARHVA010007832.1, forward strand.
TGCACATTGTCCACTATATATTTTTAAGGTTCTACTCTCCCTTGTGCTTCTAGTCTTGTTATTTTGTTGCATCCATTAAAAAAAATTCTTTAAAAATCCTCCTATAGCATTCATATATTATCATAAAAATTTGAACCCTTGAGGAGGTTGTTCAATCTCCTCACTTAAGTGATAGCATGGAGACACCTCTAGGCTATGGGTGGTCTAATAAGTGAGGTGAATATATAGTAGGGTTATCTTCCTTGATGATATCACCTTAAAAATACTACTATACCTATTATTTGTAAGTAAAAAGGATAATAGGACTAAAAATAAACTAAACTAGGGAGGTGATTCACCAAATTAATAGCCCCCACTACCATATTGCACTAAAAACATAAATTAGGCTTGAATACGATGACACTACTCAATAAGGACCTTCAAGCATGAGTATTTAAACATGGAGGTCATAGACAATGTTTTGAATAGAAGGTTTAATCTAGAGGCCTAAGGAAGACACTAATTACTAAAATCCACTTCTAGACTATGAAGGCTATCCAAACTCACCATGTGTCCTGCAAGAAGACAATCCATTTTCAAAGAGGTAGGAGAGGACAAATGAGAGAGAGTGAAAAAAATACTACTATAATTCATAAATAATCACACAAGTACACTAGTTTAAAGAATTTTATAAGGTAATAAAAAAAATTATTCAACATTTAAATGCATAATACATGTGTTTAGTTGAGTAGGGCTTCACCATACTCATCTAAAGGATCTATAACAAGTCATTCAAGGAAACATATATAGGAGAAATGAATGAGAGAGAGAAGAGTGTTGTATGAGTAAGTATAATGAAAAGTGTCACTTCATCCAAGTTAGTTACAATACAATAATAGAGTCTAAGAGAAGTTTTATCCATCTCTTTCACATGTGTTGCTTGATGATGAGCTTCTAGGGGAATGGCATAAAAAAGACTCTTAAACTTCTTAGATAACTCATCAATCCCATTCTAAAATTCCCTCATAATTGGAGTTGAGGAATGAAAATTTGAATTTAATTTTATAACTTCTATTAAACTACACACTTCCCTCTTTAAGACTTGGTTATGATCTACTATCTTCAATTGACACCATTTTTCACACATAGTCATGGTAAAGATTCTTCTTCATTGGCCATATAGGATTGCTAGTCCATTAGGTCTAATTTTCTTGGTATTATCCATTGGAATGGAAATAATACCTCCATGATAACTTGTTAAAAGGTGGGGGATCCTATTTTAGACCCTAAAAACCATATTATGATATGACTTATAACTTTCGTGCTACTTTATTTCTCCTAGGTGACCATATCACCTCTTTATAAACACCTCTACACTACCTTTGGGAAATGTAATTGTAGGAGTAATTTTATAATTAATATATATTATTTTAGGGTATAATAAGGCATAGGACCTTCCAAACCGACATCTCAAATAAATTTCACCTATTCATATACTTAAAAACCTTATTTTGAGCCTAAAACCCTACAAAAATATAGCATTAAATGCATCCATATAGGTGAAGGTATAGAAAAATTAAATGATGAGGAACATATTGGAGTGAATAATCATATTTATTTGTTTTTTATGTGAATCCAAAGCCTTTGGATCCATAAATTTTATCTTCTTTCCTATCAATTTCTTATTAGAGTTTAAGTAGGGTTTAGGGGTGTTTATGTTCTTAATGATGATTCATAAAGGTCTAGTTCTTAACATAATAAAAAAAATTACACAAAATTTAAATCCATAGACCTAATAAAAATAATTTAACTCAAATATATCCCATTCATGTTGATTATTGACTTCTGAGGAAGAGACGATGACAATTTTTTTATAGTTATGCATGTTTGAGAGCTTGAGAAGGGTGATTTTTCATAAAAAGGTGTAAAAGTGATTATTTTTGGCTCAAAATTACTCCTTTGGGTATATTAAACATTTAATTATATGTTAAAATTTTTATTTAATCCATTTCATCCCCCAAACTCACTACCACCTTCACAATCTCATAATCAGGGTTTAAGGGCAATGTAGTGTTAATGACCCTAGCAGTCACTATTTTCACTTTTATTCATCAAGGAAGGAGTCCAAACATATAAAAATATTTAATAAATTTATTTTAAACCTCATTTAATTATTTATTCTTAAATTTAATACAAAATGATCAAAATTTATTCATTATAGACCGAAACAAGCCTGTGTGTATAAATTTATGCCTTCTAGGCCTAACCAAGCTTCTTAACCCCTATAAATACCTTAAGTCACTTTTAAAAACCTATTAATATCATGTTATAATTTATAATTAAATATAATTTCTCTCTTAAACTCTCATATACCTTAAGTTTTTAAACAATCATCAATACACTTTTCATTAGTTCACCTAAAGCCTGCCTGTAGGTGTTTATAGGTTGTTGAGTGCAAACCCAGATGTAGATCCTTATTTTGGACTATTATAAATTTTTATGGTCTTTTTAAAAAAATTATAATTTTATAATGTTTCATTTGACCTATATTCACATTTTTAACCTTCAAACAATCAACCCAAACAAGCTTTCATTCATATTGCCTTCTAATAGACTTGTAGGTTTGTATTAGGTCTCTTGAGTTTTGAACACTCAAAATGCCTCTTTATGATTGTTTTATTTTTTCTCAAAGAGATTCATAACCTCATATCATATCTCAAAAATTTTATCCAACCTCAAAATCCTCAAACTCATCTCAAAATGCATATTCTCTTCAATTTCCCTAAATAGGCCTATAGGTGTTCATGAATTCATGACTACAAGTCTGAGGTAAACCTATTTAAATTATTTACTTGGTGTTATTTAATGTTATATAGGTTGTATAATTCCTATATTTAACCTATAAAAAAATTTAACCCTTAGAGGATTTTTTACTTTGTCAACCATCAGAAACTCTCTACAAAGGATCTCTAAAAATATGCTTTTCTCAAGATTCTAACTATTTTCCCCTTTGAAACTATTGGATATGGTGAACCAAGTGACTCTTCATATTCCACTAACCTGTATAGACATGAGAGTACCAAATCACCACACACCCTTCTTTTCCTATATCTCTCTAAAAAATCCTCATTGATATGTTGGAAAATGATGAATATTAGTTATAAAGGGAATTCCAACATTATAAATTAGCTATATAAATAATTTGGAGTATGTGTATGGTCAAGTACAAAATTATGTCATGAAATAAGTGTTAATTTAATCAAAACATCCTTTTTCCAAGTATAAAACCTTTATATTTGCTATTTACTACCAAGTGTCATCTTTAACATTGGAAAACATAATAAGACTAAAGTAATAAAGTACCTTAATCTTATCAAAATTATCATAAAATATCTAAATTACCTTAAACACAATGTGATCAACCTACTAGATTTACTTATTTGACCAATTTGATCAACTTGAAACCATGTTTGTCTTGGGAGGGTCACCACCTTGTCTTCTTGAGCATGACTCTACATTGACTTGATTTCCCACTTACTTTAACTTTATCAAACTTATCTTAAATAATGATAAACACAAAATTAAGACCATTAAGAATTAACATTTAATGACCACAAAATATTACTTGACCCAATTACCAACTCGACCATCCTAAATGACCTTATAAGCTTTCAAGGAAGACACATTGCCTTTCATCTTAGATCATTAATTACTAGTATAATACATTTATAATGGATATTAAAAAAGTTAAGATCATGTACATCAAAATTTTGAATTATCCTCATTCATGGTATCCAAATTTTGGCTAACATATTTGGTGACCTCTTGAGATTGCATGCCTGCTATGCACTGTAAACTAGTTTCTTAGTCCATCTATTGGGCTATGGAGTCATCTCATCTCGACACAAAAAATGAATTAACCTTGAAACTTGAATTTAAAACTATTGAAATGAATGAAATAATTGATTACCTTCACCAACACAATAAAATAAGAATCAACCACACCAAATCAAGGCACACATAAAAAAACAACAAGAGAAAACACTATTCTAGGAATCACTTAGGGAAGACAAAACAAAAAACTATTATGTACAACTAACCTTTAAAAACTAATGCTCTTGGATCAAAAATAAAAATCCTTTAGTATTATTCATGCAATGAAATAGGGTGGTATACAAGATGCTAATTAGACTTTGTTCTTATTTAACTAGTGCCTTTCTTGATCACCACTTTCTTTGGCTTAACCTCAAATGGATCTACAACAAAAAACATGTCTCTAAAAAAGACAAATTCATCTTGAATTTCATGACTTACCTCATACTTCTATCCATACTTGGCAATGTGAGAGATCTCCAAGTTGATCACACTCTAACTTGTAAAGATAACAACAACTTCATCATCAATTGGATCTTCAAATTCCATATTTTGCTCATCCTAAATAGAATCATATTCATCATATTTTTCTACATCATGAGCTTTAACCTCTTAGTGATGGATATGAGGACTTATTAACTTATTAGGAAATTTTTACTTCTCATCAACTTCTTCTTATTCTTATTGAGGTGCTAACCTTCCAAGCTCTTCAAATTCCGTGAACATGTCCAAGTAGGATTGACACAAGTCTTCAATACCACCTTGAACTTGTTCATGAGACTCAATAAGATCATCTACCATGATGTTGTATTTAAGGTCCTTCTCATGAATGTATTAATCATGCTCATTGGCCAAGATAAAAATATTAACACTCTCCTCATGGGTTGTAGCTTCACTATCCAAAGTAGAGAAAAGTTTTTCTAGCTCTTCCCAAGAAGGCAAATTTTTAATGGTCACTTGAAAGCATTCCAAGTTTAATTTCAACCTTTATATTATCTTTAGGGACAATAATATGGTAAAATACTTCAAATTATTGAATAGAATCATGACATGGCTGCAATTTGTCTTCTTCAAGTTATATCCTTTGCACATGAGGTTCAACAGGGCTAATAGCTAGTGTATCTTTAAGAAGACTTACCTTATGCTCAACTGTAACTATTTTAAGTCACATTTTTCTTCATTAAGACTCAATCCATGAGAACTATATTGGTCTTCATCTTCTTCCATTAATAATGGAAGCTCATCTACCCATTCAAGGTTTAATTCATCATGTCTCTCTTATGCTAAACTTGATTTGTCCTCTTCTAGAAGGTTTCCAACTTATGAAAATTCATGTCAAAGTTAACCTTAATGTTCTAGAGGGATCATAAACTTGACAAGAAATTACATTTATTATATGAAACTATAATGGAGATGCTACCATACCTGATCAAGATCATCTTCATCACTCTTTTCAATAGAATCACTTTGATAAGAGGTTGTTGTCATGTTAGCTTGTACTCTTCCATCAAGACCACTTTCCTCATAATATTTTGAGACTTATTTAAATCCTTTTTGAAAAAGAGGACTGCCAAGTAATATTTCCTCATAAAATACACTAGAAACACTTTCCTCATAACCTTCTTGAGATTCAATTGTAGATGATTGATTTTCCTTTTCAAGGAGTACCACCTCATCACCTAGTATTGACAAGCTTTCCTTGACATTTGAATGTCCATCTTATTCCCTTAATTCAATTGGTTTCCCTTCATAAAATGAGATGGTGGGAAGGAAAGAGACTTTATTGGCTTGTTTGAAACTTGATAAGGTGTACTTCCAACTTAGGAATTTGGGAGTACTAGGTTGATTATGATGTTATTGAAGGGATGACAAGGGGAATTAAGTTAAGGGTGTCGTATTCTTCTCTTTCCAAAATTTGAGGTGTCTTGAAAATCATGGATAGATGTAACTTGAAGGGTAAGTGAAGAGCTTGAAGAACTTGAGAGATATCTAAACTTGACCTCCATACACTTCTCCTTTTCTTAAATTTTTATAGGCATGAGATAAGGTTTTTAATCAAGAGTAGGCATGACATAATTAGGGGTCTTAGTCCAAGAAGGCCTCTAATATGGAATGGTATTAGTCTCTTGATGAAGATTGGGTGAATATTTCATTATAATATACCTCTCTTGATGGCATATTACAACTTAGGTTGGTTTTGGAGTAAAATAAGGTTGATATGAATAAGGTGGAGTTATACAAGACTAGATGCATTACATTTTTTGCCTCTCCTCAAGTACTAATTTTTTCTTTAGAAATTGAATCAAAATTATTATCTCCAAGACTTCACAAATTGGTAGATTTTGGTTTAATTTATCAATAGTTTCCCACCCATTCTTAAGTGAATTCATGAGATTATTCATCATTTGAGTGTTTTCATTTTGAATAGAAGGGTTATAGACAATTAGGACTAGTTAATTCTCTTTATCAATCTCCCTAGTTTTCATTTCCAAACTTACAAGGGTTTTTTTATAGTCTAAGAAGTCTAGAATAGAAGAAAAATCAATCTAACAAGGTTTATTAGAAGGATGAGTAGGCTACCAAAGAGGCTGAGTTAGATTTGGATAGGTCATATAAGGATACTAATCACCTTGATAGGGTTGGCATGCTATTGTTTGAGATATATTTGGGGTGAATCCATGAATGACATCAACCTGATGTGAATAGTGTGAAGGCATAGAGTATGCATCTTGACCAAAATAATTATTAGAATAAATATCAATTTTCTGATTTTAGGCACTTGGGATGCTTATACTAATTTAGATTCCCTTGGAGTCATCATTTATGTTTATGTTCATGACTTTAAAGACTGATGTGTTGAAGAGTAGTATCAAGAACTCTTCAATGGGATGAAATCCTTGTCCCATTAGGCATGCCAAAACTATTATCATTAAAAGTTACACCCTTGAAGAGGTTGTTTAAGCCTCCTCAATTAAGTGATAACATGGAGACACCTCTAGGCTATGGGTGGCCTAATCAGTGAGGTGAATCTATAGATAGGGATAGCTACCTTGATGATATCACCTTGAAACTACTACTATACCTATTTCTTACAAGGGAAAAGGGTAGTATTACTAAAAATAAACTAAATTAGGGAGGTGATGCATCAAATTAAAACCTTTCACTTGACCATACTTCACTAAGAACATAAATTAGGCTTGAGTTTTATTACACTACTCAAAATGGACCTTTAAGCATTAGTATTTAAACATGGAGGTCATGATAATGTGTCAAATAAAAGGTATAGTTAAGAGGCCTATAGAAGACACTAATGACTAAAATCCACTTCTAGACTATGCAAGGCTATCCAAACTCACCATATAACCTATAAGAAGATAATCCATTTACAAAAAGGAAGGAGAGGACAAATGAGAGAAAGTGAAATCACTACTACTAGCATTCATCAAAAATCACATAAATACACTAATTACAAGAATTTAATAAGGTAAGAAACAAATTTATTCAACATTCAAAGGCATAGTACAAGTGTTTAGTTGGTCAGGGATTCACCATACTCAACCAAAGGATCTATAACAAGCCATTAAAGGTAGCATATATAGGAGAAATTGAGGAGAGAGATAAGAAAGGCATATAAGTAACTCTAATGTTAAGTTTCACTTCATCTAAGTTAGTTACAATCCAATAAGAGAGTAGAATATTAGTTTTATCCATCTCTTTGGCATGCATTTCTTGATTGATGATGAGCTTTTAGAGGAATGCCATAGAAAAAACTCCTTAATTTCTTGGATAAATCATCAACCCCATTTGAAACTACCCAAATTATTGGAGTTAAGGAATGAAAAGTTGTATTTGAGTTTATAACTCATCTTGAACTGCACTCTTCCCTCTTTTACACTTGGTTATGCTCTACTATCTTTAATTGACACCTTTATTCACACCTAATCATGCTAGTCCATTAGGTCTGATTTACTTGGTATTATCCATTATAATGGAAATAAAACCTCCATAATCACTAGATACAAGGTGAAGTATCCTATCTTAGACCCTTAAAACCATATTATGGTATGACTTATAGTTCCCTACTACTCCATCTCTCCTAAGTAACCATATCACCCCTTCATAACCACCTCTAGACTACCTTTGAGAAATAGACCTATAAAATAACTTTAAAAATGAGAGAGTATATTTTTGGGTCTAAGAAGGTATAGGACCTTATAAACCAACCTCCCCAATGGTTTTCACTTGTTCATATACTCAAAAACCCTATTTTGAGGCTTAAACCCTACAAAAATCTAGAATTAAATGCATCTATATAGGTGAAGGTACAAAAAATTTGTATGGTTATGACCTCATTGGAGTTAATAATGTTTTTAAGGTTTTTATGTCAATTTAATGAATTTTGATCCATAAATTTCATCTTATTTCCTATCGATCTCTTATTAGGGTTTAGGGGTGTTTATGTTCTTAACAATGATTCATAAAAGCATGTGCCTTAACCTAAGAAAAAATTACATAAAGGTGGATTAAATATAACTTGTCAAAATAAATGAACCCCATTGGCTCCCATGCATGTTGATCATTGACTTCTAAGCAAGAGAAGATGATCATTTTTTACTATTATGCCTATTTAAGAGCTCAAGAAGGGTGATTTTGCATTGAAAGGTGTAAAAGTTTTTATTTTTCACTCAAAATTCCTCCTTGGTATCTATAAAACATTTTATAATATTTTTCAATGGTTATTCACTTTATTTCATCCTCCAAACTCAATACCACCTTCACAAGCTCATAATCAGGGTTTAAGGGCAATGTAGTGTTAATGACCCTAATAGTCAGTGTTTGCCCTTTTCTTCATCAATGAAGGAGTAAAAACCTATAAAAATATTTAATTAATTTATTATCAAAATAATTTAATTATTAATTCTTCTATTTCATCCCAAATTAGAAAACTTTTTTTAATGTCGCTATAAGCAAGCCTGTGTGTGTAGATTTAGGCCTTATAGGCTTAATTAAGCTTCTTGACCCATATAAATGCCTTCAATAAATTTGAAAACACTATGAATATAATGTTATAATTTATAATTAAATTTAATTTCTCTCTTCCACACTCATCCACCTCAAGGTTTCAAATAGTCATCAATACATTTTTTATTAGTTCACCTAAAGCCTGCCTTTAGGTGTTTATAGGTTGTTGATTGTAAACCTAAATGTAGATCTTTATTTTTACATTTTGGAAAATTTTATGGTATTTTAATTTTTTTTAATAGTTTTATCATGTTTATTTTGAAATATATTCATATTTTTTAACCTTCAAATAATCAACCCAAACAAGTTTTCATTCATACTACCTATTGGCATGCCTGTAGGTCTGTATTAGGTCTCTTGAGTTATCAACACTCACAATGCCTGTTTATGATTGTTTTATTTTAATAAAAAAAATTTAAAACCTCCTATAATATCTTAAAAAAATTATAAAACCTCAAAATCCTCAAACTCATCTCAAAATGCATATTCTCTTTAATTTGCCTAAACATGCCTATAGGTTTTCATGATTTCATGACTGCAAATCTGAGGTTGACCTCTTGGAATTGGTTCTTTGGTGTTATTGAAAGATGATATAGGGTGTAGAATTATTATATTTAAAATATAAAAAACTTTTAACCCTTTTTTTCACACCACACATGGAAAACTTCCTCATTTTTGCTTGTTATAGGTATATATGTAGTCAATTAGGCCTCTTGGTTGTAGTTAGTAATTTAGGATTTTATGGGCTATTTTAGCCTTCTTGGAGTGGTCTTGACTTAATTTAATTTTAATTAAAATTTTAATTTAAACCTTTCACCTTTTTCTATCCCAAAAAAATATTTCCAACATGTGTTTTACTCATGCTACCTACTACATGCCTATATATAGTCATTAGGCCTAAAAACATTCCTTTTTCATGTATTTGGTATTTTTATCTCTACTGGATAATGATGGAAGAATGGATAAAGTGTATTATGTAACTAGGTATATTTAATAAATTTATTGGGTCTAAATTACTTGGATCACTCATTTGGATCTTTCACAGTCCTCCTCTAGGATTTACATAGTCCATTATTAGGCTCATACAATCAACCAACTACACTTCCTTTTTCAGTAGAATATGCTAATGAATATGTGAGTCCACTTTGGTATAATAAAAATTGTTAATATTATTAAATAATCACCACTCAATTATCATGAAATTATCTACCTAGTTCACCTCAACCTGTAGGAAGACTTGTAGATGGTTGTTTTAGACTTGGAGCACCTCTTTCTTCTTGAGGTCTATCTATTGAATTTGGCATAAGGGAACATTATTATAGATGAGATAATAACTAATGGGAATTTTTAGAGAGTTTTTTATGGTTATATAGGTTTAATTAAGACATTTTTAGGTGAGAAACCATTCCAAACTAAGTAAAACCTACCATTTAGACAAAGAATCATTCAAATCAAAGAGGTTTATTATAGGTACAAGAGTGATCAATGAAAATTTTCATTTAATCTGATTTATTAGAGGATATAATACATTTAAGAGACCAGTTTAAACCATTTAAATACATATATTTAATCCCATAATGATGTAGAAGGAGAAAACTAACCCTGATGGGGTTTTATGAGGGTTTAAGAGCTCCTTATACTCTTAGCAATGTGTTATAAAGCATAGGGCCTACATATGAGAACCAATGCCACTATTAGGAAGTGCATATGTGATGATTAAATTACCCAAGATTATTTAACTATATCTTCCCCCTCCTCCATGAACTAAGTGTAACTTGGTTGACCTT
>JARHVA010007832.1:197500-285000 GCA_037957365.1 Torreya grandis
TAGACTAGAAGGTGTGATGCAATGATATGGAGACATGTGGCATGATATATATTTATTGGTTCGTCACATGATTTCATAACTTTTTTTTTTGCTAGAGACCTATGATGAAAGGAGATAATGACACTTTACACAATCTCGTTTAGTTAGAATAATTGAAGGTTGATTGTATAAACACTATTTGATAATATATGAAACTTCAGTGAGTGAATGATACTTGTTAATAATATTATTACCTATAAAGTGCAAAATTGACAAACTTGGAAAGTAATTATTAAGTTGGTTAGTCAAATAAATTGAAAATAATTATATAAAGCCAAAAAAACATTTTGATTTCAAGCCAAATTTCATAGAATAAAAGGTATGTAGGCTTTGCTATGAAATAATTTTAGAACAAATTCATGTCTTGATATGGAATAAACATGATATTTTTAGGGAAAGTGGGCCCCTATTTGTTTTTTTTGAAAATTTGGCATGTTTTCCACAACAATATTTTTATCTTTAACAATTACATCTAAAAATCAAGAATAAGAAAAGAAGTGTAAATCTAGTTACAAATTGCTTAAGTTGACCATTAGTTCAATCTCTCCTTTTTGTACTTAATGCATGTGGACATGAAGTCAACACATGGTCATACTTATATCCATTTGACATGGAATTTTCATATATATATATATATATATATCTTAACTTTCTTTATAGTAATTTAGTACCAAATTTATAATTTTAGAGTCAACTTTTATATCTTATTGGGTACTTGTGCATTAAATATGATGCAAAAAGATATAAAAAAATATGGGAGCCTCATTTCATCAAGGTTATAGGCATTATGGGATTGAAAATACTCTTTTTGTGTTGTACAAATATTTATACTAGCCAAATCTCAGGTTCAATGTCTCCAAGTACATCAAGTCTCATATTGCATGTGAAATAGCCAAGCTAATCAACAAGAATCAAGGTATATAAACACTTATTTAAATTCCAAAAATACCATGGGAATATCTTTACATGGATTTTATCTTAAACTACCCTACTTTAAATCATGATAATGATTGTGTTTATGTATTAATTCATGGATTATTAAAGATGTCAATTCTCAAATATTATAAAAAGTAATAACAACTATATAATAGATCAATTGTACTTTCAACATATCTATATCCACTTTTGAATCCTAGAAAATATCTTGTGTGATAAGGACTAAATGTTTTTGAGTCATTTATGGAAATCACTCTAGTCTATGTTAAACACAAGTTAAGCAAGTCGTCTTCCTTTCATCTTCAAATCGATGGATAAATGTACCTAGTAAAAAGGATGATAATGCATCTCATAAGAGTGTAAAATAATAAGAATCAATTCACTTGTGATGAAATTCTTCATTTCATTCATCATAACTACAATAAATATTTGTATAGATCCACCACACACAACCCTTATTAGGTTTGTTTAGGTTTTTAGCATTTGGAACCCATTAACACATTTTATCCTATTATTCCAATAATATTAAAAAATTAGTCTCAAAAGGATTTTTAAAAATCATTTCAATTCATTAAGCACATCCAACAAATTAAACATGTGAAAACCATTATGTAATAGGCAAATGTGAAATACAAGCATTTAGCATAAAGATCATACACCACACACCTTTCAGGTTGGTGATCAATTATTGCTACACATACATAAATAAAGACTAATATGACCTTACCCCAAGATTTTCCCACTTTGGTATGGGCCCTACACCATCACCAAGCAAGTAGGGGATAATTATTTCAAGATTAATCTTCTGACGTATCATGTGTTAAAATTGATACTCAATTCAAAAATCTTGTGGCATTATGTTCCACCTCTATTGGATACTTAAAATACTATGAATATTTTCTATTAAATAAATATGAATATATATTGTGGTGTTCCAATATAATTAGATCAAGTCGTTGACACTAGGGTCAAATGGACATGTCAAAAAGATATCCATCTCTTCCATATTATCAAAGTAGGTCAAGTGATTTCCCAAGGAAAATTGTTTATATAAGTGAAAGTTTTCAATTTTTTTGCACATATTCTTATGAAACTATACACAGTGGGGACCACTACTCTTCAATTAGTGATGACTAGTTTAGGAGGATCTAGGTCACTATATCAAACCACATATTACTATAATTATACATTTAGCTTTACAATAATGTTAGTTGTTTTTTCAATAGGTGTTGTACATACATTACAACCCTTTCATTTTTATTCTAATCCTTTAGTATTTCACAAATCTTTTAGTGTTAGTACTATATCCAACATCATGTTAATAACTATACTCAGTGATATCACTACATTTTTTAATTCCAAAGTGGTTAATACCAACTATTGTAATGGTTCAGTCAACACTTAATCTTCTTTAATTTTATAATAATGTACAATTAAATTATTTTTAGGTTAGCATGCATTGAGTAGGACCATAGAATAATATGTTTAGGAACCTCTTTGACAACATCATCTAATCTCTCAAATTGTACTTAGCATAATATAACTTTGTTACTATAGTTATATATTTACTATCTCTTTGTTTTACTTTCTTTATTATCTTCTACACTATGTTTTCATATTCTATGTCATTTATTAAATCACATCCACATATAACCACCTTAAATATGTTTAAGTAGGTTTTCCATTAGCTTTCCTCCTAGGATCAAGATCATTTATCCAAAGAATAGTGTTATATTTTCATACATGAATGCCATATAGGGATGCAAGATTATATTAATATTCTGGTTTGTTTTCAATTTTTTAAAATCATTTTCAAAGTCTAATTTTTGGATTTTACATACTATATATTTTAAAGTTTATTTCTACTACCCATCTATATAAAAATTTCAAATAATGACGCTACCCCTCATCTCTACTTTATAATTTTATATTTTTTAAAAATCATTTTTTTATTTTTAAAGATTAACTATATAATATTAAATGATGTTATGTTTCAATTATGGTTACATATGTGTTTTTTGAAAAATTAAGTGACGTCATTTTAATTGTAAATGTTATAATACCAACTCTTAATTCTCTTTGTTGTGTATGTAGTGTAAGTCCAAAAACTAGCATGCACAAATATTGGATGATATGTATGTTTTTAATCATCAAACATCAAGTGGTTATGTATAATAATTTATACAATAAGTATTTTTCAAGACATTGAGAGAATAAGAGGCCCATAGGTCCATTCCCACACAATGAAAATTCAAAATTTTACATTTCATCATTTTAAGTGATTTATCCTATGTATGTGTTATTTTTCATCATTTCTTCTCTTTGCATCAAGGCCAAAGTGTAAAAACTCATTTTGTAGGTTTTGAAATGTTATGATTCCATTGGAAAATTTATAATTTAGTTTAAAATTCTATTTTTATACTTTTTAATTAAATATATTAAAAAATAAGAAAAAGGTGCTTTTAATGTAAAATAGTTGTAGTTTCAATTATATTTGACATCCCATTCTTAAGTTGTATTTTAAAATATCAATTTTGTGTTTGATTTAAAGTATTTAATACAATGAATTTGTGTGAGGACATCATTGGAGTTCACAATGTATTATCTTATGGGAGACACATACATCAAGATTAATCAAGTTGATAGACTAAAGAACTACCAATCTTTAGTTCATTGCCAACTTAAAGTTAGGAAAAGTGATGTAGTGGATTTTTTTTAATTTTTAATTTTATTTTTTTAACATATTTTATTTTAGTTTTGTTTAGTTTGTTTTATTATTTTTTCAGAGCTTAAATTATGATGAGAAAAAATCAATTATCCAATAGTTTTTTTGTTACAAATAATTATCACATATTGTCTGATAGGGGAGAATACATTATTTTTGTTTCCAACTAGTCTTTAGGTGACTTTGCATGTTGATATGGGTTCTAAGCACCATTATCATTTTCATATTAGTCTGATTATTTGGGCATCATGTAATATTTTTGATACACGAGTTTGCAAAATATCATCTAGATAAGGATGGATGTGGTGGAATATTTCCATTATGATGCCCATACTACAATAAAAATGTATATTCCAAGTGATGCTCTCTTCATGTCACATAGTGTTATAGGGAATTGGAAATGGGAGTCATATTTTGGTTGTAGTAGACATTTTGACATAGGTTTATCATAGTTATATATATATATATATATATATATATATATATGCATATATATATATGTATATATATATATATATACACACACATATATATATACATATATATATATATATACATATATATATATATATATATATATATACATATATATATATGCATATATATATATATATATACATATATATATATATATATATATATATATGTATATATATATATATATGCATATATATATGTGTATATATATATATATGTATATATATATATATATATATATATATGTATATATATATATATATATAGAGAGAGAGAGAGAGGGCTAGTTTGTAGGTTCGCTAGATATTTTTGAATAAATTCATGATTATATTTAAATTAGATAATGGGGTTGGGTGTCTAGGTTAAGGGTGGGATTATTAGAATTATTAATGTGGAAGGGTGTTATTGTGTCTTGTCATCTATTTTATTTTTGTTAGTGGGTAGGTGTTGTTAGTTCAAAGCATGGATCCTTTTACAAGACACTACCTTCAAAATAAGTAGATTCAATTAATTTTAGAATTAAAAAGTACATAATGTTAATATTAGTGACTATGTGAGTTATCTAGTTGGTTGGTAGTTCAAACCATTGGTCTCCATATATAAAAGCTAAAAAAATATTGAGAGTATAAGAAGTTTATAATTGGTTAATTTAAAATTATTTGAGCTTTAATTTTTGATTAAAATGTAGTTTTCTTCCATTTTATCATCATTTTTTGCACCAAAGAGAACTATAAAATAACGTAGAAAAATATATTATGACTTTTCAAGGAAAATAGTTTAAATTACTATTAAATGAAATTAGTGAAGTATTGAAACAATATAAATAATTGAGAAAGTGACTCTGATTTTTTTAGAATCTAAATAAAAATCAGAAACATGAATATAAGAGGCATAATGAATCTAGTGAAATAACAAGAGAAAGAAATACCCAAATTATGAAGATTAAAATATAAGTATTTGAGTTAGAAGGAGGGCTTTTAGATAAACACACATACATTACCAATAATTAAGAAGCAAAGATTAAATAATAACATGTGGTCATTTGAAAGAATAAAAAAGTAAGAATTAAATCTAACTAATTACATGATCATAATAAAATGAGATATAATACTAATAACATGTATAAGTTGATGCATTGTATTTTCACCATCAAGAACATTATGTTTAACTAGTCATGATTTAAGGAATTATGTGATGTTTTCATCATCATCTTCATCATCTTCTCCATTTTGTTTTACATTAATATTTAATATTTTATCTTTCTCATTAATTTTATCTTAAAATATTGAAACAATTTTTAAATTTTCTTGTTGTATAGTAATAATAGGCTTGGACATGAACATTCTTACTAGGATAATAGTTTATGTAATTTCAAATTATGTTATTTTTCATTAAGTATAAATTTTGGTTCTATATTTGGTATTTCTTTATGTAGAATTGATTATTAAACTTGTTTTTAAAATTGTCATACTTTTTATTTTAATGAATTTTTCTTTGTGTAATTTTTTTACAAAATTTAAACATCAATACAAAGTAGAAGGAATTAATTTCATTTGATTATCCAAGATATACCATGAAAAACATCATAATATATATTTTTGGTTTCCTCATTGAAGAATATTAGAAATATCTATATACCCACTCTAATATGGAGTATGATACAACTAAGATATGCTCTACCTATACTATCATATCCAATAATAACTAGTGGGGTATATGCTAGATATTATTTTAGATTCCTTGAATATGAATTAATTAAACACTATTTATATTTATTATTGAACCATTTTCAACCACTAATCAACATTTTATAACTCATGTGTATTTAGGAAACATTACTTCTTTGGCAAGCCTGCTAAAAAAATAATACAAATTAAAAAAATGTAAAAAAAACATGACAATATATAATATTTTAGTGAATTATAACAACACTAAATAGAAATAAATTATTTTATGTGGAAATATTGTTAATTATGTCATCAAAATTCATTAAGTTAGAGAGTCGGAAATAAGTGACAAGGATTAATTCCTTGTGAAGTGTTCTATTAAACTTTTTTCACATATTTAGTTTGTATTTTTATAAAATTTGTTTTAAACTATGAATCATTGGTTTGGTTTAATAACATATAAATGGAACCTTTGTATCCTCCACACATTAAATTCTATAAATAAAGATTAATGCACTCTAATACAATAAAATAAATATCTATAAATAAGACTTGCCACCATGGAAAAAGTACCTACATCATTGTTTCAATTTATTGACTGCTTTTTTTTATTATATTCCACTTGGTCATCAAGCATATAACATATCCCATTCTCCACCCTAAAACATTTCAAAGTATCTATATAAATATTTTCTATGCACCACATGTAGGAAAATATGATGATATTGATTCTCCAACATCCAAAGTGAATCATTGATCTAGTTTGAAATATAAGGCTCATTTATTTATCACAAAAACAAGTTAAGAACTTTATATACATCTCAGGGAATGGGGAATAATGTCCATGGAGAAGACACTTATGTGAATACAAATATTATTTATTCATACTTTCAAAATAATAACAAACTTCTTCTCATATATTATACTTTCATAATATTGATATGTTATTAATTCCACTATCTTTTTTGGGTTAATAACACAAAGAAATGTGGCTATACAAAAGTTTTATTTTATACAATATAACAATAACCATACATTTATTTAGTAGACATTGAATTTTTTTTATGGGTAACAACTAATCCATGTTGGCCACCTTTTAAAAAAAATAAAAACTATTCTACCCAAGACAAAAATAAATTCATTCAAGCTAATGTCAATTTAATATATTCAAGGAACTTAACATAGACTCAACAATAAAATTTCAATTTACTTTCTCCCAAAAATTTATAAATAAAAAAATCAAAATAAAATGAAAGAATATTGTACATACATATTTTAAGGTCATTGACCTTGTATCCATATTTGTAAATCCCATTGTATTCATCCTCCAACATTGATTGTGAATTGTCAATCATTTGTAAATGGAAAGGTTCATAATGGTAAGTTCCTAATATTTAAAAATAAAATAAAACTAAATATCATTAATAGTATATTTAAAATATTTAATCTATGTGAAAGTTCATCATCTATGTGTGAAGTTTAATATTGTAATAAGAGAAATATTGATTTAGGATTTTAAAGTGTGGAAATTTCTAGATCTATTCTATGGGTTATTGTTTTAATATAATCCAAAATAATAGGCTAGTTTTTTTAAAGATGCTATAAAATTAAAAAAATTCTCCTTACATATGTATTAAAATATAACATAGAATATATTACTGCCTTTGTAAATAATGATATCATGACCCTACATACTTGTACAAAATACTATGAGAAGAAGAAATGTATTCATTAAGAAACATTGTTATCAATGTCAGAAATAAAATTGAGATAAAAAATATTCTTTTGACATTTACATAAACACACCAATTTGATATTAACTCACCTAAAATGTTTGCATTCACAATCATGGGTTTATGTGCGACAAGCTATCAAATCATCACAATAATTCAAACACATTACATATTATTACATTAACCCCAAGAAGACCCATAAACCATTCACTTAGATTTGTTTATAATAAGCCAATGATTCCATGGCATTAAAATACATATTTTTATATAAAGAAGGCACATCCAATTCTTCATGTTGTTTAAAGGATAGATCTTACCTTGATTTAATCCTAATTTTAATCACATTAAAAATAAAAAAGCATTTTGGAAATAAAAATCATGATCCTACAAACTTGTATAGAATTTTATGGGAAGAAGAAATGTGTTGATTTAAAATAATAATAATATTCACTTAAATAATAAAACTAAGATGAACAAAATAATCTCACAACATAGATTCTACATACATCAACAATAGGGAGACCAATTCTAGGTTTATAGAACTCATCCTTTCAAACCAAAAATTTATACCATTATGAAAAAGAAAACAATACACATATAATTTCTTCCACACACTTTATTTATAAAAAAATGACCTGATAATGGCAACATGCCAAATATTTTCTATATATATGTCAAACTCATAGAAATACATGAAATTGAGACCTGTAACTATCTGATACAAATATGTAGTTCCATCAAAAACCTTATTGGTATTATTTTTATTAGTGTCCATAAAAAAAATTAAGGAAAAAAAATATTTTTGTTACATTCATGAAGAAAAATTGATTCAAGATCAATCTACCTGAAAATGGTTGTATGCCCAATCTCTAGTCTATAATCACCACACTATCATATAATCCAATCCTTCACTAAAAAATTATATATTTTTCACAACATGATTTTTTTATTAGTATTCACTTTTGAACAAAGATATGAACTGGAAGCTACTTTTAATTATCAGAGCAATAACTAGTTTGGGGCACAATTAGGGGCCCCATATCCTCAGGAGAATTACATTAATGACCACACTACCTCAACATAACTCTATATCCCATAGACCACAAGTTGTGCCAACCATTAAGAATTACTATCAATCAAAATTTCCTCCTTTACCATGAGACCCATCTGCACACTCCATGGGAACCATTGCTAACCACCAGTGATCCAATATGATCCACTACGAGTATACCTAATACTCATGGCCATAACTAAACTCACACACCCTAGCGGAAATCAAAAATTAGTGGGCTTGGATACATCCAAGTGACCCAACCAACTCACCACCACCTCATTGGAACTGTCAAACCATACTTAACATTGATAAAAAAAAATATATATTTTGAGATTTATTCCTCTCACTATTACAAACCAAATCTTTCCACCATAAGGACAAATAAAAGTATATAAATTTATTTTCTATCAAAAAACTAATTAAAAAAAATGATATCAATGTTACCAAAAAAATCAAACAAGAAAAATATTCTCACCACATTCAACTGATAATTATTGCATGCCCAATCCTTTTTCTATCTATGACGAGCTATTAAAAGTACATAGAATTTCAAACCCACAACCTATTCTTACATAAACCCTAAGAAGAACCATAAACATCAAAACTATTTTTTATTATTTTATATGATAATGGAGATTGAAATCATGCCATTTAAATTTGCCATATGAAAATTTTTACTACCAAGGTTTCATAAAATATGTCCACATTCTCTTCTTGTAAGTTTGCCATTAAAAAGAATTAATTGAAATTATCTAATTCATTGAATTTTATATGAACTAATAAAATCATGCACATTAGTAAAAATACTTATTTAGAAATCAGATTACATCTTATATAACTTGGTTTCATATTTAGATAAATGTGTATAGATTAAAAATAGATCTTTATGTCACATAAGTAGTTATGTTATTATATATATAAACTGAATTAATCTTAAACACACTCTCAAATAATATTAAATATTTGTTTTAACTTAACTTGGGTTAGTGGGTAAGATTAATCCAATTAAGGTATCAATTTGTAATTTAATCTAGATATTAATATATGGAATTTGAATGTAAAAGATTTAGAATGATTCTTCTAATTGGACAAGGCATATGCTAAATATAGAAAGTAGTAAGGAGATCATGATAATATATTTTATGGGTGAATGTTAGAGTGTGATTATATTTTTCATGTGAAAACAAATTATGAATAAGCATGTGGTTCATTTGGTTCAAGAACTAATTAACTATCTGCATTGGGTTTGTTCCATAAGATATGGTTAATACTGTCAGTTGATACTAAGTTATTGGTTAGTAATAACCTATGATAAAGTGGGGAAAAGTGACTATATGGTCAATTGAGACTATATTTTATTTCTCTATGTTTTTGATCCCAAAACCTAATGGTGATCACAAATAACAAAATTAATCTCCTTTGCCTTAAAACCTTAGGTGTGCTTGAGTGGGATACAAACCTAAAAAATGAGGGAAAGTTTAATGCACTGATATGACCCCAATCACCATTGTATTATTATTTAATGTTGAATATGTATCCAATAATGTGGATGGAAGTCAAGCCAAAATTATTCTTTACACCTAGTGTGATTTTAAAATTATGCTCCGTCACTATATGTATGCAACTAATGATGTGGATTTAGAAATTGAAAATGATTACTTTGGATTGGTTTTTGAGTACTTCAAACTTGGCTTGTGATTAATCCTAGTGATAGGTTTGAAATTTTGTAATAATGGGGTATATTTTCTTAGTGCACAATAGTGTATAGATGTTTATCATATAAGTTCTAAGACCCTTTTGAATGAAACCTTTATTTTTTTATATATGGATCTAATTGAATAATTTTTCATGCCACCAACATGCTAATCTGATGGATTGACCCTTAGGATTGGGTTGATTTTATAAATTATCCATTGCTAGGAATGGGTTAGTATCAACCAAATTAGGTCAGTGTTAACTAGGTGATATTGACCATATCTAGGAAAAATTTAATTTATGTATAGATGAAGTGATCTAAGAGTTTGGGGATGTCTATGTAATAAATTTAGTGGGTTTAAAATAGAAAATGATATTATTTTAGGTGTTTAATAATAGAATAGAAGGGTTGACTCATAAAATATCATACAAATTTAAGAGAATGGATGATTACTTATTTTTTTGTTTTCTCAATTCATGTGAGGTAATTTTGTGTCAAGTACTAAAGACTAGATTTTAATATCTAAAAGTACCCTATTTTATTATAGTAATGGAATTTCTAGAGTAAAAGGTTAAAATGTATATGAGTATGTACACTTTTTTTTTCTTTGGAAGATGGTTCCAAGTGTACAACTTTACTCCATGCAAAATTTTAATGAAAATGAATTAGTCAATGTCCATATGTGAAATCTGAAATATGAATTGAAAATTAGAAAAAATTAAGATAAAATAAGGAGTACATCTTTTATGTGAGTAAACCATGTTTCCATATAACATTTTTGAATGATTCTTCCTTGTTGAAGCATTAGACAAAGGTGCTTCTTTATTGAATAACATGGAGAGTTGGGGTTGTCATGCTATGTAAGATATTGGGTTGGTAAGACAACATGCCCCAATACTAATGAATATGGAGAGAATTATTATATGTACTAACCCAAAGGTCAAAGTATAATACTATGTCCCACTAGTTAGCCAATTTTTTTTAAAAAAATTTAAAAAAATAAATCCTTAAAAATAATTAATGTTTTTAAAAAAATGGAAAACTATATATGCACTACATATTTGTATATATAGTATAAAACATATTTATTAATTAATTTTAATGAACCAAACTCAATATATTTTGAGGAGAAGATGAATGTGTATGCAAATTCTTTCTACCAAAAAGTAGGACACACTATTATGCTTTGACTCCCAAATAACTATTGAGTAAAAATAGAGAACCATCAATATAGGTTCACTTTAAAAAATAACTATGTAGTAAAAATGAAATAATCATTAAACCAAATTTTCTCAAATAAAGTGGAAAAAAACCACTACAAATGGATTATATATTCAATTTTAATGTTTCTCTCAAGTTTGATCAATTTTTATCTATGTAAAAAAACATGATCAAAAGGGAATGACCAATGTTTGTGCCCCCATCATGACCTCATGTTTGATTGTCTAATTTCACTCAATGTATAATATAAATGTTTTATTAAAAGAGAATGGACCATGTCCATTCCTTCATCATGACTGCATATCTAAAAATTATGAAGTGGTATGATAACAAATTTCCATTTAAATGTAAAATATGTTTGTTGTGTATGTGTGCATGAGCCAAGATCATGCCTCATGAATCTAAAATGTGTAATTATAGACATATAATTCTTGATCCTATAAAAATTTAATAATATACCCACTCATATTCACCCCAAATGTGTATGAATTTGTGTTCAAGTGTATATAAAGTGAGTGCATATGCATGGCATATTCCCTTGTAATCTAAATCAATTTGCTAGCATATGTCACTTATTTGAACCATTTGATATCTAAATCACTCTAAATCTCTAAAATCTATAAAATATACATATTATGATATTATTTTATTCTCATTGATGTTTATTTCTATGAAAATCCCATTTTAATTCCCCTATTTTGAGATGAGAGATGCCTCTTAGAAGTCAATCATCTCAAAATCAGAGTTAATTACATCATAACATGTGATATTTGTGATAGATAAAAATTTAGAGGCCTAATGCAAGATAGAAAATTAAAATAATGTAAATCCTATTTTAAATATAAACTAAAACCTTAGATTGAGAAACAACAATGAAAGAAATCTATAACAATGATATAATGACAAAAAATGTATCATAGACTCATCACCTTCTCCATTGTGCATATACGATTTACTCTTGCTTCATTATATTTGGGTAGTAATTTAATTTATATAAGCAAATGTGAATTGAGAAGCATATGGGTGAACATATCTTGGACTCTAAATGCTTACATAGGATGGATTTGGTAGTGATTAGATATCTTGAAGTTGGATGATGAAAATGGAGAATGACACTTCCATTTATAGGATTTTGAGTGAGAAATGACCTAATATTTCTTAATTCTAAAGATGTATTTAAATGTTTTTGACAATGATAAATTCATAGATGTCTATGAGGATTACTCAAATTGTCCAATCTAAATCATCTATAACAAGATAAGATACAACTATCATAGAACATGAGGAAGAGAGTTCTGAACAAGTTGGGTAACCTTAAGTAGAAGAGGAAATAGAAGAGTAAATTTATGAATAATTGAGGGAAAGGATTATTAAAAATGTTTGAAATCAAAAGGAGGTGAAGAAACAAACTATAGACATAGGGTAACCCCTAATACCAAAGGTCATAATTACATTCAATCCAATGGTTACAATAGTATTGCCATCTTAGGATCCAATAATAAGTCATTTTTATTCTCCCCTACATTATAAGTTATAGTAACCTCTTCTATGGTAACCTATGTGAGAATGTTTCTTCCTGGATCCCTAAAAAATCTTGTTATCACACAACAAGAGGATAAAGAGGAACCTTTAGATGAGCCTAAAAAAGAAGGGAATTTAGAAGTAAGCTTTGGAGGGAACCCAAAATAAGAGTCAAGATTGAATATATTTAAAAATGTGCCTTTATAGAGGAATTTTTGGACTTCAAGTCACATTCCTCCTCACACTCAAGAAATAAGACAAGAAAAAAGTGAAGAAAAAGATCAAGATCCTTTTATGTATAAAGATACAGATCAAACTACTATGACAATTAGCACTATGACATTCACATAAACCACTTGATTGTTTCCACTTTTGGTCAATTTAATAGCTACTCCATATGATTTAACATAGATCACCATTTCCCTTATTTCAATATTAGTTCTTTTAAGTGTTATAGCTTCTCTAGATTCAACTGGTATGGTACATACTACAACTCTAGATTTTTTGACCACTTTTGATCCCACTACTAATTCTATAATTGTTGTATATAAATCAATTGATCAATTTATGAAAATATATCTTAACATACCATTATACAACTAATTATTTACACACCTAACTTAGAAACCATAGTCACTAACCCACATTTAAAGGATCTAATATTCCAAAAAAGTTTTGTTTGATATCCCCTATAGACCCATCTCCTTAACCAATTAGGTGTCTATTACATAGGTTCTCTCAATAGATTCAACAATTCTTTTAGTTTGAGAGTCTCTTGATATTACTAAGTACATCTTTAGGACCCTTATATAGATAAATCTCTCCAAAGAGAGGTTTCTCATTCCACCTTTTCCTTCACTATCCACATCTCCCCATTCCACCTTATCCATCACCCTTCATTCTCATGCCTCCTCCATAGTGTAACCCATTTCATTTCATTATCATGCCTCCACCATGAAAAACTCTACCCATCACCTCTCTTACCTCTCCTCAAGACTTGATAGTGACTCTCACATGGACACAAAAAATACAAGAAGAAAAATTAGCTAGACAAGATTTGGTAATCATTGAGGAGGCTTAATTGATAATAGAATTTGATGATACTTCAAACAAAATCAAAAGGTTGAGATGAAGAACATTCATAAATGGATGAAAACCTGTCAATTATCTAAGAGAATAAGAACTCTTCTCATTGATAAATAAAAGGAGAGCTATACCTAGGGAAGTGGATAAGATTAATAAAGACCATATTTCCATGGTGGACGTTACTAGAGAAGTTTTGAAGGAAATGTTTCAAGTTATATAATAAACTAAAAAGATACTCAAGAAACAAGATAGAATATAACCTCAAAATTTATAGTGGATAATGTGCATAGCTTATCTAAAACCATCTATAACATAATATGCTCTATCTGACAATCAAGGGTAGAATCACAACCATAGTGGAAAATGTGGTAAAATTTTATAAATATGTGAAGAGATTGGATGCCAGATTTAATTTTATCAACAAGGAAGTATGGAAAAAGTAATACTAACATATTAATTTTGCAACTCCCAGATAATTCATCTAATGGAATGGCATAAATAGATGTAGGAGCTGGTTGAGAAACTCAAAATCCAAGAACATAAGCCATCCAAATTTTTGGGAAATATGCACATCAATGGCATATACACACCACTAGGGAAAGTTGTAACCAAACCCTTTTTGATAGCTTGATAAGGACTAATACCAATAGCTTAAAAGTAGAGGTTGAGAGTATAATTTTTTGAAGTAGTGATTGAGTGATTCAGTTGATCACTTTCTCCAGGGATAAGATGGTACAATCAAAATCCTTGAGTATTTATTTTAGAACCTCAATAGACTTACATAAGAAACTAATGAATAATATTGAAATATTGTTTAAGCTTCCTAATATAAAATTTGAAGCTATTGAAATAGACCTTACGTCATGTATGACTAAATATGAAAAGATAAAAGAGTAGGTATGGTTCGTCATGCATGTGGGAGATTCATATTCATGAGCTCAAGTTTCGATGAACGTGTCTTCTTATTTTAAGTATACTATAGTCTACACTCTAACATACCTTATATTTATGACCATGATTTCTATTACAATTCCTTCATAGGCTTAACCAATATAAATTGTATTCATGAATGTAGTAGTACCTCCAATAACTTTAATCACTATGGCCATGCAAGGGTTGTCTATAATAAATTCCACATCAACATCCCAATCTCCTACTATTTTGGTCAATCAATTCCAAATATAGTTTAGTCTAGTTTGAGTGTATTTTAAACTAATATTATTACTCATAAACAATGAAATTAGTATTGGATTCTATTTTTACTGAGTTATTTATATATTTTTGCATGAGATATAGACTTAAATTAATATTATTATTTATATACATTGTAAAAAATGTAAAATTTTCATGCTTAAATTATGTTTTGATCTTATTTTAGACTTGATAGATTTGGATAAGTTTTAGGATGGGATGATTTTGTCTAAATTTATATATGCATGTATTTTATCTATTGTAAAGGGATGAGAATTTTGGAAGCTAATGCAAGCAAGGAGAGTTTCTAACACTGTGAATGAGTTGTATCTTCCAATTTTATGTGTTTCATTGGGAAATTTCCATTAGGTTGATGACTATATAATAGGTTAAGTGTATGTTATTTATAGGGATAAGATTTAAAATTATGTTAGTCTTGTCAATTATTTGGTTATAGATTACAATTAATACTTGTTAGTGATATTGGATATGCTTAACTATCTAATAATAACAACACCATTAACTTTAATCATTAAATCTTCCTATAATTATTTCCTTAAACTCTCAACTATGTTTTTTGCATTCTATAATTTCATCTAGTCTACAATAGACATTAGTCTATGACATATGTTTTCCATAATATAGTAAGTTAGCTTAGAAGGGTTTAATCTCATATTGGATCCTAGAATACCTTCTTTTCTACCTTAACGTCTCTCATTCTTTTATTTTTTAGACTCGTTCACCCTAGTTTGGATCCACCCATCCACTTTAATTAGAATTTATATTTAGAGTTAGACATATATCATATTTGAACCATCTGAGTTCAATAACCACACCACTCACCATCACCACGTGGTTATTTATAAAACTGATACCTAAAACTCATACCTTGGAGTGAATTTTTCACTAATCCTAAAATTTTAGGGACCTTAACATATAACCCTTTGTGTATTTAAAACCCACATTGACAAATACCATTTTTCATATTGTTTTTATTGTAACTTGTTTTAAGTCTCTAAAAATTAAAGCACTTATGATCTGTATGGATCATAGCCTATTTACCAATATATAATTCTTATAATATTTACATGCATGAACAATATCATCAAAATCACGATAATATGTTGGGTATTTATTTATTATGCATTGAAGGTTTCACCTTGGTTGTGGGTGACCATGTTGAGTGAGAATTATTCTAAGTTCAAATTCAAATGCATCTATTGAGATCTCAAATGGTTGTTGAAGGTATGGTAAAGTAAGTAATGGAGCATAAAAGGTCTTAAATTTGAATTCATCAAATGATTTTTATTGTGTGACATTTTAGTTAAACTTTTCCTTAGCACCACCTTAGGTAACTTGGTTTAGAGTCCAAGTCCCATGAGAAAAACCAAGTATAAATCTCCTGTAGAAAATTTTTAATCCTAAAAAGATATGAAGCTCTGTGATATTATTTAGTTGTGGCCAATCTTGGATGAGTTTAATTTTGGTGGAGTCCAAACTCTCTCTTTATTCATCTATAATGTATCCTAGATATTGAATCTACATCTTGGTAAATGAATGTTTTTCCATGTTTTCATACAACTTATGTTTCCAAAAAGTGACAATAAATTTATCTATATGGCATACTATTCATCCCATATTTTATTGACGATTAGGATGTTGCCAAGGTATAATATGACAAATGAAGTAGTGAATGACATGAGAATATCATTCATCATCAACACGAATGTGTCTAGTGTATTAGTTAAGTTGAATGGAATGACTAACCATTTAAATAAACCTTATTGGGCCTTGAAGTCTATCTTTCATGCATCTATAGAATCAAATTGAATTTAATGATACCCAGACTTAAGATCAATTTTAGTGAATTATTTTTCACCATAAAGATTGTCTAAAACATCCTCAATCCTTGGAAGATTATAATGGTTTCTCACTATGATCTTTTTGAGTGATCGGTAGTTGATGAAAAACCTTAATGTACCATCATTATTTGGTGATATCATAATTGGGATGATTAAAATTAATGAGTTGGCCCTAATATGTTATTTTTTCACTAGTTCATAGATCTACCACTTGATTTATTCATTCTCTATAAATAATCTATGGTATAAATAAGCATTAGTAAAAGGTAGTATAGGAATCAAATCAATAGTATACCTAAGTGAAAAGTGTGTAGGCATTTATTTTGGTAGATGAAATACATCTTTGTATCCTTCTAACTCGAGTTATAACTCTATTGATTATGGCATTGATGTTGGAGGAACTATTGTAACACTTTCTACTACAATAACTTTATTACATTCATATATTACCATGAAAAGCACAATTTTTAACTAGATGTGACTATCTTCTTAAATTACTTGGTGCTAATGAGTGATAGATTTGGAAATACTTATGGTATGTGGTATCTCATATTGTTTTAATGAATTTATGCTTAAGTTATAAATAAATAGAAAAAAAACTCGATATGGGTATGGTTAAAAAACTTGATTAATAGTGCACACATTAAAATCAGAAGATTGTGAAGAACTCCTCTTTGGCTTGGGAGGATGACTTGCAGATAACAAATCACTAAAATAAACTTGTTTTTTAGATAAATAGTTGAGTAGATTACCTAAGGGTAGCTAGATCCTAGAGGTGAGAGTTTCTTTAGGGGTTGTCAATCCACACGTTTTAGGTAATGAAGCTTATAAATAAAATAGGAAAATACTTGCATCAATGAATCAAAATGTACTAAAATTGAATACAAAAATGCTTGCTAAGAAGTATGCTATAAATGATTAAATTAGTGATAAACTAATTAAGAATAGTGCAAGAGGGTTCATGTCTCCTTCAAAAAATTAGGCAGGGGTCTGTGAATAGGCAGCAACATAGAAAATTAAATGTGGTTAGGTGTAGGTGGGTGAAATTATCTTGTTAGTTTTTGGTACCATAATGACCATTGACAATTAGCATGACTGTCAATAGTTGGGGTGATTGTCGATGGTCAAGGTGACCATCAGTGGTTGGATAGACCATCGGTAGTTGAGTTAACCATCGATGATTACTATGAAAGGATATAGGTTGATAACCTAGTTGATTGACGAGATATAGAAGATGGATCCCAAGAGATAGGTAAGGTTTGGGTTGATTGCAAATTGGAAATAAATTAAATTAGTACTAATAAACAAGTACTTGTCTTTCTAGAAATCAATTGGGTGGATGGTTGAGGTAGTTGGCTTGTTGGTGGATTTTAACTCGATTCTGATAGAGTAACAGTACCTAAAAAATTGGTAGAGATGTGGCAAATAATTGAATATCTAATATGATTTCTAGATTATTAGATTGATGATAATGATTAACCTATTAAAAAAACTCCTACATGCATAAGCTCCTAATAATAATTGTAGATGGATTTCACTTTTAGGCTCCTCTCTTTTTATAGGCACAAGCAAGAGGTGGAAGTGAAGGTTCAACTAGGATCTCTAATTATAAATTGTCCATGCAAAGGATCATAATAGTATTTAGACAAGTTATAAATAGAAAAGCAAAGCAAATGGTTTGCATGCTTTTGGTTAGGGAGGTGCACCCTGACCGTCGATGGTCAAGGTGACTATCGATAGTTATCCTAACCATCAGTGGTTGAGTGCCAAAGGTAAGGTTGAGTCTATTAAGTTAAATTGATTGTGGATTAGGTTTGTCAAGGTTTAAAGGGTTAAATGGTCCCAAGTGGGGTAGGAATTTGTGACATTTAGAATTGCAATGTCTAGATTTTCAATGTCTATATTTTCCCCCTTTTTGTTATGCAACTTGAATGAATAAGATGTAAAACAAAAACTAATATTGGTCATAGGTATATTGATTTCCCTGAGTATGGGAGGAGGTGTTCCCCCTCAAACTAGGAGGTGATGATAAAAAATAAAATCAAGTTCAAGTTTAACAAGGTTGGCCAAGCTGATGAAGAAGCTAGAAGATAGGCTAGGAACTAAAGTATAAATAGGTGCACAAAGTACAACAAAGGTGTGATAACCAAGATCATGCAAAGATAAGGTTTCCATGGTTGATAACAATAAAGGTTGGTGTTAAGGGATAATGACTAATGTATCATGTGACTGCATTTAGGCATGGTGGTTGGGTACACCTGTTAGTATCCTAAACAAGGTTATTGTTTCTATGGGTATCCAAGGTAAGAATTACTCCCATATAAAACACAAATAGGTCAAGTGTCATGGGTATCTAAGGTAGGAAGTGTTCCTAAAATAAATAAATGGGTTAGGTAAACATGAAGTGGCACAAATTCAAAAGGTGGCCAACATGGCAATGTTATCACTGCAGTCAAAGGACCAGGTGAAGGGTGTCATAAAACACATGAAGTTAGGCTAAAATGGACCAATGATGAGGTGATAAGGTGGTCAATGTGGGCGGAAAAGGGAGTCTCCAAAAAGGCTCAAATTTTGGTGTGGGGGAGATTAGGTGATCTCCAAAAATTGGGCACTAGGGTGTAAGTGTCCCAAAAAATTAAAAATGATACCCTGACTGTCAATTATAAGGGTCTCCAAGGTCAACAATCAATAAGTGGGAATAAATGGAGTAACTTATCTTAGGAGAAATGTGACATGACTAGCGATTGCCATGAGATGTGGTGATAAGAGTGTCCCTCATCGAGAGATGGGATCTAGCTACCAACACCTTACTACTATTGATAGGAGAGATCACCATCCTCCTAGAGAATGTCCATATGCTCACATAACTACTGATATGAGGATATCTAATTTACCACATTGAGCCTAAGGAGAGGGAGGAATAGATGGACTCACTTTATGGTGAGGATAGGGCCCATGCAAGGTGGCACTTAGATGGTTTTGGATATGGGCCACTATACAAGAGGGCTCCAAATGAGAGGCATCTGATGATGATGATGATGGCCATGTCTTGCTTCACATTATCATATTTGAGTAGTGGATGATTTCCATATCTACTACTAGGAGTATTGGTTGAGATGTTGTTGGGCAAGATAGTGTTCAAGTGGGCTCCTATCTTATTCATCCAAATTTATAGGGAGCTCTAGGCATTTAGATCTCATAGATGATATGGGATCAGTGTTGGCTTCATGATCTATTGTTGGGCATACAAGAACATCAAGGTTTTGATTGGGGCTACCATGGGAGGGCTATACCCAAGTACCCTACACAGTGGGCTTTATATAGTAGAGAGAAGACTATGCTTTGATAGGTGTAGGTGGAGGGGTGAGGGACATAGATTGGTTCCAAGATATGCTAGAGGGTTTGGTGGTGGGGGATGTGATTTGGAGACCATATGTGGGTTGGCCTAGGTGGACCCATTACACATGACACATACTATCATTATAGAGCTAGTGCTAAATCTATGAGAGCTAAGATGGGGAGATCAAGATGTCCCATTTGATAGAGTTTAGAGGTAGTTTGGCCTTGTATAGTAGATTTTAATAGCTTTCCCAAGGTATAGGAGGGAGGATATAGAGTTATTATTACTTAAACCTCAACCATAGGATGTAGTCTTGGATCATGAGGAGCTACTTGCCAGCGTAGGATAGATGATGTCAATATTGGTAATGGTTATGTGGCATGGTACTAGGCCTTATATGTAATAATTTATTTTGGATTAGATGATAGGGGTTGATAGGTCATGAATGTGGATCTAATAGGGGCATAAGTATAGGGTGGTGGCTAAGATGGATAGGTAGTGGTAGTACTAGTAGATACAAAGGCTTAGTCATAGGCTTACAAGGATAGATGGCCACTCTTCAGGTCCAAACCATCATTTTAGAGGGTCAAGTTGCTGCCCTGATAGGAGAGAGAGATCAGGCTCAGACCTCCCTTGGTTTAGTGACTCAAGAGAGGGATATATTGAGATAGAGGGTAGGGGTAGTGGTATGACAAGTAGTGCCATAGGGTTTCACTCTTACAACTTGATACCTAGCTATGATAGATGAGCTTTGGAATTATAAGGCTCTTTTTATGGCATAGTGTCCAAATGAGCTCAGATGGGGAAGTATAGAGCTAGTGTAATAAGTGGTCCATCCATGGCTGCTCTAGGGTAGTGCGCCTCTATAATGAGTGGACATACAGGTATCCTAAGAGAAATGATGCTAGATTATAATATAGGTACATGAGTAGGGGGTCCAATGGTAGTGGTGCCTTAGGGGCTTGATATTACATGTGTTGATATGTTGTATGTACATGATTTTGATACTGGCCTATGTGTCAATGATGTGAGATGTATATGAGAGATTTTATGCATTGCCTTATGTATTATTTATGAGTACATATGATGTATATGATGATGATGATTAGACTAATGTGGTTTATGTTCCATGATGTGGTTTATGATTATGGTTATTTATGTTCATGTTATGATGTTTATTGGAGTTATATATGTGATTTTTATTTATTGATCATGTTCATGGTGTGTGATTTACATTTAGTGTTTAACACTTATGATGTGATGTTTATATTGCATATGGATTATGCTTATGTTATGGATGCTAGAGATGGATGTAGACTCATCGAGCTAGGCATGAGATGGCTTTTATTTATGATTATTCTTATGACATGCTAATTTTTAATGAGTATTTTGGATTTTATTATGTTTAGACATGTTAATGTTGATTTTATTGTTTATGGATGTGATTATCATGTATGGTACGGTAATGCAGATGGTTATGGTTATGCTCATGGTTCTTTGTTGTTAATATTTATGATAAAATGCATGAGATAGTTTGATTAACAATGCTAGATGGGAAAATATAGAATATAATCAAGAGGCAAATGCCATAATGAAAATATTAACTAGCCACAACAGGATAAGAAGAGGGCATGATGCTTCTCTATTGACAAGGACTAAAAAAAACTAAAGTTGGATTGACTTAATGAACATGAGACCTTTGAATGCATTGCATTAGCATTCATCAGTTGGCTAAAAAGGTGTCTTGGACACATAATGTTAAGTAAGCTTGAAAATCCCTTGAATATAGTGTAAAAAGGGAGATGATTGAAAATAGAACCATTTGTGAGACCAAGTTGCCTATTATATAGGTGTCTAAAATAAAAAGGGTAAGAAAGCCTTTGCTAAATTATGTAGACTGATCAATGTAGGAAGTCTACTTGTGAGAGCCAATTTCAGCTTTCACCTTATTATGTTATTTTGAGAATCGATTACAACTTTTAAGATTATTTTTCTTTTGCTTGTTTGTGAGGGTGGGTATTTTGATTTATTGTTGTATATGGGAAGTTGATCAATGTGAGAAGCTTTCAAGAAATTGATATGCTTTTGACAAATGCTTTACTCAACCATCCTTCAAGGGAGTGGTCTAAGTTTATATGCTTTATTTGATACTCTTGATAGTTATCCTTTGAGGGATCAGTCCACCTTACATTTTGGAAATTTAAAAAAGGTTTTCAACAACTATCCTTCAAGGGAATAGTCTATAAAAAGATAGGGATGACCCATGATTGCTAGTGATAGGAATTTTAATACTTTTCTTTGATTTTTCTTGGCATAGACTTGCTTAGGTTGGCCTAGTGGTTCACCTTTATGAAGGCAAACTAAAAACACAAGAAGTTTGATTAGGTGTGAAGAGGTTTAAGTGAAAATGACCATGGGGATCCATCTTGAAAAGGGGTGGAAAGTACCATGATACCCAATGTTCAAGATTATGCTATGGCTATGATGTATAATCACATGATTCATTTTTAATCAATTTAGGGAGATGGATGTGGGTGGATAACAAGGGATGAGCTTAAGTAAAAAAAAAGGTGGACTTGATCCTCTTTAATAAAAGAGTGGATGTAGATGTGAAGCACTGAGGGGCTCAGGTTCTAGGTGGCCTTCAAGAGAAGATAATTGATAAGATCCTAATCCATACTTGTGGGTTATGATATAAGGTCTAAACTAATTGAAATAAAACTTGCCCTACTTACTTTTCTCCATATTAGTGACATGGTGATTTTACTTTAGGATGAGGTTTTTGATGTTGAATTCTCATTATTTATAGTGTTTTTTATAGGCATGCTTGACATGCTCTTGATAGACATGAAGATGGGTAAGGGCTTATAGATTATTCTCATCAAGTAGCTTGAGTTGGGTAAAATGGTATTGATGATAATCATCCTCTAAAACAAGACCTTGAAAATATATGAAAAGAGAGGGGATTTAGACTTTAAGAGGCAAGACAACCTATACTCTAAATATAAGAGAAAATAGGGTAGCACCTGTAGGGGTTTAAATGCTAGTACGATATGCCAATAAGGCAAAGGGGATGGGAAAATTCCAACCCTAACCACATGCACTGACCATTTTATTTAACATGTTATTAAGAGTTTTGTTAAAGGTTTTCATTTGTCCATTAGATTGAGGGTGATAGGGTGATGCAAACCTTTAATTAATGTTGAATGCATCACATAGACCCTAGACTTGCTTGTTCTTAAAGGATTTATAATTATCGATGATAATTTTATGAAGAACACTGAAGTGATAGATGATATGATGGTTGATAAAGTTGATAATCTTTTTCACTTTGGTTGAGACTAGAGGAATAGCCTCTACCCACTTGGTAAAGTAATTAGTTGTTGTGATAATTTAATGGTGTCATTGTGAGGAATGAGGGTTGATTTCACCAATGAGTTCTAAACCCCATTGTGAAAAAGCTAGAAATTGGTGGAAACTTGAAGGATATGGCTAGGTGCATGATGTAAATTAGCATGTTATCGGCACTTAACACACTTTTTCACATAATCAAAATAATCTTGGTTAATGGTAGGTCAATAATAGTTGGATGGAGGATACACTTTAGCTATAGTGAGGCCACTAAAGTGGCCTCCAAAATTACCATTGTGTATTTTCTTGATAGCATGAGAGGCTTCATGACTATATAGGAAATGGAAGAGCAGGCCATCAAAGCTATGTTTATAAATAATTCCTCCCATAATGGTATAGAGAGAGGTACTCTAGATAAACACTCGTCAAGTAATCCTAGAGAGTATAGAGAGAACTATGTCAAGGTTAAGATAGTTGAATGTCTATTGATAACAAAGATCAAGTTGGGTCTCCTCCACACTAAAAATGGTGGGAGAATATAGTTTGACATAGGATGGTTGGGTAAGTCTATGGATAATGAAAAATATATTAGAGTTAGAGGGTGTGGATGGTATTTGATAGGTAAGGGAGGCCATGGTGTTAGAGAACTTGTTGGTATATCATGGGGTTGACTAGATATGGTAGTGTTCGAATGATGCTAAGAGTTTGTCAACTAGTTGATTTTACTATTTTAAAACATCATTCTTACACTATTAATAACTATTTATTTGATTGACCACTAGTTGGGAGTCACCAAAGATATTGATTATTTTGATTCCTAGGGTTAAGACTGTCTGAAGGTTAATCACTAGGGCTTCATACTCAACCATGTTATTGGTACATTCAAAATCAATCTTGAAGGACAAAGGGAGAGGTTCACCATCAAAGTAGATAAGGATGATACATTTTCCCCCACCATTTTGACACTTTGATCCATCAAAGAACATGGTTACTTGATAGGTGAAATCTACTTGAGAGAGGGCCACGATGGACTCATTAGGGAACTCATGGGGAGGAGGATGGTTTTATACGAAAGGTGCCTCAACCAATTGGTCAGTGATGAATTTCCCTTTAATTGACTTTCTTTGAAGGAAATAAATGCCAAAATCTATTAAGATCATGAGTAACTTGGCCATACATTGGTTTTGGTATGGATTAGAGTACATGTAATTGAGTAGGTCAGTATTGGTAATGATGTAGGTTTTATGGTTAAGAAGGTAGTGGTAGAGTTTGGTGGTAATGAAGACTAAGGCTAATCAAATATTCTTAGTATGGATATACCAAGTCTCATTTTATATGAGTGTGTGACTAATGTAGTATATTGCTTGCTCTCTATGTTTTTTATCTTGATGAGCTAACATTACCCCTAGGGAATGATCAGTGGTAGAGATATATAGGTAGATATGTTGGTCATCTTTGGGAGGGGTGAGGATAGGTGTAGATAAGAGGTAATATTTAAGTGAATCAAAGGCCTTTTGATAGTCATTATTCCACTTGAAAGACACATCCTTCTTTAGAAGGTGGTGGAAGGGTTGGCATTGATCCAAAAGCTAGGAAACAAAATGATGAATGGATTGAGGCTTCCCTTATAAGCTTCATAGTTGCTTAAGGTTGGTAAAAGGAAGCATGTCTAGGATTGTTTTGATTTTGGTGAGATTGACTTCAAATCCTTGAAGGGAGATAATAAAACCAAGAATATTTCCTAAAAAGACCCCAAAAATGCACTTCTTGGGGTTGAGATGGACATAATAGTGGATAAGTCACTCGAAGATGATCTTAAGAATGACCAAGTGATCCTTTTGGATTTTTGATTTTTTGATAAGGTCATCCACATAGTCCTCTATGATCTTATGGGTAAGGTCATGGAAAATGTAGGTCATGGCATATTGGTAGGTTGCACCAATGTTTTTTAACTTGAAATGCATGACTCTATAGCAAAAGGTTCCCCATGGGGTGGTAAAGGTGGTTTTATGCTAATATTTGGGGGAGATTAAAATCTAATTATAGCTCAAGAATCCATCCATGATAGATAACATCTCATGTTTGGTTTTAAGATCAACAAACTGGTCAATGATCAGTAGAGGAAAGTCATCTTTGGGGTAGGTGAGGTTGAGGTCATGAAAGTCCACACAGATGTGTAGTCCCCCTATGGATTTAGTGATAGGTATGAAATATGAGACCCATTGGGGGTACTCAATAGGTTGAATGAATTTGATAGATAGGAGATGTTAAAGCTCTTCTTTGATGAGAAGGGATATGTGAGGATGCATGTGTTAAAGGTTTTGCTTGATAGGTTTGGCATCATGGTGAGTGACAATGTTATGTGTAGCAATGGTGATTTCAATCCCTTCCATATAACTATACAAACAAACAAAGGCTATGTTGTGGTCTTGGATGAAGGATGTGAAGTCTTAAAGTTCCTTGGTATTTAATGATTGATAAATTTTGATAATGTGGGGGTTATATAAAGTGCCCAAGTTGATATCCATGGTGGATTCATTCAACATGGTCGAGGTCTTAGGAGGAAGTGATTTATGGATTGAATAATTTGGGGCACCAAGATAGGTGAGAATAGAATCATCATCCTGACACTGAACAATGTTAATAGTAGGAGAGTCTTCTCCTATCATCTCAGGATGGGACAAATGGATGGTTATGGTCACCCCTCCTTTTGATAAGTTAGGGGTCCTAGGTTGATCATTTTGATGAAAAAAGTTTGGGTGGGATGATGTCATCATCCTCACACATAGGTAGGGTAGAGATCGATGGGGAAGGGGTATCTTCCTCAACAATGGTGGTGGTAGATGTTTTAGGTTGATTTTTGTTGGGTAGGATGAAACTAAGGCCATGCTTTCCATGAGGTTTCCTATTTTCCATGGAGACCAACTCATGTGGGCCATTTTCATATCACCCAAGACCAAATCCTTTTCAAGCACACCAATGAAGGTATGTCTTAGTAAAGCTCAATTTGTCTAGGTAGGAGAAACTAGTAATAAATGGCATAGGGGAGAGAGAGGTGGTATAAGCACCATTGGGTTTATCGAGTCCCCCATAGATAAAATTATTCTAACAGTGTGGAGGTTTAAAGGGAATGATAGTTCTGACATTGGGATCATATCCTAGTTGGTTGGTAAGTTTCCTTAGTCATGAGGAGTAGGGAAAGCATCAAGTACTTAAAAGTAGTAATCCCCCCATCAAAGGGGATGAAATGCTGATCCCAAAGGGTCTATGGTGGGGATTTCATGTGAAGTTATAGAGGAGCTAGTCAATGCCTTGTTGGTAGAAGGGTATATGACATTCACTTTGGTGGTTGATGGTTGGGGTTTAGCTATTGAAGGTGTACTGGATGGGGGTATAAGGACATCATTAGGGTGATAGGTCATGTTGCATGTTGAGAAATGACTTGGGTTAGCTTGGATGGTGATGACCTAGCCTTCATGCTTGAACTTAATGCAATGGTGGAGGGTAAAGGGAACACAACCCATGGAGTGAATTCAAGGTCATCCCAACAAGATGTTATATTAGAATTTACGTTATACAACATATAAATGTTTGAGGAGCATGCAATTTCTTAAATAGATGTGAAAGATAATAGTTCCCAAGGTAATGGCCATGGTATCATTAAAGGAGCAAAAGATGGTTGAAGATTCAAACATGACATTATCAAGTAAGTTAAGTTGGTTGTAGGCATGAGAGGAGATGATTTTAATGCTAGATTTACCATCAATCATGACCCATTTAATGTGGGTTTAGTTGATGTAGTTAGTGATAAAAAGAGGAGGATCTAGTTCTTGGGGATGGATGGAAGGTATTTCTAAATCCTTGAAGGTAACAAGGTTATAAATTTGAAGGGCACTGATAAAGGAAACTCAAGGTTAGGGGTCCTTGGGTTGGACCTAAATGTATTAAAAAACCTCTATTAGTGCTTGGTGATAATGGGGAGAGGTAGAGATTAAATCATACAAGCTCATCTTTGTCAGGGTCTAATGAAGTTGTTTGAGGATAACTCCCCTGATAGATTATAAGGGGTTAGATTGGAAGGCACCTAAGATAGACACCTTGGGTTTGGTCAAAGATGGAGATGTTTGGGTGTAGTTTGGTTAGGAGTTTGAGGAGGGGTATGTCCAAGGAATAGACACCTTAGCCTTCCCCTTATGTTTTTACTATGCTTTGCTGACCATGTTGATGGTATGGATAGAAAGAGAGGTTGAGTTGGAGGATTGGTTAGATTAGTCTTCAATCTAAGGTAAGAGTGGAGGAGTATGTGAGTTTTGGTTAGGTATAATGGGTGGTCAGATAGGTATGGGGTTCATAGGAGGTTTGTATGTTAATAGATCATCCTTTTTGTAAAGTTGATCGCTAATGGTTTGGAGAGATTTTTAGTTCTATATATCATGGTTGGGTATCCTATGATAAGAACACACCTGGTGGTCATTATACCAGATGGGATTTGAAGTTAGAGGGTCAATGGGTCTGATGGGAGGTAAGGCTAAACAAGAGGTTTACAATACCCTATAGAGAATGATCTAATAGGATTTGGCTAGAGATGGTAAAGGTTTAGCATTTTTTGCTTTGGTGGTTGAGGTAAGAGGTTGTTTGGAAATAGGTTTGGTAGTATTTATGTTGGGTAGGGTGGTACATTTGGTTGATAGTTTGAATTTAGGAAAGGAGGTTGATGAGATAGAAGTGGAAGGTCATAAGGTATAAAGCTTAGGTATTATTGGCACGATGAAAGGAGGTGCATCAAATAACAATTGTGAAGGTGTCACTAAAAGAGGTGGTGAGGTTTTGGTAGAGGTAATTGGATTCCTACTCAAAGCAAAGGGATGAGGCCCCAGAATGGAAGGCAAGGTTGAGGGAGGAAAAATTTAGAACTTATAGCCTTGGTGTGGTTTCACCTCATTGGTTACTTTAGTTTGGCATTTGGTTAGTGGGATTAAGGGGGTTAGGTCCACTTTCATACATGGGTGACTAAGGCTCAGAGTATGGAAGATACCAAGATTTTTGGTAGACCTAGTTGGGATGATAGGAGAGGGATTATCTACTTGGGTTTGGATTGTATTAAGTGGTTGAAGGTTGGTTGATTTTGTGGAGGTTTTAGTTGATTGTTTAGAAGGTTTGGTTGTTTGGGTAGATATAGTAAGAGGCTGGTCAATGGAAGTGGTAGGTTGGTCTAACCAAGAAAGGGTTGGAGGCTATGGTTGAGTAATATAAGGAGGCCTAGTTGCTACTAGAAGGTGGCTTGATCCATGTCAGGATTAGAGATAAATTATAATTTATGCATTAGCCTAGAGAATGGTTTTTAGGTTGGTCTAATTCCCTAAATAGTAGATACAAAAGATAGGCCCCTAAGTAGAGACATAAGGATCATAACCTTGTCCTCTTCCTTAATTAAAGGATATAAGGTTGAGATAGTTGGTTCCTCTAAGCAAGGACTAAATATGAGGGTTTTATCTTTAGGAATGATATTCAAAGGGGGAGTGGCTCACTCGATAGCTAAAGGTGAGGGTGAGGCAGTGATGGTTGGTTATTCTGGTATATTAGTTAAAAGGGTGACTAGTGTCTCGACTACCTCAATAAGTGGAGGAGGATAAGATGGTGTTTCCTTGGCTTGGGTATCTGAAGGAAGGGAAGGTAATTTTTATACCATAATAAGTGGAAAGGGTGAGAGATAAATGGGTTGGTAAATAGGCTCTTTGGAAATGATGTGCCAAGGACCATGTTACCTATATGGGTATCATGAGAGCATTTGATGTTATTGCTCTCATTCTTGGTAGGAGAATGGTTTGGGAAGGGTTGCCTAAATATTTGGGTAGATATAGTAAGAGGCTAGTCAATGGAAGTGGTAGGTTGGTCTAACCAAGAAAGGGTTGGAGGTTATGGTTGAGTAATATAAGGAGGCCTAGTTTCTACTAGAAGGTGGCTTGATCCATGTCAGGATTAGAGATAAATTATAATTTATGCATTAGCCTAGAGAATGGTTTTTAGGTTGGTCTAATTCCCTAAATGGTAGATACAAAAGATAGGCCCCTAAATAGAGACATAAAGATCATAAGCTTATCCTCTTCTTGTTAGGGTGTGGAGCTAAAAGCTTCAACTATTTGTAGACACAAAGAAGAGGATGCTGAAGAACCAGAAGCACTGGTGTCAGCAGCATGACCAACGTCGGTTAG
Organism: Torreya grandis; assembly: GCA_037957365.1. Classification (NCBI taxonomy): domain Eukaryota; kingdom Viridiplantae; phylum Streptophyta; class Pinopsida; order Cupressales; family Taxaceae; genus Torreya; species Torreya grandis. Next base: position 227,612 of record JARHVA010007832.1, read on the forward strand.
ATTCAGTGCAGAAGGAAATGGGCGATGGCAAGACGTCGACCGACGTCAGTAGCACCAGGCAAGCAGGGACCGGCGTCGGTCGCTTGTGTATTTCTAGAACTGCTGTTGATGAACAGTCAGTTAAGTGAAGCGAGTGTTTGCATGTCAAATGAATAATTATAGTCATGAGCTGTGTGTCTAATTATTGTAGTTAGAGTTCTATTTTTGTAATCATGGGATCCTATTTAAAGATCCATAAGGCATGTATTGTAATTATCAAAGAAGGCAAGTAAAAGCATTAAAGCAAGCAAGGTCAAGGAGATCTATAGGTGTAAGGTCAAGGAGATCAGCTGAAGCATTCAAGGAGGGATAGCAACTCAGGTTGTAGAGTTGGTTTTGTGTTGAGCAAGAGAGAGAGGGAAGAAGGTCTTGAGGTGTGGCAAGCCTTTGAGGTGGAGGAAGAAGTGGCATCTTCCTTATTGTATTTTCTTCTAGTAATATTTAATACAAGAATGTGTATTGTCTCTCAAATTTTTTGTTGTCTCAAGTTTCTAGTTACTTTATCATTTTGGTATAATTCCATGTTTAATTTCTTATAAGAAAGTAATCAATTGTGCTTCTGTTGGATAAGGGGTCACCTAATAGTTGGTATTAGAGTATATTGATTGTTGTAGGTTCCCTGACAAGTGGTATCAGAGCTACAGTTTGCAGGAAGCAAGGTATTGTTTTTTGATTACAGGGCATTCATAGGGTTTTTTGATTGAGTGGGAGTTCAGCAATGGTAGAAGAAAGTAAGCTACAAATGGAGAAGTTTAACGGCAAGAATTATCAACATTGGAGGATGCAGATTGAGGACTATCTGTATCAGAAGGATTTGTACTTACCATTGTGTGGGGTTGCATGCAAGCCCATAGATATGAAGGATGAAGAATGGAGTGTTCTTGATTGGAATGCTCTCGGTTCCATAAGGTTGAGCCTTGCATCGTTTGTGATTTCTAGCTTATCACAGTGCAAGACAACGAAAGAGTTGATAAAGTCCTTGGCGAATTTATATGAAAAGCCCTCGGCTTCTAATAAGGTATATCTTATGAAGCAGCTATTTACTTTGAAAATGCAGGAAGGTGGATTGGTACATACTCATCTCAGTGATTTCCATGGTTTGGTAAACCAATTAGCTTTAGTCAATATTGTTTTTGATGATGAGGTAAAGGCTCTCTTGATTTTATGTTCTTTGCCTGAAAGTTGGGACAGTTTGGTTATGGCAGTAAGTAATTTTGCATCTGCTTCTAAAATCTTAAAAGTTGCTGATGTTGTGAGTGTGATCTTGAATGAGGAAATACATAAGAGAAGCACAGGTGAATCATCATGGAACACTCTAAGTGCAGAAAGCAGGGGTAGGCAAAGGGAGAAGATTGAGCAAGGGAAATCAAGGTCGGGAAGGAGATCTGAGTCCAAAGGTATTACCTGCTAGTTTTGTGGAAAGAAAGGACATAAAAAGAAGGAGTGTTGGTTGAGAGATAAAGAGAATCAACATGAAAGTATTGAAGAAGCAAAGGATGCAAATATTGTGGTACAAGATGCTCTCATACTTTCTTTGGATAGTCAGGTAGGATCATGGATTTTAGATTCTGGTTCATCTTTTCATGCATCTCTAAACAGAGATTTGTTCCATGAGTATGAACAGGGAGACTTTGGAGTGCTCTATTTAGGGGATGGTATGCCTTGTCAGATAGTTGGCAAAGGGAAAGTGCAGCTGAGATTGCAGATTGACAACACATGGGTGTTGAAAGAGGTCATGCATGTTCCAATTCTGAAGCAGAGTCTGATTTCTATAGGAAGGTTGGGTGATGAGGGATGCACAATAACCCTCATAGTGGATTCTTGGAAGGTTACCAAGGGAGCACTTGTTCTATCAAGAGGTAAGAAAGTAGATACTCTTTATCTGTCTACTTGTATTACTGATTCTACTTCTGGTGTAGATTCGAAGATGCGGTCTAATAGGCTTGGTCACATGAATAAGAAGGGAATGGAAGTTCTTGATTCAAAAGGTATGTGTTCAAATTCAAAAAGCATAGATAGAGTTCATTGTAAAAAAGGGAAATTTGATGCTTTTGACATGAACAAAGAAGCCTTGGTGTTTATGGAGGAGATGAAGGATAGAGATCAGTCACAAGGGCTGAATAAATCTGAGCAGGGCAGCATGGACAGAGGTTTGATCCAAGATGAGCTTACGGATGAAAATTTCATCACTTACAGGAACACACAGACGCCGATGTTGGTCACATGGGACTGACATCGGTCAGCCAGATACCAACATCGGTCATGTGCAGACCAACAGGGTCGGTAGGTCAGGCAGGAGAAGTCCGATGTCAGTCATAAGGACCGACGTCGGCAGGGGGGACACCGGTGTCGACTAGGGAAATGACATCGGCAGTAAGGGTTAGTGCAGGGAACTAACATCGGTCGGGAGCAGACTGGGAGATGGTCGAGATCGGTCACTAAAATGGATGAAGGGTGGACAACTAGCTATCAAGGAGTCTCAAACACCAACATGGAGGTCAGAAATGGTAAGTGAACCTCATATTCATTGTTCACCTTCTTTATATTTCTTACTGATAGTCATGAACTAAGAAGATGGAAGAAGCAATGCAGGTAGAATCCAGAAATAGTGGGAGCTTGGCATGGATGAGGATTGTGAGTCCTTGGAGAAGAACTAAACAGGTATTTGTTGGTAGAGTTGTTAGCTGGAAGAAAGCACTGGATAGAGGGATGGATTCCCGTTTTAGAGAAGAGAGTGGATGGACACATGAGACAGAAGGCTATGGTATATGGTCTTGAGTAAGCTACAGAACAATGGAGGTTTGACAATTGTATTTTATCTTTCCCAGGTTGGATAATATTAGCTACATTATCTTGTTACTGTATTGTGTTACTTGTTGCAGGGTTTCATAAACAGGGATTTTTCTGAGCTAAGGGTAGAGTTGGTTCAGAAGTATGTCATGGAGAATTTGGGAGCAGAAAAATTCTTGTGGCATAAGTGACATGTATTGCATCATAGGTTTGCGTGGTGTTTGGTCTTCAAGAGTGACTTTGAAGAGGGATACAAAGCCAAAGGAATAAAATAGATGGTGTACAGGTATAGGTATAAGTTGCAGCTATTTATCTCCAAGTGGGAGATTGTTAGGGTGTGGAGCTAAAAGCTTCAACTATTTGCAGACACAAAGAAGAGGATGCTGAAGAACCAGAAGCACCAGCATCAGCAGCATGACTGACATCGGTCAGATTTAGTGCAGAAGGAAATCGGCGACGGCAGGACGTCGGCCGATGTCGATAGCACTAGGCAAGCAAGGACTGGTGTCGATCGCCTATGTATTTCTAGAACTACTATTGACGAATAGTCAGTTAAGTGAAGTGAGTGTTTGCATGTAAAATGACTAATTATAGTCACAAGCTGCATGTCTAATTATTGTAGTTAGAGTTCTATTTTTGTAATCATGGGATCCTATTTAAAGACCCATAAGGCATGTATTGTAATTATCAAAGAAGGCAAGTAAAAGCATTGAAGCAAGCATGGTCAAGGAGATCTACAGGTGTAAGGTCAAGGAGATCAGCTGAAGCATTCAAGGAGGGATAGCAACTCAAGTTGTAGAGTTGGTTTTGTGTTGAGCAAGAGAGAGAGGGAAGAAGGTCTTGAGGTGTGGCAAGCCTTTGAGGTGGAGGAAGAAGTGGCATCTTCCTTATTGTATTTTCTTCTAGTAATATTTAATACAAGAGTGTGTATTGTCTCTCAAATTCTTTGTTGTCTCAAGTTTCTAGTTACTTTATCATTCTGGTATAATTCCATGTTTAATTGCTTATAAGAAAGTAATCAATTGTGCTTCTGTTGGATAAGGGGTCACCTAACAGTTGGTATCAGAGTATATTGATTGTTGTAGGTTCCCTGACAGTCTAACCAAGAAAGGGTTGGAGGTTATGGTTGAGTAATATAAGGAGGCCTAGTTGCTACTAGAAGGTGGCTTGATCCATGTCAGGATTAGAGATAAATTATAATTTATGCATTATCCTAGAGAATGGTTTTTAGGTTGGTCTAATTCCCTAAATGGTAGATACAAAAGATAGGCCCCTAAGTAGAGACATAAGGATCATAACATTGTCTTCTTCCTTAATCAAAGGATATAAGGTTGAGATAGTTGGTTCCTCTAAGCAAGGACTAAATATGAGGGTTTTCTCTTTAGGAATGATATTCAAAGGGGGAGTGGCTCACTCGATAGCTAAAGGTGAGGGTGGCAGTGATGGTTGGTTATTCTGGTATATTAGTTAAAAGGGTGACTAGTGTCTCGACTACCTCAATAAGTGGAGGAGGATAAGATGGTGTTTCCTTGGCTTGGGTATCTGAAGGAAGGGAAGGTAATTTTTATACCATAATAAGTGGAAAGGGTGAGAGATAAATGGGTTGGTCAATAGGCTCTTTGGAAATGATGTGCCAAGGACCATGTTACCTATATGGGTATCATGAGAGCATTTGATGTTATTGCTCTCATTCTTGGTAGGAGCATGGTTTGGGAAGGGTTGCTTAAATATACCAAGGGCTTGGTTTGATGGTGCATTCAGTTTGTCCAATGTAAGCTTCCCCTTGTAAATGAGGGATTGGACAAGGCTCTTGAAAGTGTTTCACCTATTAACATTGTGCCCTATAACTTGATGGAAGGCACATAGATAATTTTTGTTGTACCAACTAGGTGTGGGATGAAAGGAGTCAAATTTTTAGGGTAGCTTGATTGGAGGAAGTTGAATGATATTGGTTGTCAATAACTTCTCCAAGATGGAAGCATAAGATTTTCCAAGTGGAGTGAATTGATTTTGGTTGTTTTGGGTTTGGTTCGTCAAGTTTTACTTTGAGGAACTAGAGGGATTATATTGGTTGACATAAGGTGAAGGAGTGGCTTTTAGGATAATCTCATTAATGATTACCTTGCTTCTGGTGTTGGTATTGGACTGGTTACTTGACTTGGAGGAAGAAGCCTCATTGGTTTTATAAGTTGAGTTTTTGTTTTTGAGATTTAGCTTTCTTTATTCAATGGCTTAGTTCTCTAACTTATGCACCATGGTAAAATCTTCATCAAAGGTTTGAAATATTTGGACATGAATCATAGAGGAGATATGATTGGCACATGCCTAAGCAAAGAGCTCTATGAGTTTGGGTTGAGGCAAGGAGAAGGAAATTTGGTTAATAAGACTCCTCTAATGAGCCACAAAATCAACAGTAGATTTATCCTCAAACTTCTAGATAGAGTAGAGGTTGGTGATAGAAACTTTCTTAGAGATATTGATCAAAAATTGGTCCAAGAAGGTTTGAGCCAGTTGGGTGAAAGAGAAAAGGGAGCTCTTAGGTATGGCAATATACCAATCCAATGTCAAAACAACTAGGAACATGGGGAAAATGTGAAGGAAAAAGGCATCATCATAAGTGATGAGATAGAAAGCATTCCTAAATTCCCTAAGGTGCTATTGGGGATCCTCCTTACTTTGGAATTTAGAGAACTTGAGAAGTTCCCATTGGGGGGAATATGGCCTAATATGTATAGATGGATGGATGGGCTCATTATAAATTTGATCATATGATAATATTTTGTGAGTACCTGAGATGGATGAATCTAAGGTGGTCATCTTATCCATAAGCATATTCATTAGGTTGGCTTGGGGTTGAGCACCCATAGGGTTGTGAGATGCATATTGTTAGAGTGGTTGGGAGACATACAGATAATGGGTAGAAGGTTGGGAGCTTGCCACATATGAGTAAGTAGATGTCACTGGTTATGTGGAAGACACATAAGGGTAGGTAGAGGTCGGTGGTTGGGTAGTGGGTACATGCACTTATAGATTAGGGATATAACCAAAGTTTGGTGCAAGGGGTGCTTATTGGGTTGGAGTGGTAGTTGGGTTAGTGACCGATGGAAGGGTGGTGACCCTTTTATTGATTGATGAAAAGTTAGAGGGTATGTAAACCATAAGACTTTGAAGTGGATTGGTGGTTGATGGGTTTAAGGTAGCTAAATGAAGGCTAGTAGTGCTAGAGGTAGGCACTCTTATAGTGGAGAAGTGGTTGTTAGAAGTAGAAGGTATAAGGGTTATGATAGTTTGTGTTGGCTGGTTTTCAATGGTAGTCTCAAAGGGGTTGTTGGTTGTTGAGGAATCTTGGGTAGTAACCATGGAAATGGAGGTACTCCCCATGAGATGGGGAGGTATTCCATAAGGTGGATCTATAGATGGATCTAAAGTCAAGATACAGTAAGATGTGGTTGTAAGGTAATGTTGTAAGGCCATGGGATTATTATCTAAGGAAGTGGCTAAATCTACATCTCCTTGAGGGACCTCTTGAGGTAAATTAAGACTTCCCAAAGGGTGAGGAGAGTCTATTGGTTTAGAGGTATAGTCGATGGATGAAGAGGTAGAAGAGATAGGTTGGCTTGGTGATGGGTTTTGCTCTGCAAGGTCTCTTCATTACTGGCAAGTGAGAACCATATGAGATAAGGGATACAAAAAGCACAAATAGCCTCACTACTCAAACAAAGAGAAGATAAGAAAATATAAAATAAATAAAATTAAACTCTAAAAGATACGTTAATCCCTAGAGTTTTAATTAATCTCACTTTTGGCTTATGCCTTAAGATGTTATGTGATTAAAGTTGGCTTGTAGAGAAGGTACTAGAGAGGAAATCTATGGATAGTTTCAAGTTGTTTAGGTACTTAAAAATAATTTGTATTAGAATAAATATGTGGCTTGGTATTGGGGCCTACCCCCTCACTTCACACATCACAACGATAAGGGTGTTGGGTGCTTAGCCAATAAATATTGATATCTAGAGATTATACTCAACATGAGAGTTGAGTTGGTCCTCCCCTTAGTAATGACCTCTAGTAGGATCACCAAGAAAGGGTAAGGTTACCGCTAGGTGATGAAATACTAGTCAAGCCTTGTCTTAAGTATGTTTGATGTTCAATTGGTGAATTTTTTTTGGTTAGGTGTGTGCAACAAAGAGTGAAGTTATGATAGATTAATTTTCCTTTAAGTTAAGCTATGTGAACTAAAATTTCAATCAATTGATGTATGCACTTAATTTTAATCCCAAAATAAGTTTTTGATTTCGTTAATGAGAAAAAATAGAGAGATAATGCAACCAAAAAAGAACCCAAGTAAAGACACAAGGGTCCCACGGGCCATGGCAAAATGTTTCAATGAATTTATGCTTAAGTTATAAAGAAAGAGAGAAAAGAAACTCTATATAGGTATGGTTGAAAAACCTAATTGATAGTGCACATGTTAAAATTATAAGATTGTGAAGAACTCTTTGGCTTGGGAGGATGACCTACATATAAGAAAGCACTAAAGTAAACTTGTTTTTTAGACAAATATTTGAGCAGATTGCCTAGAAGTAGCTAGATCTCAGAGGTGAGAGCTTCTTTAGGGGCTGTCAATCCACACATTTTAGGAAATTAAGTTTATAAAAAAAATAAGAAATTACTTGCATTAATGAATCAAAAGGTACCAAAATTGAATACAAGAATGCTTTCTAATAATTATGATATAAATGATTAAATTAGTGATAAACTAATTAATACTAGTGCTAGAGGGTTGATGCTTGCTTAAAAAAATCAGATAGGGGTCTAAGAACTGGTAGGAACATAGAATATTATATTTGGTTGGGTATAGGTGGGTGAAATTAGCTTGCTAGTTTTTGTGTCATAGTGACCTTTGACAGTTGGGTGACCTTTGGTGGTTAAGGTGACCATTGATGGTTGGAAAAACCATTGATAGTTGAGTCAACCATCAATGGTTAATGTGTGAGGATCTGGGTTGGTAACCTAGCTAAATGATGAGATCCAAAAGATGGATCTAGAGAGATAGGTAAGGTTTGGGTTAATTTCAAAATGGAAATAAAGTAAATGAATACTAAAAAATAAGTACTTGTCTTTCTATAAATTGATTGGGTAGATGGTTAAGGTAGTTGGCCTGTAGGTGGAATCTAGTTCGATTTTGATAGAGTAACGGTACTTAAAAACTTAGTGAAGAGGCATTGGGAAATTGCCTCTCTGATATGATTTCTAGATTGTTGGATTGTTGATGGTGATTGAACTATAAAATAAACTCTTAGATGCACAAGCTCCTAATAATAATTGTAGATAGATTTCACCTTCAGGATCCTCTCTTTTTATAGGTAAAAGAAAGAGGTGGAATTGAAGGTTCAACTAGGCTCTCTAATTATAAATTGTCCATGCAAATGATTGAAACAAGATTTAGATAAGCTATAATTATAAAATCAAAGTGGATGGTTTTCATGCTTTTGGTTAGGGAGGTGCCCCTGACCATCGATGGTCAAGGTGACCCTCGACAGTTATCCTAATTGTCAAAGGTTGAGTGCCAAAGGTAAGGTTGATCCTGTTAAGTTACACTAACTATGGGTTAGGTTCATCAAGGGTTAAATTGTTAAATTATCCCAAGGGGGTGGGGATTTGTGACATTCAGAATTGTAACATGCAAATTTTTAGTGTCTACACATATCACCAAAATTAATGACAACATTTATAAGATTTTATTCATTTATTACTTATTAATGATAAAAATATGGTTGACCCAATAAAATATCACATACCTCTAATGGAGTGACATCACAAAGGACTATACCTTGAAAGTGCTTGATGTTGTACACCACTTGACATTTTTGATTGATGCATTTATTATATTTTAAACTAAACCAAATGTAGTACGGTTGTGGCTATGGAATTAATGGAAATTTCAATTTGTGAACTACTTCAAGAAAAATTAGGGTCTTTTGGATTTCATTGTCAATAATGAAATGTATTGGTTGGGTATTTATCCACATTTGAGAATGGAATAATATTTCTACTTCATTTTTTTCTGAAGGGGTAGTAGAAATGTTTGCAATACCCACCATGACATTAGGATCAAAATCCATGATCTAATTACCTTTATCCGATGTTGTAGTGATTGTACCCATTACAACAAGATGTGTAAGTAGAGTTTTCCAAGCATGAAATTCTTTGTTGGAATGACTGTTGGAGTTGTGAAATGAATACCATTTAATAATATTGAACTGATTAGTTTGGTCATTTGATGGGTGTTGCTTCTTATTTGAAGGGTGTGTGGATTGATTCCTTGATTTGGAATTTTGTTTAGATTACTTAATATTATATCTTAGTCTTGGAATTAGCCTTTGATTTATGCTTAAAACATTATCCTTTGATTTAAACTTGTAAGCATATCTATAGGGTTCCTCAATTGAGGAGATAGTCAGGAAACCTAGATCTGAATAGACATGAGGTCTCAAGCCTTACCTATAATTCAAAACAATATTTTACTTTGAATCCTAAATCCCAAATTTAGACACTCGGGTATGAAAAGTGTCTATGTATTGTTACATAGACTACTCATTATTTTGGCATAATTGAGATAACTTGATGTACTAGTCATCACAATTTCCAAGATGATAATAGGTTGCTTTGAATTATTATAGAAAACCATTCCATGTGTCTACATAGGTGTTTAAACTAAGATCTTCTTCATTTGAAGTGGAGTTAAATTCCAATTATTTATTAACTAATAAAGAAAATTTCAAAAGAGAACATGTAAGCTTTTCTTGGTTAAATAATTTATTAATCACTAGTATGATTAATACATCCATATATATTTTGACTTAAAACATAGGAATGTTTACATTGACTTGTACCTTGTATGGTGTTTCTCAAAATGGACAATGGGAATGAGAGGTTATTAAAAGAGTTTGTTGCTTTATAAGGAGTGAAAAGTGATCAATGATACTTGATCATTCATGTTTATGACAATCTTACAAAAATTTCCCTTTTTCTTATAATGGATCCTATATCATTTTATGGAACATCTATGGAGTTAACATTATTGAAGATATGTCTACCATTTGAGGACATAGATAAAGGTATGATGAAGGGTCATGCATCTCAATCCATAACTTTATATAATCAAACCTCAATTGAGTGGGCATATAAATAATGATTAAATATTAGAAACATTGAAATACCATTCAACAATGATATGAAGTGTGTATGCTTTGATACCACTTACCTACATCCCAAGAGAAGACCTAGAGGATAACCTTCTTAAATGGATTTAAGGTGGTTATATGTGAGAGAAATTTATGGAATGAAATAGAATATGAAAAAACAGTTTGAAAGATAACAAGGAAAGTAAATCAAATATAAAACATATATATATCTATAATAGAAAATTTATATTATGTTAAAAACTATTCAATATAAGAGATCATATTATTTTGTCAAAGAAATTCCTAACTCTATTATTATATGGTTATTCTCAATTTGATATTAACCTGAAAATAATGGAAGTGTACATTATTATACACTACAAGAATATGAAGCATCGGTTAAACTATTATAATAGTTCATATCAACTGCTTTATAACCAACATATGCTGACATCATTGACTATCATTACTAACATGTTGTTGGCTAAAATACTGATATTATATGACTTGTATGATAATGCATGAGCATAAATTCAAAGAAGTGATTGGCATGTATGATTAGAACCTATTGACAATTTTACTGACATTAGTGAAAGGCTAGACATTCAATTTCAATATTGTTTGGTATGATATAATGACCTAGATCCTCTCAGATCATCAATTATTCAAGTTTTTACAAGTTCAATAAAGCCATAAATCATTTTTATTTTTGTTTTAAATGATCCCTTTAGTGCCCCATGCCTATAACATTCCTCCTTATGATGCCTTCTTTTATATCTCTAACAAGATTTAACATTATTATTTCATGGCTTATGAAACTCTCCCATACCTTTCATGTTTCCACATTGTTGTTCCAAATATCTTATGTAGATTTTAACTTATTTGGAATGCCATTTTAACATCATTCAACCCTTGAAATCTTTCTTTGTTGTTTTTATTGCCAAAAATAAAATTTAAAACAAATAAACACTCATTAGTAGGTTCACGCGCCATAGAAAAACAAAACACTCCTTTTCACACCCTTTTTTAGATAAATACCATTTTATAGATAAAATTTAACAACTCATTAAATAAAAATAACATATTTAATACTTTCAAAAAACTTTTTAATGATCAAATAAAATTTTCAATTCCTTTGGATGAGTTTTAGTACCTAATGAACACTTCTAACACTTCAGGAAATTGTTTCTTCTTTACAAAAATTGTTCCATAGTTATTTTCATGCCTCTCAAGCAAAATTTGTTAGATTTAAATATGAACTCATGTAAATGCATGATCTCCCCTACATACCATTACCACAACATCAAAAGATAATTTCACACACATAAAAAATGTACAAGTATATGTTTCATTATCAACTCTATGGTCAATGTACAATTCGTAACATCTCTCTCATAGGCTAGGAGAAAATAATAGAAGTGCCTAATAAACAAGCTTGATATTTTTTTCATGCAATAAATATTTGTTTCATGAAACCAATATTATTTGATATAGAATATTTACACTCAAAAAATAGTACATGCAAATATTATACACATAACTCCCAATCACAATTAACTCTTATAGTGGGTGTGAATATGACTAACACAAAACTAGTTGGAAATAACCCAAGCCACTATCCAATGTGAACACAACCACTAAAACACCCTCCCTTAAGCATAAAATAGGAAGTAAGAAAAGAGACTGATGGGTTTCAAAAACTAGGCCTAATTAGGTAACCATTTATAAATGCAAAATGAAATACTAAGTGTCACTATGGTAGCCAATCAATCATACGAAAATACATGGATGCCAAGTCAGTTTAATTGTTAATTAAAATAGGAACTAATACTCTATATGAGCTCACTCAGTAAAAATAATTATCATAAAAAACTGGGGAAAAAGTCACCATGGATGAAATGTGTCATCGTAAGATACCTAAAAAACAATAAAAACATAATGAAAGTGGAGAAAAAGAATTATGTTGTAAGGTGTCCTAAGAAGCATGACTTAAAATCTCAACATAATGTTGTAGTAGGTACACTCAATGAAGTTAATCCCATCGAATGAGAGTAAATTCAATCAACTACCTCTAATAGAATATGTGGTGTGCCAAGGACTATCAAGGCGTATGACACTTGAAGCAATATGTGAATACCCACCAAAGTTGAAATAGATGTAATGAGTCAAAATATCTATATGAGTGGGAAAATACCACTATTCAAACACTAAAATGTAGATATTGAGCTTCACCATACTAATTAATCTTTAGAAGGAGAACAAGATCTATCAAAAATCTGAAGGAGACTATCAACATCAAAGATATACATACAAAATCTCTCAAGAAGATGTCCCTAGTGGTTATGGTATAGTCAACAACTCAATAGGAAAATTCTCATCATGGAGCACACACACATAAAGGAAAAAGCTCCATGACTCTCATTGTGACTATAAAAAGGGTCTAATACAACAAAAAGTATCATTGATTGATGAAAGAAACTCTAGAAGGTAGTCAACTTGTAGAAGATGCAATATGTGAAATGATCCGAACAAATCTTCCTCAAGATATCGTAGAATTAAGGAGCATAAAATTTAGGAGGAGAAATTTGTAGTCAAAGACTCTAAGTGGTGGAGGAACCTTGCATGTAAAGTCCTCTCAAATAATGTTTTTGACACTATCAAGAATGATTATAAATCCACCCTAAATGAACATGAATGGTAGATGAAGATGCTTGCATATGAGTAGTGCGAAGTCCACAATAGAAGAATGGGAGGGAACATCCAAAACAATGTCGATCTAGTCATGTCTAACCACTACAATCTCATATTTTTCAATCCTAAATGAAGGTGGTGTATAATACATATGTAGCTTAATATCCTCACAAAGAGTGGAGCAAACAAAGGATGGAGCTCTATTATCAAATGATCCCATCAAAGATGAAATCCCTACTAAATAACTAATGCCATGCCAAAAAATACACTCTATAAGTTGGATAGGGGTAGTAATTCCTTGTAGATCCTTACTAGTGCTCACAAGTCTAGTAGTGTGATCCATGGAATGAAGCATGCGTGAATCAAAAGTAATGGTACACTGCTCAAAATAAACATGAATGTATGCAGATGGAACTGGAGTGGGATATACATAGTGTGAAATAATAGTAGGCCCAAAAACATTAGTTATAACAATAAGAACAAAAGGAATAATGAGTTTCTCAAGATCTGATATGTCATATTGTAAAATTTCATCATGTGAATTCATACCAGATTTAGGATTACATGATGGACTAAAAATATGAACATGAATATGCAACATATCATGGTGATGTTACATTATAACAACTTTTTTCTACATGGAGTGAATAAGGGAACCCTTGATGTGAATGAGGGAGAGAAGAAAAAAAAATTCCCTCGCTAATTTCCTATTCACTTCCTATAGGGCTATAAAAAAGGCCTTCAAAAAAGGCATGGTAGAAGAAATAATCACATTATCAAAATGTGCATCAACATGAGAAGTAGAAGGAGGTGTATGTTCCTCTTTTGTATCATCAATATAATATGGTGTGAGTACATCATCCTAATGATATAAGTCCTCACTAAAAAATGAAGGATGAGAAAATGCCAAAGGTTCTTTATGCATATCATCCTCAAGAATCATATTGTCACAAATACAAGAAGATGGTGGAGGAACATAAAAAATGTCACAAAAAAAAAAAAAAAAAAAAAAAAAAAAAAAAAAAAAAAAAAAAAAAAAAAAAAAACATCACTAAAGGAGGGAGGATAAGAAATACGAACAATTGAAGGTGAAGTGACTTCCTTAAACAATGATACATTAACATCCCAAGCTTCCTTAGGTGATGTGGCATGTACAATATGAGCCTATTAAGTGTCTGAAACATTTAGGCAAATGAAGCAAAGTGCCTCATCTTGTAAGGATGCAATCCACACAATATCTTTCTAATTTATAAAGTTTGGAAAGTCACTAAGCAAAACTCTCCATAAACCTTTCATCTATAAAGGCATTTGCATTTTAGTTTTCTATGTGGTGTAGTTAGAAGAGCTGAGGGGTTCAAGCATATAGGAATCCATATCTAGAGACATGAAAAACCAATAATGATGAAAAATAGCCAAATGAGAATAAAATTGAGCCCTTAGAATGTACATCGGTTACCATAAAAAATACGTCCCTGAGAACAATAAATGATACAAAAATTATAATACACTTAAAATAGAACGTTAGACTCCACCAAAAATGCATCCATGAGTTTGCAAGGTGTGATGACAAGTACAATACTGTGGACCTAGAGGGTATAAATGCAATAAAAAATGACCTCAACGAATGAAGGTGGGAATAAAAATTTAGTTTATTTTTCCTATAAAGGGGTCTAACCTTCTTCCATACTAGACATCACTCTTTAATCTTCATTACTTAAGATTAAAAGGGCCATAAACACTAAATAAAAATAATTCTCTTTCAAAACAATGTTAAAAACTCCCAATTTTGACAATAATTATTTAAACCCTCTTCTACAAATAAAAGTTCACTTACAGATAAAATATTCCACCATTTTTAAAAATTTGCAAGATCACCCCCTTTAGTTTTACAATTTTTTAACAAAATAAATTTTGAGCAATTTTTTTTTTATGGATTCAATGTCTTGATGAAAGGTTTTAAAGCTAATTTGGCTATTCAACCCTCACAAAAAAAACTTTAGTGACAAAATTCAGCTTTACATTTAAAAGCACATTATTTTGAATTAAAAATAAAAAATAGTTTTATCTTATGATATTATTATCAGGATTCAATTATGTAGTTTTTTAGATGCCATCCATCCCACTACTACTCCAACTAAAATGTGCTTAACCATAAAATTTTCCCTGCTTTTAGGATTAGGGCTAGCCCTTTAGTTTGGCGAGTTGAAGATTTTTAGTTTTCACAAAGAGATAAATCACACCGATGCCAAGAAGGGGTTCGGTATTGAACTGAGTTACCGATTCTGTGTTGGTCTCAATACAGGGGGTCTGTTGCAACCGGTCGTCATTGACATAGCCAATTCTAAAATGCTAACACCAGATATTGGATAGCTGCAAGGATGTTTGGAGGAAAATGGCGATTGAAGGCTAGGGCGGTAAAACAATGTATACATTCTACATTTCAATTAAGAACATACATCGCCAATATTTTTGGCGGGAATTAATTTTGATCCTCTGTGACTAACAGACTAACGGTAGGTACAGTGGATAAAACAATATTTTTGAGTCAAAACGAAGGATCCTTGGAATAGAGGGGTGTTTGGGTCGATGTATCCACACCAAAGATCATGGTCAACCAAAGTAGTCCTTAAGAAAAATGGTGATGGTGAGGGTATTACAGACAGGCCGTTGGATGCTCAATGGAAGTAGGTCATTGGCTGGTTGCTAACCCTTTGGGCCTCATAGATGGACGAAGTTAAATCCATCCTTAAAATGTTACACTCGCCTGAAAGGCTTTTGCATGATGGGACTATGCTTTCACAGGGATTTTGCATATAGTCAGAGTAAAACTCCAAGAGTACGTCAAAGCTCTTTTGTAACACTTTAGTCCAAAAGAAAAGAAGTGAAGTGTTGTTGAGACAAATAGACTAATGAAAATTTGGATGAAACACACTCCAAGGCAAAGCCAAGGATATGTATTTCCTCAACCAATCAAAACCATAAAAAATAGGGTTTGGCACCTTGAGAGGCTTTGGCATTGGCCTTGAAGGAATCAGAAACCCTATTGTATCGATTCATGGTAAAAATAGGTTTTGGCAACTTGAGATGTTTAACCAATGAGCAATGGCAAATTCATAATGGAAAGAGACCTAAAAGTTGAGTAATGGTTAAGAGAATTTGTTTTGATATCATGTCGAGTTCAATATGTACTCATGCAAATACAAGATTTTTTGTGCACACCATTACCACATCAAATTATCATTGTGCACACAACAAAAGTGAATAAGTTTATGTTTCATTGATTTTATGGTCAAAGTAAAATTTGTAGCATCTCAATTATATGCTAGGAGAAAATAAATGAAATGACTAATAAATAGATTAAGAGTTTATTTCATGCAACAAGTATTTGTTGCATGAAGCCAATAATAGTTGATATGAAATATTTGCATTCAAAAAATAGTACGTTTTAATATTCTACATATAATAACTAATAAATTAACTGCAAATCAATCTTAACTCTTATAGTGGATGTGAACATGGTTAACAAAAAAATTGCTTGGAAATAAACCAAACCATTACTCAGTGTGAACACAACCACTCCAAAAACATTTTCTTTTTAATTTAATTTTGACAAATAAAAAAAACATTTTAAAAAAATGAATAAGTTTTACCCAAAAAAATTATTTTTAATTTTATAAAACAAATATTCAAACATATATATTAAGAATACAATTTTTATATATTACAAAAAACTAAAAACCTCTCTAATCTCTCATTAAGTTTGTTCATGATTACATTCTTACTTCATATTCAACCTTGATTATTTAAAATTTATTCATAACCCATTTTTAATGGATACCAATAATACAAAATAAATGACATAAATATAATAGAAAAAAATTACATAATATTCAACAATAAAATCTTAAATAATTGTAAATTAATTAATTAAAAAATTCTTACATCCTCAAAAATTTATAAGTTTTCACATACAAAACCCAATAAGTTAAACTACCAACCAACCACATGACTCATATTACTCACTAACATGATCTTTAACTGATTTCTAAGTCTAAACTAAAGAGAATATACTAACTTTGAAGGCACGTGCAATATATGGGATGCATGCCCTGAACTTAAAAGCACCTAACCACTAACATAACAAAATTTGGATCACAATAGCTAAATATATTTACCCATTTTATTATTTTTTACATTTATAATAAGTTTCTTTTTATAATAATGTTTATTATACTTTTATTTAAATTATTTTGTCCCATCCTAAAATATAAAATAAACTCCAAATGATAACATCACATTACTTTTGGGAAAGAGGGTGGTAATCCAATAAACTTTGAAAGAAGTTGTGGTTGATTAGGAATTCACATTTTGTTTTTTTCTATTTTATGTGTGTTTGATTTTGTTTTATTTTTTGAATTTTTTATATATAATTTTCATTTGTTTTCTATAATATATAAAAATTGACATCATTTTGTATATAGTTACTATAAAATTTTGGTACATTGTGTTTATAATAGAATATACATTTCATGTTCATATTATATACATATAGAAGTAATGTTTATTTCACTTTTTTTCATAGATGCTATTAATGAGATTTTTAAAGTAGATGAAAATATTTTTTTCATTAAATTAGGGGTTCATGATTGTGGATTAACATTAGATTAGAGTAAAATCTTATATTTATTAAAGGATTAATTTTGGTAAAATATGGGCCATGTCCTTGATCTAATACAAGTTATATTTACAATTATTGTTTTTTCTACTATATTTTCCCTCAATATAGTGTTTTATGTATTTAATATGTATTCTATGTATATTAATATACTTTATATGCATGATATTTTTTATTGATTGATGTATTTCCATATGATTTGTGTGCCTCCTTATAATTGACATGTATTAAGTGATTGACATGATTTGGATAACATAATATGTTGCTGTGTCTCTAATATGCACAGAATATGGATTTATACCTAAATTTCCTTCAGAGTGTATGTTATGTTTCCTTTATTCATGTTTGAAGTGTCTACTCTATGTCTTATCATCTAGTTGACACATATTTTCTCATGAAAAAGGTCACTATTGTGTTTGATGTGACTTTATTATCTTATGTGTCATTGTTTACACTAGAATTAATTATGAATTACAATTAACTCTAATTAAAAAATTTAAACTATTTAAAGATCATCTAGGATGATATATACGACAAAATATAGTAAAATATAGAGATCTTAAATTTACTAAAAATAGAAACTAAGGTTAGGTTTTGAGAATTGTCCTTACAAACGATTAATTTCAAATTGTATTAACTTTCTTTGAACTTTGACTATTTGAAAATATATGTAAACATAGATGTATTAAAAACACTAACTTAATATTCTTGGGATAAGTAAACAAGAGTAAAATAGGAGTGTAGTGCATTTTATTTGTTTAATGTGATTTTACGTGAAAAAAATTTGCATTGGGTGTGAAAATATGGGTTTGTTTGCTTGCATCTATATGTGACATATTTTTATGTAGAGCCTAAAGTGACATGCATAATACTTGTAAAATCAAAATCCTAATCCTACACAATCATAAAAAAGGAGATAAAATATAAAAAGGGAAAAAATGGGGAAAGTGAGAATTACTAAGCTATCCTTAGAAAAATCCTTGTTGAATAAGTGTTGCCTACACAGTCCAAAAGGGCCTCAAGCCAATGTAGTTCTCCATTTAGGGAAGATCATATGAATAAAACTATATTGTTTTTCATTAGAATTATTGATATTGGATGCCCTCAACCTACAATAAGCGATGCTATATTTAGTAAATAGATGTAAAATTGTAGTAGAATTTCAATAGGAATCTTTAATTAGAAAATAAATGCTTTAAACATTAAAAAGATAATTGTCTTGTAAGAGAATACCAGGCCATTTCAAGTATGAAGCTTGATGTGATTTTATAGAGAGATATTTTGAATGTTTTTGATAACTAATTTATTTATATGCATGATAAATTCTCTAGGAAGTATGTCATTTTAAAAATATAGTTGTTAGAGCATAGGAGACAAATACACACTACTAGATAGGTGCACAGTATTTTACCTAGAATGTACTTGTCCTAAAAAGACATAGGCTTCTAAAATAAGAGTGACAATAAATTATATGATGAATAGAGATGAATAAGGATAAAATAGATAAGTTTATAATATTTTATTAGTAATTGAAATAATTTGAAGTATTTCTTAGAGATTGTGGGTTATCGAAATGGTGAATTGGCCAAGCAAGGTAAATATCTTGAGAACAAACATTGTCAACCATTTATTGGTTAAATTTTAGTGTTTGCATTATTCCTGTCCCCCCACCCTCACCTTTATTTTAGTAATGCATAAAATTAATAAAGTAAAGGAAATACAAACATCAATGCATATACACACTTTGTCTTTTTTATGGAGATGTGCATGCCCCCTTCTTGAGGCATGTGGAGAAGTGCTGAACATGTGTAAAATTGAGAGTAATCAAGTCCAAATTTTAAGAATCAATGACTATGCTTAAGTTTAAAATATCATATGATCCAACCCTAATTAAGTACTTTTTAATTCTTAAAAATATGGGAACCAACAAAGTGGTTAATTAAAGTGCAACTAAAACGTTGAGTGACACTAAGCTCTCACATGACTCACTTTCTAAATAAAAAAGAAGAGGTGGGAACTAGTACACGACTCATTAAATTAAAACAAATATGTGTAATATCAATAAGTTCAAACATGGTCCATGTATAAAAGATAAATCACACTATTGTGAATCGATCTAGATTCAAGCTTTGAAACTTAGGAAATAAAATTCTAAATTTTACAAAGTAGTAGCTTGGTCATGAATGCATATCATGCCCTTTTTACCATATAGGGTTCCATTTTGATTTTTTGAAACATATCTTAATATTTGTAATTTTCACACAAGTGTATATGTGCTTGAGTATCTACAAGAGTGGAATGTATAAGCAAGCTAAATGCCCCCATAATATTATTTTTTTAATTTTTACATATTGTAAACTATCAAATGTGAAATGTATTGATTTTGAAATCTTGGAGATAATCCTAGTATGATTCCACCCTTTTGTGATGATGTAAATTTATTTTAAATCACTTGTATCAAAATAAAATGTGAAAGCATTTGTCAAATATATAATAATTTAATAGCATTTTGCGTACTTGAATTATATTGGAATATTAGAGATGTACCATTGAGGAATATTAATAAATTATATATTTCATTTCATCATGTAATTTAGATATTGTATGAAGCATGTAAGGAACTTGAAAGGGTTTCAATATGTATTATAAACATAGTGGTTTTGAAAAATTAAGCATTGAAACACATAAGTAGTACGTGCATAATATATACCATGGCACTAAAGATATATGTACTAGATATATAGTAGTTCATGATAAAAATAATGAAACCATAAAAGCCAATAATTAACATGTAATAAAAGTCACACAATTGTCATATAAGAAGGCCTAAATGCCACATACAAGGGACATGTAAAATGTATTATAAAATTATAGATTTTACATAAAAGTTCAAACATAAGGCTAAAAAAACTTAATACAAGACACATGTAAATGTCTCACAAACATATAACACCAAAGTCCACACACAATGCATGATGATGCCATACAAGCAAGAGTATGCATGTTGAACATACCCAAGGCCAAGGGCTACATTCCAAGTTGAATCATGTTATGTAATGAATCAAGCATATAGAACAAATGAAGATAACATATTTAGAACATATGTATTTATGTTCATGTCAAAAAATAGCATATTAATCATGACACATGTAAAGCATGAATGAAAATGATATAGTTTTTCTTGTTATAGATCAATATAGAAAATAGGTTGTGGATAAATAAAAATTGTAAAATTTTTCATATAGAATGACAAGATGCCTCCAACTAAGTAAGGTTTTTGGAAAAAAGTTTGGTCCAATATGAAAACCATGTGAAATTATGTCTTAACTTTAAATTCAACTAATATTTGAATATGGGGTATATACACAAAGTTGGGGGAAAAAACATGACACAATGAAAAATATAAAATGTTATCTGTAAAAGGCATACACCCTTTCAAAAAAACAAATGCAAATCCAGAAAGGGTTGGCCCAAACCTAAAGGGCATATACCCTTTGTAGTCCAAAGGGCATACATCCTTTGTAGTCTCCCTTTGGACTATAAAGGGTGTACGCCTTATTTAGTTTTTTACAAGGATATACTTAGTAAAATAGTTTGATTTTTTACAAGGATATATTTAGTAAAATAAGTGTAATTTTACATTTAATTTTATATTACATGTTATATTCTTATAATTTAAATTTATTTTACTAAATATAACAAATTAGGGCCACTTTTCATCTTCTAAAATTGATTACAGAGTTGTAAGAGTTACCATTTAGAAGTTAGTATTTCAAACTCTATTTTGGTTAATACTTAGGTTTTAGAATTTCAGGATTAGAAGATAGAATGATAAACAAGGTTTCAAATCATGTTACATATGTAATATATCTATACCATTGAGGATTACATACCTGCTTTACCTACTTAAGTATTCCTTGCCTACTTTATCTACTTGAGTATGCCTTACTTGAGCCATATCTTGATCTCAAGGAGTATGCCCTAACTAAATACACAAGCAATATCTTGATCTTTACTATTCCCTACTGGTGTCCAAGTAAATGCTTCACTTGCTCAACCTAGTATACTTCAAGGTCCTATACAAACTTGCTTGTAATTAGGTCTCTTCCTAACCATATTCTATCTCTTGGTCTATCACAAAAGGTCTTCTAAGTATTGGTATTAAATTACTAATTAAATTATTCTTTAATATTATCTCTTGACTTCTTATCCTATATATTAAGATCAAAAGACAATTTCAATGACTTAAAACAAGGTACTCAGTTCTAAGATAGTAATTTACCTTCAATCAAAACACTTATTTGACTCCTAAAGCACTCAATTATAAATTCTCACTTCTTTGAAAAATACTATGAGGGTTTAACCAATTATTTGACTCAAGATTCTTAGTGCATTAATAAATTCAACTCAAAACTTAGATGAAATCAACTATATCCTTTATATGCATATGAGGCCAAATTCTACCTCTTAAGGACTTGATACAAATAGGTCTACAACCACCTTATTTTTTGGGCTCATTCACTTCAAAAAATCAATGAAAATATCAAAATAATGATTCAAGTATTGTAAGTGTTTTTACACAAGCTCAAAATACCAATTACATCACCAAATTGCCTAAAAAGTTGACTAAGTCCTAAACACTATTACAATATTATGTATAGGTGCGTTTGGTATTACAAAGGTGTTATTAATCTAAACCCATAAAAGGATTCTTATAAATATTTAATAATATGTTTGTATACTATCTTTGAGGATGAGAATCCAATTTCATTTATTATTTTCTTAATAATTAAACTTCAATGGCAAATCTAATTTTTAAGTTTGGATGGTCTAATTTACTTAGAAGGATATTGAATTCAATTAAATACCAAATGCTTTGAATCACTTTAATTAATTAATATATAGTGTTTAAACAATAAATTAGACCCTTATAAGAGGTTTATACTCAATAAATAAAGTAAAACACTTGAATTTTCTCTTGACTAAGCTTTCATATGACTATCTACAGGTAGATCAAAAAACAATACTTTTTATTTGTAATAAAAAGATGAGTTTGATCATTATACCTATTGGAATACCTTTTAAACCTTCTCTAACATCTTCCCTATGAGTTTTAGGACATTCCACTAGCTCATATGCAAGTTATGGTTCTTTTAGTATAAAAAACCCTGTTATAAGGTTTGACTCTGTACACAAACCCTAATAGCTTCAAATTGATTATTCATGCAACTTAAAGACTATTTTCAATAACTAACACTTGGAAAAAAGTCTTGAATACCTCCCTCAACTTCTCCATTCTTATATAAATATCATGCAACTTTTTCTATGTGATATAAAAGTCTACAAGTGACTATAAATACATATAAAATAGGCATCAAAAGGTTCCAATGACATGAACCTTGGATCAATCATTATTTATATTTAAATGAAGTTGGATTTCATTCACACATGCAATAAATTTTTAAATATAATAAATTAATTAACAACAGACCTTTAATTCACAAGAAAAAATATTATTTTGACTACATAGACCCTTGTTTTATCTTGGCAAACTATTAACTTTACATGTAGTCATGAAGTTATTCACTTTTAAAGCTTGTTCTGACCTTCAATTCTTTTTTAATATTTTTGAATTTTATCAAGTTGTTGGCTATGTACTATACTTTTAGTTTGCTATCTTTGCCTTGGAATATTCTTAACAACCTTGTTCTTAACTTAGAAAATGAACTTTAATTAATGGGTCTATCAATATGCATAAATGAATAGCCTATAGCATGCAACCTATAACATGTATATAGTAATGATACAATCATTCATACATTACATATACCACATGCATAATACTACATGTAGGTATGTAGTCACTCATACATGACATCTTCCTATGGTCATGATACAGTCACTCATATTATACATGAATGCAAATAATCACCCTAGTATACTCTATTTGCACTTAAACCATTAACCCTAAACACTAAACCTTAAACCCTAAACCATGAACACTAAATAATATACCTAAACCCTAGACCTTACACCCTAAACCTTGAACACATAACCCTAAACCCCAAAAAATAATCCATAAACCCTAAAATATAGACCTTAAACATAGAAACTTAAAACATTAAACCTTATACTTTATACCCTAGACCCTAGACCCTAAAACTTAAACATAATCCCTTAACCTTAAACCCCAAACCATAAACCTAAAATCCTAAATCTTAAACACTAAACTATAAACCCTTAACCTTATACCCTCAACTTTAAACACTAATCCCTAAAAAAATTCAAAATTAGGAATGTTAAACCCTAAACACTGAACCCCAAAACCTAAACCCTAGACTTTGACCCCTAAACTCTTAACCCTAAACTCTAATCTTGAAACCTTAAGCACTAAACCCTAAAACTTGAAATTTTAACCCTAAACCATAAAACCATAACCATAAAACTTCAAACTTAAAACCATAAACCCTAAATCCTAAAACCATAAATCCTAAACCTTAAAACCTAAATGCCAAAACCTAAACAACCAACCCCACACTAAAATATCAACTTTGAACCCTAAACCCTTCATACCAAACCCTAAAAAATGATCCCTAAACCATGAACACTAAATCTAAACCCTAAATCCTAAACCTTAAAACCTAAATCCCAAATACTAAAATCCAAACCCTAGTCCATTTAACCCTAAACACTAAAATTTAACACCAAACCTAAAACTGTAAATCATAAGATGTAAACCCTAAACCCTGATTAATAAACCCTAAATTAAAAACCTAGGCCATACACCCCAAACCCTAATATCTAGACCCTAAACCCCAATAACTAATCCCTAAAACTTTAACCCCTAACCTTAAATGTCAAAACACAAGTCCTAAACTCTAAATCCTAAATCCTTACACTTAATCCCTAAAATATTAACCCCAAGCCTAAAACCATAAACCATAAGTCTAAAACATTAAATATTAACTCCTAAACTAAAAATTCTAAACCCAAAACCTTAAACACTAAACCTAAACCTTAAACCATAAACCTAAAACCCTAAACCCCAAACCATAAACTCTAAATCATAAGCACTAAACCCCAAATATGAAACCGTAAGCCCTAGTCAACAAACATTAAATACCAAACCCTAAATACTAAACACTAAGTTCTAAACCAAACCCCCAAGACCAAAACCTTGAAACTTACACCCTAAACCCTAAACCTTAAGTGTGAAACCATAAACCCAAAAGCCTAATCCCAAAAACTAAACCCCAAACCCTAAAAGCTAAACCCTTGGTCCCTTGATCCATAAACTATAAATCACAAACCTTTCAGCATAAAATATAAATTATAAGTGCTAAATCCTAATCCCTAAGCCATAAGACTAAAACTTGAACCCTAAATGCTAATCCCTATACACTAAACCCTAAACTATGAATCTTGAACCATCAACCATAAACCTTAAATCCTAAATTTTTAAATCCTAAACCTCTAACCATAAAGCATAATATTGAGTTATCAACTATGTAGATAAAGGAGAGAGGGCATTGGCTAAGCCATATCTTGAAAGGATAGGGGTCATTCTCACCTATATAGAGAAAGGAGTGACTAGGGACATTCATGTAAAATTCTTGAAGGTGAATTTACGATGAATTCCTAAATAATTTGTGGGTTTTCTAATCAATGGTTCTATAAATATACATAAATGGCTAGCCTATAGCATTTAACCTGTAACATACATATAGTAATGATATAGTCATTCATACATTACATCTACCCCATACCTAGTATTACATGTAGGTATGTTGTCACTCATACATGACATATTATTATATTCATGATACAATCACTCATAACAAACATAAATATAGCTAATTACCTTAGTACACTCCATTTACACATAAACCATTAACTCTAAATCCCAAATCCTAAACACTATAAACTTTGAACAAACCCTAAACCTAAAACATAAATGTCATAAACCTTGAACACTCAACCCTAATACATTATCCATAAACCTAAAACAATAATACCTAAATATTAAAACCTAGACCCTAAACCTAGAACCTTAAAACCTTAAACCCTAGACCCTAATCCCTAAATCCTAAACTTTAAGACCTTAACCCAAAAGCCCAAACCATAAGCCTAAAACCCTGAATCCTAGACACTAAATGATAAAACCTTAACCCTATACCCTCAGTATTAAAAACTAAACCTTAAACAAAAAATTCAAAATCATGAACCTTAAACTCTAAACATCGAACCCCAAACCCAAAACCTTGAACCCTAAGCTCTTAACACTAAACGCTAATCCTGAAACCCTAAGCACTAAACCCTAAACCTTAAAAGTCAAGCCCTAAACCTTAAAAGTTGAACCCTTAACCATAAAATTGTAAACTCAAAACCATAAACCCTAAATCCTAAAATTAGATAAACTCTAAACCTTGAACCTAAATACTAGAACCCAAACAATCAACCCCAAACATTGAACTATAAACTTTGAACCCTAAATACTTAATTTGAGACCCTAAAAATGAAACCTAAATGACAAAAATTAAACCTAAATAACACACACTAAACATACATTATGGAGACCACACCATATAAGAATGATGCAAGCATTGATAGTTCTACTCAACCCCCTCTCCACTTTCCTATCATAATTCCTACACAAGTGCAAAGATTTTAATGCAAGGAAGAAACATGACATAATAAATTTAGTCACATATATGCTAATAATTTATACTCATAACCAACATCATTATTTGAGAACAACTCGTAAACATGAGAATATATAAAAGGATCCAACCCTTTCGCTCAATGATTTGGAAATTAATGTGCCTTGAAGAAGGATTTCACCTCATATGAAGAAAGTACAAAGAAGCAATTTTTGATCTATCATAATTTATCATCATCCCTCATCATTAAAAATGAATTTCCACAATGGAAATCATTCAATAATATACCTAGACTAATCCAACATGACCCTACCTAATCTATTAGACATGAATGAGAATAATGACCCTAGTACAATCCAATCAAAATAAAAAGAATCAACACACCATTCAAGATTCATCTAAAAAAGATATTATTTAGTCTGAAACAAATTTCTATTAACTACTAGATTAAAACACACTCTAATAGATGAGGGAGTGACTAGGCATGATGAAGGAGTGATTAGGTACAATGAGGGCCAATGAGGGAATCGGTAGGGATAATGAGGGATGAGGATAAATGAAGAGGGGGTAATTAGGTATGATTAAGGATGATGAGGGTTGATGATGGAGTGATTTGAGATGATGAGGTACAATTAAATATGATAAAGGATGGAATAGGTATGATAAGAAATGATGATGGTTAATGAGGGAGTTATTAAGGATGATGGGGGATTATGAGAGTGTGACTAGGGATGATGAGGGATGATGAGAGAGTGATTAGGTTTGATGAGGGTTGATGAGGGAGTTTTAGGTATGGTTAATGATAATTAGGGATGATTTGGTATGATTAGTGAGTGACTAAGGATGATGACGGTTGATGAGGGAGTGATTAGCAATAATGAAGGATGATGAGAGCCAATGAGGGAGTGATTAGGGATAATAATAATCAATGAAGGAGTGAATAGGGATGATAAATGAATATGAGGGTTGATGAGTTAGTGATTAGGGATGATGAGGTTCAATGAGGGAGTGTCCTATGTGAATTTTGAGTGATAGAATATGACTTTATTCTAATTAACTTTGGAATAATGCATGCGATTCAAATTGAAGAATGCATGGATTGACCATCTATTTGCAATTTATTTTAAAGTGAATGGTATCTTTTTAGAATGAAAATTTAATGGTGTTTTGATTTTATTATATTTTGAATTGAGTCTATTAGGGTGACTAGCTACATTCATGTTTAGTACAAGTTATCATATCATGACTACAAGTAGATGTCATTTATGAGTTAATGCATATATATAAGTAATATGTATATGATATATGTCATGTATGAGTGACCATACCATGAATATAGGTATGTTACAATTTAAAATACTACAAGGTAGTCATTTATGCATATTGATAGACTCATTGATTGAAAAACCCACAAAGTATTTAGGAATATACCTTTGAGCTTAGGTATTCAATTAGGTAAGGCATACTCATGTAGGTAAATTAGGCATGGAATACTCAATTAGGTAAAATATGGGGAATAATCAATGGTATAAATCCATTACATACATAACATGATTTGTAACCTCATTTCTCATTCTATCTTCCAATCCTAAAATTTTAAAAACTAAATATTGACCAGATTGGATTTTGAAAAAATAACTTCTAAATGGTAACTCCTATAGCTCTGGAATCGATTTAATAAGATGAAAAGTGGCCCTAATTTATTATATATTCAAAAATAAATTTAAATCATAATAATATAAAATTTAAAATAAATTAAATGTAAAATTATACTTGCAAACACAAATAAAAAATTAATACCACAACAAAAACAACCACTTCAGACTGCACACAGAAACAAAATCACAACAGAAAACACATAAACATCTTCAAAATTAAAAAAATATATCCAATTACAAAAAAACACAAAAATATAAATGTATTTAAAAAGGACATATGCCCTTTGTAAAGGGTGTACACCCTTTCAACATTTCAATATTTTTTTGCGTTTTCCCTCCAAATTTGCTTTGGGTACAAGTTTGGGGAGGTTTGAACCTAACTTGAAACTAGTCATGGAGTAGCCCACTTAATTTCTAAAAAAGCTAGGAGTAATTTTCATATTTGTCGACATATCTAATCATGAATCTTTTATTGTTTAAAAAAAAATATATGGTCTTGTAGAGGAGAAAGTTTAGTTTTAGAATATATAATTTTTTTAATGTTAGAGTATTATTTATAATTATTACTTAATTTATACATAACTTACATCATTATGGAATATATACATATCATCATAAATTCTATTATAACTTTTTGAATATTAATCGAATATTTATAAAACTTATATGTCAACAATCTACACATTGTCAACAATCTTCATTAACTCGATAGTCAAAAATTTGTGTTCATACACTTGTAGTTTTAATTTCCCAACTGTCTTGACTTGTAAAATTATTTTAAAATTATATATATATATATATATATATATATATATATATATATATAATTAATAAAAAATATTCTCAACAATATTTGACATTTCACCTATCCATATATTAAGTTTCATAAAAAAATTAATTCGTTTACTCAAAAGAAATGTGTTTGACACATGTAGTCTCCTTATCCTTTCATAAAAAAAGACCAACCTATTATCATAAATGCATCTATTTCACACACTTTTATCATCTAGGTATTGGAAAAAATTATATATTTATAAAATACATTCAAAATTCCATAATCCATTTTTTTATGTCATTGTCAAATTCATTTTTGAAGTGGCTCTAACATTCTCTCCAAGTTCAGCTATTATTATTTTAAGAAAAAATGTCTCTTTATAACCCAATTTTATCCCCCATTATTTCACATCTACCCTATGTGTTTTTTTCTATGATAAAAATTTATATAAAAGGTCCTTGTGACTATGTTTCATTTAGAAATAGAGATTGAAAAAGCACAAGGATAGGTCTATAATAGAAGGATAGGTACATAGTGTGCTTGTAACTTTGTCAAAACTGATTATTACTTACCCTTATAATTAACTAGAAAATAAAATTAACTCTAAATTAATGTAAACTTAGAATATGAAATAGGAAGATAAATAAGACAACCTATTATAAAAATACAGTGATATACATAATCTACAAAAGTTGTAAACTATTAAAAATGGAAACCAGGGTTAAGGTTACAAATATGTCCTTGAAAACTAATTTGTTCAAACCATGTTATTTATTCACTAATTGTGACTGTCTGAAACTACTCATTTAAACTTGTAAACATAGTGTAAATTTAAAATAGTTCTCCTTTATGTTCTGGGACAAGTGCATAATAGATGAATAAGGTCATAGTGTGTTGTTGTTGGCTAGTATAACATTTTCTATGTTGAAAGTGTACTAGATCTAAAAATCTAAGTTGGTTTTCCCTTGCATAAATATTGTTTGACTCTATTTGGAACCTATTTGGATGTGTGGATCACCTAAAAAATAAAAAAACTAGCCTTCAAAAGTACACAAAGAATATCAAATACCTAGGGGTAAAAAAATCAAGAAGTGAGATATGGATAAACTATCCTTAAAAAATCCTTGTTAGCTGAGTGCTTCCTTTAAAGTCTAAGTGGACCTCAAATTGATGTTGTTTCTATTTAGGGAAGATCTTATATATATATATATATATATATATATATATATATATATATATATATATATATATATATATATATATATATATATATATATATATATAATTTGATTATAATTCTTTGTAAAGGATGTCATGAACCTGCAATACTACAATTCTAACTTGAGCAATGGCTATATTACTACAACATAATTATAGTAGGGATCTTTTATAAATAGATATATGATTTCAAAATTAATTGTGTAAGAGAGTGATAGATAGATTAATTGAGGGTTTAAAGTGAGACATTTGATGTACTTTTATAAGATAAATTTGAATTTTTTGATAACTGACCTATTTTCACGTTACACATGAAATCCATTAAGAAGCATGCCATTTTAAAAAACTATTTGTTAGAGTGTGGGGGACAAGTTCACACTAGTGGACATGTGTGAAATGCATCCTTGTCTACCTAGTGTACACTTGTCCAAAATGAATAAAGGCTTCTAAAAGTGGAATGATAGTGAAGTATTTGTTGATTGCAGATGAATTTGAGTAAATTAGGGAAGTATGGAAGATGTTATTAATAATTTAAAGAATTCAAACTCTTTCATATAGATAAATGGTTATAAAAATGGTGATTCAGCCAAGTAAAGTAAAAATGTCAAGGAAAAGCATTGCTAAACATGTATTGATTCGATTTTAGTGTCTACATTTAACCCCCCTCATTTTTATTCTAATGATGCATTAATTAATAGAGTATAAGAAATGTGATACGTGAGTGTGTATACACACTTTGTATTTTTCATGAAGAGGTGCATGCCCCCTTGTTGAGGCATATATTTAAGTGTTGAATTGAAAGTGATAAAGTCTCAATTTTAAGAATCAATATAGATACTTGAGTTGGAAATATATATGATCCAACCCTCATATAGTAATCTACAATGTGTGAACATATGGGAAGAAAAAAATTGCTTCACTAAAGTGTAACCAAAACACTAAACATCACTAAACTCTCATGTGATCCACTTGATAACCTAATGGAGAAGAGATCGAATCCAATATGTGGCTCTCTAAATTGAAACTAAGATATGGATCATCACTAAGATCAAATGTGGCTTACTTGTAAAATAAAAATCACATCGTTGTAGATGTATATATATTCAAACTATAAATTATTGAAACTTGATTCTTGAAAAAGAGAAAACTATGATTTTTGAAAAGTAGTATCTTTGACATGAATACATATCATGCCCCCTATATTGTATAGAGTTCCAACTATGATCATTTTAAAACTATTTGAATCCTTGTAACCATCTTCACACAAGTGTGTCTATGATCAAGTAGCTATACAAGTGGAGTACATGAGTAAGCCCAATGCCTTCATACTTTGAAAGTTATATTTTTTCACATTGTAAACTATCATATCTAAAAACTTATTGCTTTTAAAATCCCATTGTGATTCCTCCCTTTTGAGATGAGAGAAATTTACTGCAAATCACTTGTCTCAAAATAAAAAGTGAGATAATTTTTGAAATATAGATAAGCATGTAATAGAATTTAAATACATTGAATTTGTATTTAAATATTATAGATGTAAAATTGAAGCACTCTAATTTATTTTTAATTGGATTTTCATCATGTAATTTTTTATATAACATTATAATAATGGATGAAGCATGTAAAAGTTACAATTATTGTATATGTATTGTAAACATTGTATGTTGAACGTTTGAAATATTGAAGCACATATATAACATGAACATTATGTATATCATGGAACCATAGATATAAGTATATACATAGTAGTACATGATAAGAGTTATGGAACCATAGTATCCAACATAGAAAGCATCTAAGCATAGTCACATAATTGGCATGCAAAAAAGGCCTAGAGGCTGCATTCAAGGGACATGTAAGATGTTTTAAAGATTTTAAAATGCTTGTATAGATGTCACACATGAATCCAAAAGTTTAAATATAATGGACATGCTTTTTTTAAAATATTAATATTCCAAAGTCCACACATACAAGACATGATTATACCATACAATCAAGGTGTACATTGAACATAGACAAGGACAAGGGCCACAAATAATAAGCAAACAAGTTAGAATCATGTTATGAAATTTAAATAAACATATTAAAATAACATAAAATAAATGAAGCTAGAATATGTTAAACATATGTATCTATGTTTTATTTTTAACAAGTATCATATTCATCAATACATATATGAAGATAAAATGAAAGATTAAATAATGTATTTTTGTTTATAACTCAATAGGGAAAAGAGGTTTTGGATAAATAAAATTTATAAAGTGTATTTAAATAATATCATGATACCTTAAACTAAGCAAGGTTTTTGGGTGAAAGGCTTGACCAACATCAAGATCCTATAAAATTATGTCTTAGCTTGAAACTTGATTGATATTTGAATATGAATTATGTTCTGTGTGTAAAAACCATGTAAGAAGTCCATTTGACTATGTTTTAGTTTTAAAAAAATAGTGAATATTTATATTCATAGGTATGTAGTAGGGGACATGTGCGTAGTGCATTATTATCTTCCTCCTACAAATTTGTTTATATTTAATGCATAGAACAATTTATGATCATGAAAGCTTTCATCTTGTATGAATATTGTTTTGCACTATGAAATGTGTCCTATTTCACATTTAGATACCTTATGAGAAATAATTTACAATGAAAATATGTTATGTACTAGAATAAAAATATACATGACATAATAAAATACATGTACAAGAATATGAGAAGATGCCTAAATGTCCTATTTTTAAATTTTTTGAAATATTCTATTTTTTTGGTATTTTTAGAATATATGAATGTTTTTGTACTTTTGCATACTTTAAAAATATAATAATGTGTAATAAAAAGTTAATAAAGATATAAAAATCAATGAGTAAGGTTGAAAAAGTTAAAAAAGGAAGGGAATATTTGAACAACTCTCAATAAGGTGCTTAAGCAAACTATGACAAGGAGGAAGGCATGTGAGATGCCTCAAATGTAAATTTATTGTTGTAAATATGGAAAGCATGGCCATGTAAACTCATGTAAAATTAAATATATGTGATCACAAAATTATACATGATAGCTTAGATCATGTATATATGTGAAAAAATAAGCAAACGGGTTACCATGAAAGATATGTATATTGAAAACTTAGTAAGATGATTTTTGTGGGTTGTTAAAATGGGGTTGAAGTGAAAAATGGAGCAAGTGACCAAATTTAAAAATATAAAACAAAAGGATATAATAAGTTGGATTGGGTGTAGAATAATGAGTAACAAAGAATCTGTGTACGAGCAAGTACTAGGAATGTATGTTTAACCAATTATTTGGGTAGAAGAAACCTCCCATGGAGTGCCTACATAAAGAGTGTATTCACCTACCTTAGATTCAAATAAACCACATAATTGAATAGGCTTTAGTTTTGCCAATTTTTATGATTCATGTGAGATATGTTTAGTAGATCCTTTGAATGAGGTATTCTTATCGGTATGTAGAGTGATTGTAATTATATTCTACTTGGAAACTGTAACCAGTACACTATCTTATTAAAAAATAATGGAATCATAGTTAGTCATGAGAGTTTCACCCATTGATTTTTGCCATGATATCCACATAATTTACTTATATTATTGTAAATGGGGTCAATATGAAAGAATGCGGGATATGAGTTAGGACCCAATGTGATCAATGGGGTATTATATCCAATGTAATGTGTGGGACCTATATCTTAATGGAGGTGTTGTGTGTAATATCCAAGATAATTGAAAATAGAAAGACTACATATGTTTGCTTCTTGTTATTGAGTAACTACAATATTAGTACTCTATTTTCTATTTATGAGTATATTTACCAGGAGAGGCTCCAAATAAGAATTAAAATACCTGGGAGTATCTTTGGTGACCAGATTTTTAAGAGTATTCTTTGTGTCCCACATTGCAAATCCTTTATCAAGAAATTCCTATTGGAATAGATTACACTCTTGTTGTAATATTAAATTTTGTCTTGTGTGAACTTATACTTATTTACATGCATGTGCTCCTTAGAATATGAAATCATTGTATGATTTGAATTATGTAAATCAATATAATGGTAAATATCCTTGAATATGGTATTAAAATTATTTTTCATAACTTGTTGATTAGTATTTTTTTACCAACCATTATCTTGTAGAGGGAGAGATAACCTCGTATTCACCTACCCAATATATGTAAATAATGAATGCAAGACATTGTCATCTGCATCAATGGGATTGAAATATAACTTGCACATTTGGTCATTTATTAATTTTTATGTATTCTCATCATCAATAATATAAAAATATTTTATTTTGTAATAGGAATTTTATGTATTTACCAAGAGTGGTAATTTAATTTGTAGAATATATAAGAGGTCATTTTTTATTGTGTTTATTTTTTATAGGCTCTTTAATTTATGCAAAGGTGTGTTCTTGATGTTAAATTTCTTAGAAAGGCTTCTCAATATTTTGTGTACATGGATAAATTTGTTCAATATCAACTAATTTAATAGAATCACCCACCACATAAGTATAAATTTGTTAAATGGGAATTGGGTATTCATGTGTATTGAAGGAGACTTTATCCAATTGCATGATTTTGAAATATTAAAATGGGGTATCATCTATAGGAATTATATACTCATGTGAATCATATATAAACTTGATGCACCTATTAACTATAGAAGGTATAACCCCCATATCATGGATCTATGGTTGTACAAATAATATATTATACTATATTGAGCATCAACAACTTGAAATACAATAAATTCCATAGTAGGATCTACTAGTATATCCAATGTGATAATTCCTAGTGCTAATATTAGAATATTATCAATGTTGTGGATAAGATGCTCAAATTTTAGAAGATTAATATTATTAAAAACTATTTTTTTAATGAATTCATAATTACACAGATTTATTTCATAACCACAATCAACTAAAACCATCTTAATCAAATTCTCATGAGTTTGAACCTAGATAAAGAGTAGAATGTTTTGATCAATAATGTGTTACAGAGGTAGATCTTTTTTATCAAAATAAATAATAATATCAATATATTTGGATGTGTTCATAATAGAAAAAAATGAGGTTGGTTGTGTTTCCACATGAATAATAGTATCTCTCAACATAACATAGATAATATATTTATAAGCAGGTTCCCTTTTCAATAACTCTAGAATAGAAATATTAGACAGTGTATTACACAATTGCTCAATGAGATCATACAATTTGTGTTAGGAAGCTTGTTGTGAGTTTTGGATAGGTGGTGGTGGAATATTTATAATATGTGTTTGGGATTGATAAATTAAGGGAAGTATCCCATGTCTAGTTTTAATAAAATGAATTGATAGTCTAAGTTAAGGTGTGGATGAAAAAGAGGTAAAAAAGAAGATTGAATAAGGTTAAGATGAAGATGAGTATAATGAGTTATAAATGGTAGAGAAAAACATATTTGACATCCAGTGGTTGTACAAATAAAATTGAATTATATGGCAAAACAAGTGGTAAAAACAAATGTCATGATCTCATGAGATGGCATATCATGATATTTTCTGCAATAAGTGGAATCTTCTATATAACCAAGGCCTCTAGTTCTAATATTAGCTGTAATGAAAGATAATTATTGTCCCAAGATAACTTGATGATTTACATGACCTAAATAAGGGATATGTTTAGGAGGAAAGGGTGAGGAGGAAATAATACCATAGTAGGAAGTAAAAGATCATAAGGATCATCATTGGATAATTTTGTTTCTTGATTAGATACATTTTTTTAACTGTGAATGCACATAATTGCTAACATACTAAAATATAATATGATATGTAACAAAAAATTCCATGATCCAATGTAAAATATGGAAGATAGCTTCATTTTTTAAACACATAATGATACATCAATGAAAAAATCAAAATTATTATCTTGAGAAGACAATACAAGAAAAAATTAGGGATGAAAGGGCAATCTAGAAAGAGTTTGAAATATTTGTAGGTTCTTATATATACTTTCTCATCAATTGTAAAATGTTGGACCAATATTTTAGCACTAAATATGAAGGTAGAACCATAAAAATAACCCAGTAAACCCAATTTTGAGGTTAAGTTGAGAATAACTTCCCAGGGCTAACCTCTTACCAATGCACTAAAAAATC
This sequence comes from Torreya grandis, assembly GCA_037957365.1. Classification (NCBI taxonomy): domain Eukaryota; kingdom Viridiplantae; phylum Streptophyta; class Pinopsida; order Cupressales; family Taxaceae; genus Torreya; species Torreya grandis. Next base: position 263,445 of record JARHVA010007832.1, read on the forward strand.
AGATGAATGGTATAGTTTCCTATTGGTTTAAACAAATGGATTAAAGTATTTATGATATATTTTAAGGTAAGTGGAAAATAAATTATGTGTTTATCTATACACAATGGCTATGATATTTTGGGTAAACCCTTCATTTTATTATGTCTATAAATAAAACACCACATATCCCTTCACAATAGTAGCTAATTAGTTTAAAAACTGCTAGAACATAGTTTCTAAAACAAGCAAAAGAAAATGAAAAATAAAGAGAAAATAAAAGGTGAAATATTTTGTGTATAGGAGATACGACAATTCAAACATAATTTTAAATAAGCATCCTCTATGTTTGTATTTATCTAAGATGACAAGAGAAACTTTTACAATGTTAGATTACTCTAAGGTTGAAAAAGTTTAATCATTATGTTACAAATAATATCCATGGTTGAGGAAAATTTTATTTTAGTGTTAGGATTTTGAAGAATTAAACTAAAACCATAGTACACAAATAAATGAGAAAAAATTAATGTCCTATTCTAAAAATGGGTTCACCAAAATATTTACCCTTAGAATTAATTAGAAAAAGAAATTAACTCTAAATTAATGTTAACTTGAAATTTGATTTGTTCAAACCGTGTTATTCATTTAGTGAAGGTGATTATATAAAACTACTTATGAAAACCCGTGAGCATATTTTTAATTTAAAACAATAATTTTTTTATATTCTAGGACAAGTTCCCAATAGCTATATATGGTCAAAGTGAATTGTTGTCTAGTAATATGATTTTGTTTGTGTTAACTGTGTACTAGATATAAAAAATTGAGCTGGTTTACCTCTACCTAAATACTATTTTATTCTATGTGGAGCCTATTTGAATGCACAAATCACCTAAAAACAAAAAACCCTAGCCTAGACAAGTACACACACAAGATAAAATGCTTAGGAAAAAAAGTGGGGAAGTGGTATATGGATAAGCTATCCCTAGAAAACTCCTTGTTGAATGATTTTTTCTTACATAGTCCAAGTGGACCTCAACCCAATGTAATTCTCCATTTAGGGAAGATCATAGAAATATAGCTATAAAGTTTGATTAGAATACTTCTTGACAAAGGATGTATTTAACCTATAAGAAAATAATCTTAACTTGGCCAATGACTATATTCCTAGAACAAAATTACAACATGGTTATTTGATAAATAGATATATGCTTTTGAAATCAATTTTTTAAGAGAGTGTTATATAGAGTAACTAAGGATTTCAAGTGAGACACTTAATGTGATTTTATAGGAGAATATTTTTATTTTTTATGATAACTTACATATTTTTCAGAGGTACATTCATTTATGGGGGTTGAATTAGTGATGTAATAAAATAAGCTTCAATTCTAATTCTTCAAACTCTTAGCCATTCAACATAAGCATTCATGAAACATATAAACCATTCATTGCAATGAACAAAGAAAATAATGCAAGATCAAAGCACATAACACATGAATTATGTAGGAAACCCTCATGGAGGATAAAATCCACTCTCAATCCTACAAAAAAATGTACTATATCCTATATGAGATCACAAACAAGAGACTTCAGTGAAGCACCCACTCCACAAGGAGTACCAACCCCTAAGCATGATAAACACCCACTTGCCCTAGATGTTGAGTACCCACACAACACCTATGATATCAACACCTATATAAATTTGATTGCATTTCAATATGATGAAGAAATAATGAATAAAAAATCTATTAAACCCTTCACACTTTCTTAAGCCTTCACACATAAGTAATGCATCCAAAACAATGTTTTGGATCACTCTACACCTCTTCACTGATCCTCAACCATCAACCCTAAAAAACATTATTAGCACATCAAAAACATGACCAATAGGTCACACACATATCCCTCACACTACTCTACTCTTCAATTCATACACCAAGCTTACTCACCCTTCTCTTTTACTTCGTTTTGCTACTCTCTATAAATCTTCATCTTTATTTTTGCTCTTTATAGAGTATTCATGATCACCACCTTTTTGGTCAACCATAAGACATTCCTTAATCCTTAAGGCTTCTATCCCACTTATAAAAACATAAAAACCACCTACATAGTTTGATCATAGCATTGATAAATCACCCTTAAGTAACAACACCTTTCAATTAGGCCTAAGTGTCCCTTTTAGGTTCCATGGAGACCTATTCATCCCTTTAATAATTCACTGAGAAAAATAGAAACACAAGACCACTTATAAGCACATAGGTCCACTTCACATGACTCCTAAGATACCCTAAAATGATTAAATTCATCACTACTCACCTCTTCATATGCAAAATTATTCAATCATTTGCCATATACATGAAAACACCATGAGTGAACAAAAATTCAACTTCCAAGCAATGGTTCATATTGAAGATGGATTAGTCAAACAACTAAAATCCATACAAATGATCTTTAGGGTTTTAAAATACTCTCCAATATATAAATCATTATGAAACATCCAAATATAATCAATACAAATTAAAACACCATTCTTATGTCCTTAACAAATGAAGGTCACACCCTTGGTCAACTTTGAGCTATAATAAGTGTAATTGTATGCCCTGCCAAACCTCCTAATCAATTTTCTTGGATTACCATTAAAGTTATTTACCACTTTAATTTTTAATCCATCGTCAAATTCTTTTATTTTCTCAAGATACATATCAAACACTCACAACTATTTTCCTTTGTAAAATTCAAATATTTGAATTCCAATGGTCTCTAAAAAATGCACTAAGTATAAAAATAATGAAATTTATCTGGGAAAGAAGCTTTGCACCATCATAAATTTTGATAGACATCATTTCAAGGCATGAAAATTGAAACACATGCTCTAGGTAAAAAATTGAATAGACCCATGTGACCACTTTTTTTTGACACCTTTACATGTGCAAATTTTGACATCATCAATCTGCTCACTTAGGAAACTCTGCCAAGATGATTAGGATAACCTAGAAATTCACAAGACTAATAAGATGGATTATTTTCACTTCTAAAATCACACCAATAACTTATTACACCCATAGGTCCTCTACATCAAGAACACATCATCAACAACATCCATAGCAAGACCAAAATCTGTAGGGTCTCATGCAAACTATGTGAGTACTAAGGTACACTTTGTCATTGAGGACCATGCATAAATATCATCTCATGGAAACTCTTGGACACCTTTGAGACATAATTGAAAACACATCAACAATAACCCCTTTGTAATTGATGTCAACACTTGTAAAAATCAACACAAAGTTATACACATACTCTTTCTCCCTTTACAAACACTTTTTCCCCCTTTGACATAATGACAAAGAGGACTTACCTGATGATCTTGAGGACCTATAAATGTTTTCAAATCCAAAAATAATAAGGGACCTCATTTGAGAGACACTATAAACTCACCCTATCATTGTGCGTACGATTTATTTCCATGACTACTTCAAACTTGCTCATTGATAACATTCTTATTTGACCATGCACTGCTCTATGAAGAAGAAACACACAATAATACCAAAAACTGATTATAAACACCTTAAGATAACTAAAATGGACCCCCCCTAAGTCACTTAAGCTTAGTCACCCTTTTATCACCTTCAAACCATCTCTAACCATGATGAAACTTCATAGTTGTCTTCAAATTATCTCTCACAATCTATCCATAGAATGAAGAATGGGAATTAAATATTTATAAAACACATATGATGCATAAATATAACTAAGAAAAATATTCAAGGACAACTATAACTTTGTATTTTGAATATAATTACTAACAATTACTCTTCTTCACACTAGCCTTGCCTAGAGGCCTTGTAGCCCTTATAGAATTTATATAAGTCATAAATTTATATGTAGAAACATACATGACTTGAAACTTCATATCTGATGCACCCTCATATGCACCTTCATGCATGTCATTTTTCATCACCTAACTCTTCCTCTAAAATATAACTACTTTGTAAATTGACTTTCCAATTAGCCCTCCTATTTAACAAATGGATAAACATCAAAGAAATAGCTTACCTTCAAAATAATGTGAATTTTTTTTTGAGGACCCATTAGATCATTTCAAATAATTAATCATCCTTAGACCTTAACTCCTTTGGGAAGGTCACTAACCCACATGGGCTAAGACACCAGGGCATAAATAAGAAACATGGCCAACTTACCATATTTTAGTGAATGCCAGATACTAAAACTTATCTCACACTTAGAGATAACCAACTCACACTAATTGGTCTAAAAAATTAGGTCAGACTCTTTAGGGAACCCATACATCCATGAACATGGTTTTTGACTTGCTAGTCTTTAAGCAAAGACTGTCATACCTGAGAGCCATCAAAAATATTCAAATAGAGTTAAATACATATTCATGACCTATCAACACTTGGAACACACGTTTACAAGGTTAACACACCTTTCCAAATCATAAAATCACCTTGGAAACTTGTAAATATTAATTTGACACCTAGAAAGCTCATGACTATGCCTACAAACCTTGTTTACACAACAATCACTAAGCTAAAACAACATAAAAAGATAATGGGATCATTATAAAATCTCAAAAACACATTTTAAACTTAGAAAAATTAAATCCAATTGGTCTCAATATTTGTTTAGCCTCATAGACCTCAAATACACTAATTTTGCATGATGGGCTCTCACTAGGTAGTGAACACTGAACAAACTAGTTAAACTAAACAAATGGTTATTTTGACCAACTTAGCACATCTAAACACATGGAATAAATTGTTACAAGTCCTTTCCATACTCTAAATTAATCTTACCTTAATCATTCATGATTTAACCATCTAAACCAAGCTTTAAAGATTGACTAAGAACTTTTCTTTAGGACCAATGTCCTTGAACAAGTTTCTTGAAGTTTTTCATCACAAATCTTTGGAGTAAGCACATGAAATTGTTTCTCCCCCTCAAGACTCATATAAAATGACAATATACTTATATAATCAACATAATTATTTGTAATATAATATCATCAACTCTCTACCATAATGGCATTGGTCTTAAAGACCAATCAACAACTTTACAAACCCCTATTCTGATTATGGCATCTTGTACATCACCTAGAGCACATACACTTGCTTCTATATACGAAATATGTCTCATAAGAAGCATAGGTAGAGACACCCACTTGTCATAGAGAGATTAAAAATCCCAAAACTTAGAAGACTCCCATATCTCCATAATTTCATTTGACTTGCAATCTTGCCTCAACATTAAATTAACTTCGAATGGGTCCTTAACTTCATTATTTCCTTTATAATTGGAATATTACTTTATTATTTTGTCCATTTGGGAAGATAATTTTTTTTATTGAACACTTGAACCTATACCTTGCTCTTTCATGACAAATAATCCTCTTTGAGTCTATTTTTCATTTACCTCCTTTGGTCTCCATACCTTGTTTTGAGCTCTCTTATGCACTCTTAGAACTCTACTTGCCTTGTCTTAAATGGAACACCTTCTCATCTTATTAGGATAGTGTCTTGTAATGTGTCCTACTTAATGACACTTAAAAAACTCCTTTGACTAATGTGGACTTTAATATTTATCATTAATCCATGGATACTAGCTTTGAAGAAGTCTTTACAGTCATTAACCCTATGCCCAAATTGATTACAAGAATAATAGTAACCATTGAAGGAGTTATCACACCTTATTACATTGGGTTTCTTGATTTGACTTTAACTTATATAGCTCTTGAAATTGTCCTTCTTATTCATATTGACACTCTTCTTGTCTTTATCAACACTCTTCTTAACATGAGCAGTCTCTTGATCTATCATCATAATATTCTTAATATTCTTACCCTTTTGAACATCTTCATCGAACCCTAGGCTTGAATTGTCATTTGAGACCTTTTGACCACTCAATAGGTCATCAATATCAACCGTATTTTTCTTAAATTTTTGATATGTCTTCAGTTTGTCTATTACCTGATCTAATTATGTCTTGAACATAGTGCAATCAACCTCTTTAGTCCTTAGACTACCTTTCAAGGACTCAATCTATAAGCTAAGCTTATATCACTCATCTTCTTGTGACTTAAGGCTTACATAGCTTGCCTTAGCCTGTAGCTTCTCTTGCTCTATGAGACCTTTATAATCCTTTGATTTTCACTCCAACGTTACCTCAAAAAAAAAATTGATCCTCATAGTCTTTGATCAGAGCTCTCATCTTGTGACTCTTATTTCCTTGGTATTTTATCTCATCAAGAACATTCACCAATTATTTATCATAATCTACCTTAGGTTCTTCAAAATCTAAATCATAATCTACATCTTTGTTTTGCATGAGGTCATCTCCTCTAGAGCTACTTACTTTTAAGGCCATGAAAAGAGTTTCATTACCTTCATGCTTTGATATCTCTAGATTCTTTATTATTTTAAAACATTTCTTGTTCTTGTCTACAAGTTCTTCAATGGGGAAGATCACATGTGCTTCTGAGTTCTTTTTTATTCTTACAAACACATCAATAGTGGTGTTTAAATTTTTCTCAAGAAACCTTTGCTCACCTTCAAAATGATATCTAGGATCTTCATCCTCTGAGATATCACTATCAAATAGATATTTTACTTTAGAATATTCAGAGTCTCACATCATCAAGAGCCTTGAATAATGTCTCATTTGAGGCATAATCACTTTTTGATGTAGAGATTTATTCTTTAGTAGATGCATTACTATCTTCTTCATGGTAAGGACTCTTAATACCTTTGTATGAATCCTTATCATTTCTCCTATTGAAGAAATTTATGTACTTATTAGGACCTTTAGATTTCTTGTGCTCATCCTCATGATATTCCTTATGAGCTTCCTTATATTTATACTTGCCTCTATCTAGACACTTAACTGAAAAATAACCAACTTTACCACATGAAAAACATTTAAAAGTAAGTTTCCCTTCACATTTACCTGATCCTACATTCAATTTTCTTGAAATCATGGCTTCAATTTGATCTTCATTAAGATCAAAGTATTCAATACTTGTTTTTCTTGCCTTTTATCTCCTTAATCACCTTGAAGGCTAATTCCTAATTTGGTGGTTTATCCTCATTAACTCTCATCTCATAGGTAGTAAGGATGCCATGTAATTCATCCATCTTCATCTTGGTGAGATCATGACTTTATTCTATAGTAGATACTTTTAAATCAAAATCGAGGGTGAGAGATCTTAATACTTTCTATACTATTATATCTTCTTCAAGATCCTAATTAAGACCTCTGATCATGTTCACCACCTCATCAACCCTTGGAGATAGGATGCCATAGTATCTTCTTCCTTCATTGTGAAACCCTCAAATTTCCTTTAATAAGTTTATAATTTATCCAACTTATCCTTTGAATACCCTTCATAAATGGTCTATAATTTGACCCAAATTTCCTTAGCTGACTTGAAATGGATCACCTTGGCGAACTTAGCCTCTAATATTCCAAAAATGATAGCATTCATTGCTTTATAATTGTTCTCACTCAACTTCTTCCCAGGTTCTCTAGTTGGAGGAATAGGGGGTATGGAATAACCATCCATAAAAAATTTCCAAATGTCAAACCATAGAGACATAATGTGGGTCTTCATCTTCTTGCTTCAAAAAACATAGTTGGATCCATTAAAAAATAGTGCTTGCTTAGTAGAGAAACCACCTTACATTTGATAACTACCCATTGTACCTTTGATCACCTTCAAGTGGTTAAACTTTCAAAGAAGGTGAGGCTTTGATACCAATTTTTAGAGGTAAAATTATTGAGAGGAGGGGTGAATAAGTTATGTAAGCAGATAAACTTCAATTTTAATTATTCAAACTCTTAACCATTCAACATAAGCATTCATGAAGTATATAAACCATTCATTGCAATGAACAAAGAAAATATTACAATATCAAAGCACATAACATGTGAATTATGTGGGAAACCTTCATGGGGGATAAAAATCACTCTCAATCCTAAAAAAAAATCAATTATAGTCCTATAAGATACCAAAAACAAGATACTTTAGTGAAGCACCCACTCTACAAGGAACAACAACCCTTAAGCATGGACAAGCACCCACTTACCCTAGATGTTGAGTACCCACACAACACCTATGATATAACCACCTCCAAAACTTTTATTTATTTTCAATATGATGGATAAATAATTAAAAACAACTCTATTCAACCCTTCACACTTTCTCAAGCCTTCACACACAAGCAATACATCCAAAACATCCTTTTGGATCACTCTACACCTCTTCACTCATCCTCAACCATGAACCCGTAAAAACATGACTACCACATTAGAAACATGACCAATAGGTCATACACATATCCCTCACATTGATATACTCTTCAATTCATCCACCAAGGTTACTCACACTTCTCTTTTACTTTTCTCACTACTCTCTATAAATCTTCATCTTTGTTTTTTCTCTTTATAAAGTATTCATTATCACAAACTTCTTAGTCAGCCAAAATACATTAATTAAACATTAAGGATTCTATACCACTTATAAAAATATAAACACCACCTACATAGGCTGATCATATCATTGATAGATCACCCTTAAGCAACAACACCTTTCAATTAGGCCTAAGTGGCCCTTTTAGGTTCTATGGAGACCTATTCATCCCTTTAACACTTCACATAGCAAAATAAAAACATAATACCACATCTAATAACATAATTCCATGACACATGAATCCTAAGACACCCTAAAATTATTAAATTCATCACTTCTCACCTATGCATATGCAAAATTATTCAATCTTTTGCCTTGTAAATGAAAACATCATGAAAAAACAAAAAGTCAACTTCCAAGCAATGGTTCATACTGAAGATGGATTGGTCAAACCTCCAAAATCCATAAAAATTATCCTTAGGAATCTAAAACACTCTCCAATAGATAAATCATCATGAAAAATCCAAATATCATCAGTACAAACTAAAACACCCTTCTTAGATCCTTAACAAATGAAGGTCAAACCCTTGGTCAACTTTGAGATAAAATAAATGCAATTGTAAAACCAATCAAACCTCCTTATCAAATTTCATATATTTATCTTGGAGTTATTTACCACTTTTATTTTTACTCCATCATCAAATTCATCCATTTTCTCAAGATACAGATCAAACAATCACAACTGGGTTCCTTTGTAAAATTCAAATATATGAATTCCAATAGTCAATAAAAAATGCAAATTTGACTAAGTATAAAAACAATGAAATCTTCTTGGGAGAGAAACTTTTCACCATGATAACTTTTAATTTACATCATGTCAAAGAATTAAACTTAAAAAAAAATGCTCTAGGCATAAAACTTAATAAACCCATGTGACCACTTTCTTCTGACACCTTCACACGTGTGAATTTTGACATCATCAATATGCTCACTTAGGAATCTCTGCCAAGATGAATAGGATAACCTAGACCTTCACAAGACTAGTCAAATGGATTATTTTCACTTCCAAAAGTACACAAATAATTATTACACCCCATAAGGCCTTTGCATCAAGAACACATCATCAACAACATTCATAAGAAAACCAAAACATGTAGGGTCTCTTGCAAACTCTATGAAAACTAAGGTACACTTTGTCATTGAGGACCATGCATACATATCATCTCATGGAAACTATTTTACACCTTGGAGACATCATTGAAAACATCTTAACACTATTTTCACATGTGGGAAATATGTTAGGAAGCATGTCATTTTAAAAAACTAGTCATTAGAGCATGGGGAACAAGTCCACACTAATGGATAGGTGCAAAGTGTGTCCTTGTCTATTTAGTACACATTTGTCCAGAATAAACAAAGGATTATGAAACTATAATGATCATGAATTATATTTTTATTAGGGATGGAAATGATAAATTAGGAAGTCTGCAAGATGTTCTCAGTAATTGAAATACTTTGAAATATTTTATACAGATAAATGGTTATTAGAATGGCAAATTGGCCAAATGAGGTAAAGATATCAAGAAAAAAAAATTCAAGCATTTATTGATAAAATTTTAATGTTTACAACTACACACACACACACACACATGATTAAGAAAAATACTTCCATGTATGATTATTTCATGGTTTTGTAAAAATGTCATATTTCACACTCATACACCTTGTGAGAAGCATTGTGTATTTAAAATTTAATGAAATATGTTATGTACTGAACATAAAGAAAAATTACATGTGAAAATATGTAATCTATAAATATGAGAATATTTTATATATCTTGATTTTATGGGTGTATGCATAGAGTTGGGTGGCCAAAAAGTGGACATAATTCTTCTTCCGCCCCAAAAAAAAACATTCTACATATGTGGTTATATACGTGGTTCTTAAAGTTAGCCTCAATTGTTACCGAGGCTAAACAAGATACACAAAATAAATGTGTACATGGAATTATATTATGCATTATTTAAATAAAAAAATAAAAAAATGTGAAAGTAAAATCAATTGGCAATTCACACAAGGAAAATTACGAGCAAGAGGAAGAAGAGAAAACCCACACTTTGGAATAGGAAGATTAAGCAAGTAAGAATCTACATTTTGGAGATAGGTACCCTTTGATTTGAGAATGCCACATAGAAGGAGAGGTAAGACAACATGTTTTTATTTAATTAAACCCTAGTGTTTCAATTTTTTTATTTTTCTTGAAATTATTTTTATTTGTATGTTTTTATACATGTTCACATGCAACAGCTAATGTGCCATCACCTAACCCCCAAAATCCTCCTATCCATCTTAACCCTCCAAAACCCCCAATCCTTCCTAACCCTACAATCTATCATCACTTACAAAACCCTCCTAGCTTTTTTGTAGTTCATCAAGTACCCCAAGGTATTCAAAAAGATTTAGAAAGTCACATAGTAAAAAATTATCTTGAACTTAAGAATCTAATTAGGTCATTAAGGGATCCACATTAAAATAACCCCCATTGAATCTCCATAGAAAACACACTACAAATATTAGTAGATCAAGTTGAGTCATTAATGGGTCAAATTGATAGGTGGGATGACTATATAAATAGATGTAGGACATATTATTCCAACAAAATTTTAGCAACCTCTATGAGTGATAAACACATAACCAAATCCCAAATTTGTGCCCTATTTATTGATGGGAAGACTAGCGTGCCACTTGATGTGATGGCCAAATGGATTCCAATCCATTAGTGCACTCATGATTTTATCAAATAAAATTTTTGGGACCAAAAGTGGATGGTCTTTAATCACCCACCTTGCAACAATAATGAGATCCCATTGTATTTTCTAATAAAATTGTATCATGAGTTTGTGCTAAATTAAATCCAAAATTCTTTTAATTTATCAAAATTATAGGGTAGGGGAAAGGGCTCTACATAGGATAGGCCAGGTGCATGCCATGCACCTAATCATCTAGAAAGAGCATGTATTGATAAACCCCACCCTCCTGAGACAATGCCCTCTATAGTCAAGGAGACTATAGATATTGATGCCTTGCATGTGCTTAAGGTGCTTACTAACACCCTCATCAAGCATACCAACTAGGTTTCTCGTACTCCTCCTATGGAAGGTAGATGTGGTGAGACTTCATGCAACACTGCTACGTGATGATCTCACTTGTACAAATCATGTGGCTCTACATGCACTATACTTGATGAGGATGAGGAGGATTTCATGCAGTCCACTCATGGTGGTTTTTCCATGGGCCTTGATGATATCAATATTTCTATGTTTTGGCTATCTACATTTCATATAGTCACCTTGCCTACCACTTCCTAGGTATGTTTAATATTTTACTTAATACCAAAAAAAGTTAGACTTGTTAAATTTAAAATATTTTTACAATTTAAAAGGTAATTTGATGTATATGAACTTTTTTTATGTTGTAATAGGTTTGTAGGGTCCAGATGAGCGTGTTTGTCTCTCATAGTGTCCCTATGGTTTATAACTATATGGAAGTAATTTATAACAATTAATTAGTGTTATTTTTCATTGTATATATATGTTTTGTGTGTGTGTGTGTGTGTGTGTGTGTGTGTGTGTGTGTGTGTGTGTGTGTGTGTGTGTGTGTGTGTGTGTGTGTGTGTGTGTGTGTGTGTGTGTGTGTGTGTGTGTGTGTGTGTGTGTGTGTTGACGTTACTGATAATGATATTTTTTATGTTCATTTTATGACCTCATAAGACACTACTCCATGTATTAGGGAGCAAACAAATGTAGGTTTTGCTACTAATATTTCATCTAAACAATAAATCTTTGAGGTACATGGTCCACTTATATATTACTTAATGGTTAATTATAAATATGGATGTCCATTTTTTAATTGTCCTTAATATTTATGCAAATTGCTGATGTTTAGAATAATTGTCTACATAGACTCCTTCAGGGATGTCTTCTAGTCCTATTTAAATGATTAGCAAGGGTGGTGTGGTATGGTTAGATAATTCAATTTGTAACTTTTCATATTATATTTCAATGATTTAGTTTATGAGATAATTTTGAATTTGTATTTTGTATGTATATATACATTTATAGGGACTTATGCCTTCTATAATTAGGATCAGGTCATTGACTAATAGTAGTGATCCATTTCAAACTCCTATTCACCAACATGAGCCTATCATCGACCCTATTGAGTGCCATTTTCAATTTGACCATGGATACCAGCTTGCGGTAAGTGAACTTATGATTTTTTTTTGTGATTTGAAAAATTTAACATGTTAATTTTGTAAGTATCTTGTTGCAACATGTATAATTTCTAACAATATTTTCATATGAATAGTTATAACTACAAGTGAGTTTATAGCTTAAGAGGACTCATAGTCAATCTGCTCAGAGACCTTCAGTTGTGAGTAAGGCATCGATAGAAGAGGCTTAAAAAATAAAGGTAAAGAGAGAAGTGAAGTTTTATGATTAGGAGATCATGTTTTATGACATTTTGTTGTATTCCTATATGGCTTGATGTATAGTTGTTTGGCATGTTTTATATATGCTTATGTGGCATTGACCTCGGATATTATATTGTGTTCACATTTTGTACACCTTTATAAATTTTATGGATATAATATATATACATATATATTGTTCAAAATTTCACTTTTTAAACATTGAAATCTATTGAATGTTTTTAAAATGCATGGAAAATTTACATATAATTATGTTAATATATTTTTCAATAATTTTTTCTGATTTTGAATATCTTTCAAACTCTTTCACAAACCTATATTTACAATATTTCATACTCTATTCTCTTGGATTGGTATTACAAGACCAATAAGCTGTGATGTAAGTAAAATCTGATCATCTACAAACCTCTTTAAAACATCTACCTCTGATACCTATGATTTCAATGTTGATCCCAAAATCACTTGGCTCAATGCTTTATCCTTGCTCTTTTCCACTAGATTCATGGAATTACTCACTAGGATCTCTTATTTTCAACATAAACACTCTCTTATTATTCCTTAGGATTATGATATTCACCTCAATCAACTCTCAAGGTTCAAATCACTCTAGATTCTCCACTCTCCTCTTGTAATCAATTTTGTCTTACTTTCTCAATGTACCTTATAAGCTTATCTAGGCCTGTAACCTATTTCTCTCACATATCATTGTAATAATTACCTTTAATCTTTGATCATCATCTTATTATATATGTTCTTAGCTTCCTTGACACCATTTCTTTCTCTTGGCATCATTAGGCTTAATATACTTCTCACTCTTCACCATTTTCTATAATCTTTCCTTATAGGATCCATTCCATCCTCCCATGCAAAAATATGAAATATACACTCTTGTTCCTCACTTCAGCTTAACTCTCTTTGATTTAGGTGCATAGGCTTGATATTCTAAAATTGGTTTTTAGGGTTCTTGATCTCCAACTGAGCTTCATATGATTATTTAACTTCACATTCTAATCCCTTTCCAGATCCATATCCAAATAATATTGAGTTATTATATTTATTAAGAGTCAATACCATATATTTAAGGATTCTGACATCCTCTCAATACCTCCAATCTGGACTAAAACTCTTAAGAACTCTTGATTTCCTCCATTGACTGATCAAATGAAGTTCTTGTAAACTAACTATGATCATGTAACATGGTATGCATAGATGATGTAGGATGAAGTTCAACCATACTATGTTCACAATAAACCTTCCTTAGTGATGAATCAACAATAATATTTTAACAATAACTTGAAATTTTATCAAGCACTTGAATGTATTCCAAGACTTTCTTATTTTCTTATTTCTTGACTGTGTTATGATTAAGTTCTATAAATATGATTTAGACAATATATAAGCTTCTTTACTTGAGAATTAGTAACCAAAAATTACTCTAAAATCAAAAGAGACAAGTATATAAGATTCACTACATATCAATACTCTCCTAAGGCATTCCTTTTATTCATATATATCATTTTCATCTATATGCATGTACATAATTTTTACTAAAGGATAAAATTTTCTCCATATTTGATCTTTCCTTATCCTTTCATTCACTCTCTCTAGTCTCCTAAAGAATATTATTATCCTTGCCCCACCCTTTTTCAACTCTCTCACATGCATTTATAACCTTAAATAAGGTTAACAATTCAACCACTTACTTTTTTTAGCCACTCCAAGTTTTGAGGACAGTTACATTCTTTAATGCTCCTACATCATTCTTGCTCACTCTTGACCCCACTCTCATGACTATCATCCTAATTTTAATCTCAAAAAATTATTATCACAAGCTTATACCTCCACTCTTCCACCTTATCCACTTAATACCCATTTTATCTTCAATGACTAGGCCTAATTGGGCCTACAATTTGTCACTTACTTTTATATCTCCTTTTATAGACCTCATTCCAATCTGAATCAACTATGCTCATAACCTTACACCTCTATCCCTTCAAGATTATCCCTTTATTCCTCCTAGGATATTATCCCTACAATGAATAATTAGGATTCTTTCTATCCATGATTGATATACTTTCTCTTATTGGTCCAATGACCCTTGCATCACCTCAAACACTTCACTCACAACCTCTTAAAACTCTTCTCAAGATCTCAAGGCCCTTATTGATATCACCTAACAACTACACTCTCTTATAAACCTATCCCACTAAACTTTTACACTTATTTTGGACTAAATTTTGGCCATAACTCCTCTCATTTACTCATCCCAACCTCCAAACCACCTTCAACACTTTAAAAGAACCTATTCCCACCACTCTACATAATTTTATGCCCTTTATATAGACTGTATATTTATGTAACTCTTATAAATTGATGTGATGGTGATTTATATTATTAAATATTTTGTGTTTTGATGTACCAAACTTAATAAGGTATTATATTGATAAAACATCACAACCAACATAATACCCAATATCTGATAACCCACTAAATATTATAGCACATGACTATGGATATGCAAAAGATTCTCAATGGCCATCAATTGAAGAAATAACTTTAGTTGAGGATCTCATGAATGATGGTGTGATCCCACTATATAATTAATATGAGATATATGATAAGATATGTATGCTAGAAAAGGAATTATGGTTTGATAGTTTGATAAGCACTTACTCAAACAACATTTTGGCTTCAAGTAACATTGATAACAAAGGTTGTCAGCATGTGATCCAAGTTAGATATGTATAATTATAGGGCCATGTGACTAAAAATATCATTTACACCATATCAAGGGTGAAAATTATTGTCTAATACCACATTCTTAGCCTCTGAGCATTCCTAGTTAGGAGACAGATCACCCATTCTAGCCTCAAATAACATTGACAACAAATGTTATCAACATGAGATCCAAGTTGGATATATCTACCTATGGGGTATTATGGATGAAAAATATAATATCCACCATGTAAATTGTGGTTATTAATTTATATTACCACATTATTGTCCTACAATAATTCTCGATTAGGATATGGAGTACACATTTCAACCTCAAGATGGCATTTCCTTATAAGGAAAAATTGTTGGGTTTTTAGCAAAATTTTGGATATGCATAAATTGGAAACTATAAGTGTTTTCCATGGATTTAAGTAACTATAGTATTAATTTATAAGTCCTATATGTGCACCCATAATACCATGAATAAAAAATAATCAATGAATTCATGGTAGAAGATTATGTGATTAAACCTATAATTTAACTTTTACGTACTTAAGAGATAGGGTATTTTCCTCCAATAGACATTTACACTGCCTAGACCTCAAATTATAAATTTTTTACTTAAACAAAATTGGATGTTAAAATTACATGCGTTCCCACCACCAAAATCTTAGAATCCATGTAGATATGTAATTTTATAATAATTATGGCCTCAAGCAACATTGACAACAAATGTTGTCAACATGCAAGCCAAGTTGGAGATCTCTACCTTTTGGGAATAATGGATAAAAAATATCATATAAACCACATATAGGGTATTAATTAATTTATAATACCACATTATTGGCCTCCGATCATACTTGGTTAAGAGATGAAGCGCCCATTGCGGCCTTAAGCAATGTTGAGAACAAATGTTGTCAACATGTGAGCCAAGTTAGAGATATCTAACCTAGGGGCATCATGGATGAAAAATATAATTTATACAACATTTTTTGTTGTTATTAATGTCTATTAAAACATTATTATCCTTTAATCCTTCCCATTTAGGAGATAAATCACCCATTCTAGCCTCAAGAAACATTTACACCAAATGTTGTCAACATGCAAGCCAAGTTGGAGATATCTACCTATGGAGCCTCATATATAAAAAATATAAATTAAATCATGTATGGGGTGTAAATTAAAATCTATTATTACATTATTTTCCTTTAATCACCCCCAGTTAGGAGATGGAGCACCCATTCTGGCCTCAAGCAACATTAACAACAAATATTGTCAACATGCGATCCAAGTTAGAGATCTCTACCTATGGGGCCTTTTAGCTTAAAAATATCATCACAAACATGTCCAAGATGTATATTAACATATAATACCACATTATTGGCCTCTGATCATTCCCTCTTAGGAGACAGAGCACCTATTCCTACCTTAAGACAACATTTCCCTATAAGACAAAATTGTTATTTTTTAGGTAAACTTTGGATAGGCATAAAATAAAAACCATAAGTCATATTAATGAATTGAAATAATTTACATATTCATTTTTAAGTAATATAAATATACATATAATCCCAAGAATATAAAATAACTGATAAATTTTTGGCATACTATTCTATGATCAATCCTACAATGTAACTTGTATGTACTTAAGAGACACGATATTTGCCTCCAATAGACATTTCCTCATCATGGACCTATGATTATAAATTTGTCACTTTATAAACCTAAATATGTTAAAATTACATGCATTACCACCACCATGTCTTGGAATCCATGTGGATATGTAATTTTACAACAATTTTATCTATGAGCAACATTGACAATAAATGTTGTCAACATGCAATCCTAGTTGGAGATCTCTACCTCTGGAGTCTTATGATTGAAAATTAGCATTAAAACCACATAATTGGTGGAAATTAACATATAATACCACATTACTAGCCTCTGATAATGGGAAATTAGGATATGGAACACCCATTCTCTCCTCAACCAAAATTCATAAGAAATGTTGTCAACATGTGAGCCAAGTTGGAGATCTATACCTTCTAGTCCTTGTGGATAAAAAATATCATTGGAATAATGTTAAGGGGTGGTGATTAACATCTAGGATCATATTATTCACCTTTTATCATGCCCAATTAGGAGACAAATCACCCATTATAGCCTTAAGCAACATTGACAACAAATGTTTTCAATATGTGAGCCAAGTTAGAGATCTCTACCTATAGGGTCTCATGGATGAAAAATATCATATCCAATACATCAGGGGTGAAAATTAACATTTATGACCACATTTGCCTTTGAACATGATCATTTAGGAGATGGATCTCTTATTCTGGCCTTCAACAACATCGATAACAAATGTTGTCAATCAACAATCAGACCTACAATAACTAAAAGCTTATCTTAGATTTGATAATATTAAATTCTCTACTAACATTACCAAACATGTGAAAGTGGAAGATAATTTGGAACCACTAGCCTACAAAAAATATGTTAATATCTAGTAAAATTTAAATTTAAATGTAAAACCTAAGAAATAAATAAAATTTAATAAAAAGAAAATACATTTGCATTTGAGAATTCAACATACCTTGGGGGTTTAATCTAAGAAAACACTAGGATCAACTCTATTATTTATAGTATCAAGAATCACTCCCTATTTATATTCATGAACCTTATATAGAGTCCTTCTCAATGGCATACCCTAATATTTATGTAATTGAACAATTATTGTAAGAACCATATTTGAATAGTGGAGTATCTTTGTATATACTTCAAAGTCTTCAAACAACCATACATTATATTTTTTCATATGATAGAGTCAAATCCAAGTTTAAGTAACTATAATAGACCCAATGGGATAGTGAATGTTTCCTCATCTATGACCGTATAAGTCAATTTCTATTTTTACTTTACACACTAGTACAAGTAATAGTCTATCCCCTCCTCATTATCCTCATCTAAAATAATTTCATAAACATGCATTGAATCATAAAACAAAACATGATTTAATAACATGACCTTATGATATAAATTTATTACATAAAACACATGTGTCAAATATAATATCCAACCTGCTTTGACTAGATCAGACACATGGTCAAAGTCATGTGATGATGTCAACACTATAAGTTTTAATGTTGATAGAACCAATAACTATCAATTAGAACTAGAGGCCTATAAATCCATTCATCCACCCATTATTATGACTCACACTCATTTAAAATAAAGTTAATGCATGCTAAATAAAAACATGCCATGTGCCTCATATGAACCATTTAAGAACTTGTGTTTGACTTACAAAATGAATTTAACTCACTCAATCCTATAAATATCATAAAATATTGATAGCTTACCAATTTTTCATCCTATATGAGCCAAAAATATCTATGTATAAAGGAATTTTGTTGATCACCATGGTCAATATATTCATTACACCATTCAACTATGTTCTTTGCATCTGACAAATCAACAACCTATTCAAACTTTAACTCCTCTCTTGTAAGTGATCTTTTTACACATGATCTTGCACCATCATGCTCCCCCTTTTCATGGCCTTCTTTAGTGAAATTAAAAATATGTTATATGCAAGTGATCACATACATCATGCTCAACCAATATAACATATGTTTATCCTTAAATTGTGATGTGTATTTATCCGACTATATATAATGTTGATTGAAAGTAAAGTTCCTTTTACTCAAATTTCCATAAAACAAATAAAAATAACCTTGAACATAATTTGAATAATGTGTCTAATCATTTCTAACATAAAATTGGTACTCCCTTAATAATTTTCAATCATTCTTTGTACTATCAAGTGAATGCATTAATTTTATATGCACAAAAAGTGAAACCTATAATGAATTGTAGTATTTTGATTAAATCTCTCTTTGTGGTCATAATGTGTAATTATATAAAAAATAAACTACTAAAACAATATTACCAATTAGGAATGTGTCCTTAATTAACTTGAATTATTCTTCTACCCATCGAGCTTTGTGTGTGTGCCTTTCATACTCATATACAATTTCATCCCTGAATTTATCCATAAATTTGAAAACAAGTATTTATTCTATAATAAGCTCACACCTTTTAGATTTAATATTTAATTTGATATACCACATATTTATATTTAATAAAATCAACCAATTATTTTCTAATTCCATGTGGACTCTCCTTATGGATACAAGATTTCAATTTTGGCAATCCACTGCAAATGTTACAACTTCTATCTAAATATGCACTATTATAAAATAATTGACCATCTGGTATTTCATAAAAAATTATTGGAATTAATTATATTTCTCATTTTGGTGGGGCCTCCACTCCAAAATCCTAAAAAATGTTGTTAGTATTCAAACTACAATGAACATGATGTAAAATATCATAATGCATAGAAAATTCAACATGTCAATAATAACAAGTAGTGTGTGTGTGTGATTGATTTTCACATAGAAGGGTTTGGCCACTTGAAAATACCTTTGAATAATATAAATCTATAGATATTTTTTAACAAATCTAGAGTAAAATTGTGTTCAAGTCATATCTTTAAAATGTTTAGGATGTGGTTCATGATTATGAGAACCAACTCTTCTTTTCACTACAGATATAATATTAGGTGATACCCATGTGTTATCTTTATAAAATTATATAATTAAATATTTTAGGGCATAGACTATATCCTTATATTGACATGGGAGTCTACGATAGAATGCCCACAAGTCATTACCATCAATATCAAGTATTTTATGTCTCTCAATTTCTTTTACTAGTGTTTTTCTATTTATGGCCAAAGCTCATCTTGTTTTTCTAATCAATCATTTATTCTTTATTTTACCACTTACCAAAGAATTTATAATAACACATTGGTAAATGTTACCATATTTGGTGCATTTATTCATGCCTAATTGATGGTATTCATTATGAAAATTTTCAATAATTGCCTTGTTTACACCATCAATATTCGATGTTATTAGTCCTAGGGTGTTCATTGTAGGTCTCATCTTAAGTATTTTCATCAATGTAACAAATAATTGGCATATTTGAGTTTCATTTAAATCTTCAAAGTGCCACTCCAAAATTCTTTTAGCTTTTCTTCTCATATGGTGATCAAACATTTTTTTAGACATTGGTTTCAAAAAGGATTTATCAAATTCAATTAAATACATTGGTTTTCTTCTATAAATCCTAGGAGGTGTTATCAATGGTATATTTGATTGATTTGGTGTTTCCATATTATTTTCTTCATTAGTAGGTTCTTCATTTAATGGTGTTCCCATATTGCTTTCTTCATTGTAAATTTATCCAATAGGTGTTTCCATATTAATTTCTCCAATGCATGTTTCCATGTAACTAACATCATCATGCATACTATCATTATCATAAAAATTAAAAATATTAAAATTTTAATGTGGTCTTGCATCATAATTGAGTATATTATTAGCATTGACAATTAGAATTTCACAAATAGATATAGTATCATTATTTGTTTCATCATTATTTATGAAAATAAATTCATTAGGGATAGTAGACTAACTTGCATGAAGTTTTTTCATTCATTTCCTTTGTTTTTATCTCACCTACTATAATTCATTCAACATTTTTCACTTTGACTTCTTCCTACTACTATGAAAGTTGTAACCCATGATTGCATAAAGTTTTAAACTATTGAGGGTGGGGACAACAATCCAATTATTCCAAAATAGACTTTAGGTGAAGTACCAAGTGGGGATAACAATCCAATTATTCTAAAATAATTAAGAATAGTCATATGTAATCTTTAGTCAACCATGTGAGTAGACAATGATTTATGATTTTAAGGGTGTGGATAACTTTTTAATCATTTGAAATCAAACTCAAAAGAGTAGGTGCCCTATAACATATAGTATGTAATAGAGCAGAAGATAATACTCTTGATGTAAAAAAAGCTATTGGTATTTTAT
>JARHVA010007832.1:290000-395000 GCA_037957365.1 Torreya grandis
TTGATTTAATGTAAATTTTTTTTAATGTTAACAAACCAATAATAATAGGTTCATATTCAACAATATTGGTGGTTCATGTAAATCTGAAGTGAAAAAAAGGGCATGGGTAAACCTTAAGGAGTAGTTAATACAACTCTTACCCAAACCCCTATATAAAATTTAGATCCATCTAAATAAATGATATGGTAATCATTGTCAATGTTATAAGAGGTGAATTCATCTCAAAATTCAGTAGTGATTGGAGATAAATATTTTAATGGAATAACAACTTGCTGATCTATAATAACTTATCCTTCAATAGATTTTTGTGAAACAAAATTTTAATTGAATATAGTAATAAGCATCACCCATTTTTATATGTGTCTTGACAAATGTGATTTTTACATATGATATCAAAGTGGATTAACTTTTGTAATAACATGAGTCTCATTGTGAAGTAGATAGTGTCGCAATTTTTTTTCAACAAAAACAAGTGTTAAACACATATTTTCAATGGTAAAATAGTTTTTCTCATAATAAAGAAGTGTGAGACCAATGTAATAAATGGAATTTTCTTGATCATTGTCATCATATCATTCAAGTAAAGTAACCAAATCAATATCATTAGCTGAAATATATAATAAAAGAGGCTTACCTATAATGAGAGGCATTAGAACTAGTGGATTTAGAAGATATTCCTTAAATCCATTTAAATTTTATTTTCAAGATTCATCCCATTAAAATTTAATATCTTTTTTATATAAACATGTAAAATATATCATTTTATCTACCAATTATGCCAAAAAATGTTGTATAGGTTGAATGTGTCATTATAAACATTAAAGTTTCTTGAGATTAGTTGGTGGTGGCATATCAAGTATAGATTTTACATTTTTGGGGTCAACTTATATAAATATTTGGGAAATAATGAAGCCCAAAAATTTTCCTATTGTAACTCAAAAATTTCACTTTTTAAGATTTAAGTGCACTTATATTATCATAATAATTTAAATATTTATCATAAATCAAGAGCATGATTTTTTCAATGTTTTGATTTTGCTAATAAGTCATCAATATAAACCTCAATGTATTTAGATGTAATCATGAAAAATATGGCATAGCTCTTTGATATATTATGCTTGCATTTTTTTAATACAAAGGTTCCACATGGTGTAATAAATGATGTCTTTTACTAGTCTACAACATTAATATTAATTTGATTATATCCCAAAAATACATTCATGAATAATAAAATCTAATATATTGTCATAGAGTCAATGATAATATCTATATTTGGAAATGGAAAATCATATTTAGGGAATCCTTATTCAAATTACAATAATCTATGAAACATTGAATATATCCATTAGGATTTTTTACTGGTATAATATTAGAAACCCATTTAGGGTCTAATAATCTTTGGATTTCATGCTTAACTAGTAAATCCAACTTTGGGTGAATTTTACATATTTTATAATTAATTGGCATCTAGATATAAGATAATATTATGTAATGTGATTGATTGATCAATGTCTCAAAAATATTTATATACACATAATTTTTTTAGGATAATCATGCAATGTTTGTCATATATATTCTCCTTCATCATATTTTAACATCGAAACTAAGATAATAGGAAGAGGATCTTTATCTTTGCCATAGTGTAATTCAATTGTTTCTTTATTATGTAATTTGGATTGATCCTCCACATATGGCATATTATGAATAATATTGGGATCATCTAACTGTATTTAATCAAGAGTATCAATTTTACCAAAAAATGCATGTGTATTATATTAGTAAGGAAATCATTTTTTATGGAGGAAAGAAGGGAGGTATTCATATGTACCAATGTATTCCAAAAGAGACTGATCATTTGAAAATTAATCTAATGCTAACATTTTGGGTGAAATGGTATCATTAATGAGCTCAAGATATACTACTGATAATTTTGAAACATGGTTAAATTGATTATGAAGCTCACAATATACCTTGGTAGAAGATATAGACGTGGGTGATTTATTAATATGATGATGTATGTGAGGAGTAGATTCATTATTATACCCAACACTAGCTTGCCCTTTATTATTAAAAGTCAAAATAAGATCAAAAATATTGTGAGCATGTATCCATTCCTTGTCCAATGGTATATTTATATTTTTGTAAATATTTAAGTTCAAAACCATATTGATTAAAAGGAGGATAATATTCAATTGAATGTGGTGCAAGAGAATGAACCTCAATATTTTGAGTATATGTTGTAGAGATGGAATCCAAAGATAGTTAGATCAAGCATTAGTCAAGAAAACTCAAGAAAATACATAAGAACATAAGTAGATAAGCCAACTCTTTCAATGGTATTTTACAAATGAAAATTAAGAGTTAATAAAAGAAAGCACATACACAATACCTTCCCAAGAGCATCTCATCACCCACATATGACTCAAAATGTGATTTTACCCTTGATTTGGTGATCAAGTCTTTCACAATGATGCAAGGCAAAGCTCCTCCATCATCTCAAGTGCATAAATACAGCTAGACTCATGATATTTGAATCAATGTTGTGCCTATATTGAAGCTATCATATTATGCAAGGTCTCAATAATGTTATACAAAGAAAGGTTTTGGAGAGAATTATGCACAAGTTTACACAAATGAAGCTTTAAAATGATGGTCTTGGCCCTCCTATTTATATATTTTTTAATTGATCAGAATCAACCATGACCATCCATCTTGAGATCAATATTTGTGGCCATGAATTAATTCAATTTTGGAGATAATATTTATGATGGTATATATATATATATATATATATATATATATATATATATATATATATATATATATATACCATCATAAATATTTGGAAGGAAGGGGAATGAAAGAGGCATGGGAGGCCTTAAACTTGATATTTATTGCATTTATGGCTTATTGATGCCACCCTAAAAATGATGTCATTTAATGATGTAAATATTAGAAATTAATTTCAATTTAAAATATATTCAATAAATTCCATGGATTTTTCACTTAAGCTCTTGATTTGAATTAATTATCTTAAGTAAGATTGATCAATGTTTATGCAATTCTTTAGACATTGATTATACACTATTAATCAATCTGGTCAAAATGTCATATTACTAGGTCATAATTTTACTAGAGTATAATTAGAAGAAGCTTTTAGTTATGTACAGACCAATATCCCATTTAGGACATTGTGGATGTAAAATAACACATGTACATGTCATGTGCCTCCAAATTAGTGGAATTTAGTGATCCAAGGTGTCAAATTGTATTTTCATAATTTTGACTCAAAATGATTTGAGAAAATTTAATAATCACATAAAATGCATTTCCCCATTTAGGGACAAATTAAATTAAATCAGCACTTATATACAATACGATCAAACTGTTTAGCGTGTTTAAGTGATTTTGACCCAATTTGTGCTTTAAACAAATTTCAAGTAAGATTGACAATTTCAACACAAAGGTGTTAGGAATTAGATGTCTACATTTTACCCCTATTTGAGAAGGTGTCAAAAGACATTGGGGTGAAACAATATATTTTAAAGAAAAGAGTTGTCAAGAAGTTGGAAGGAAATGACCCATGGTTTAAAAGCTATCAAGTGTACAACTACTTGAGATGTATAATGTTCATGGGCTCTAAAAGTTCTTCACCACCTGGAGTAGCCAACTGATACTCTCCTGATACATAATTTGATGTGATCACATATGGGCCAAGACAATTGGGTTGGAACTTACCCTTATTTTTGAGTTTAGCATTTATGTTCTTCTAGTTCTCTTTTAAGACCAAATCACCAATTTAAAACTCTTGAGGTAGATTGCACTTATTGTAAATTCTTCATAATTAATTCTGATAGGCCTATAAAATTTTTAGGGCAGCCAAACACTTTCCATCAATGAGTTATTTTTATTGCAACCTAGAGACTCTATAATATTCATTATCTTCAATATTGTCCAAAGACACTAATAATGAAGGTAGCTCGATCTCATGACTGATTATTTCTCCTCCTACTTTTATTCTCTAATATCACCAAGTGATTTTTAGAACACCTATAAAGATAACAACAAAGTGAAAGTGAATATGGGAAAAGATATAGATCACTTCGAGCTGATTTATTATTCTGACATAAAGAAAAATGATCATGTCTGGTAGAAAATGGTTAAAGGGGGGCTGGCCCCATTCATGGAAATTTTGGTGGGGCATGATACATCACTTTCAAGGGATTTTTCCTATAGTTGGAACAACTGTGAGGTGAGAATGCATGGGCTAAAGATTCATTACAGAGGAGCTGATAGGGGAGACAACATAAATGGAATGTCATGAAGTAAATGAATTCAAAGGCAAGCATAGCAAGGAGGAAATCATGCATATTTTTTTTAGGAAAGAGGAGAAATACAGGCCAAAAACATTGTCTAATAAAGGTTACATGCGCACTGATTTGCCAAGGAAATGGCTGGAGGTATGTCTCCAAATAATATATTATATCACTTTGGAAGGAAAAAACACCATTATCTATTTACATCATTTCTTGCTTTTGAACCACTTCAAGGGTCATATCATAAGTATCCCTTTCTTTCTACTACAATCTTTGGAGGTTTCTATTTTAAATTTCAATAAGAACCCTACCATGGATCTTATCCACTGGGGTCTCATTTTCCTAGTGATCAAAATGGGAGAATTGGTCTGGTCCAAGACCATTTCAGAGGCTATTAATATTAATATAAATAATGAGGAGTTAGAGGTGGAGGGTGACCAACCCTTAGTTTTTGAAGAGGAGAATCAAGGGAAATATTTGGGGGCTTCTAGCACTTGTGCACAAAACAATCACAAATTCTATTTAGGAATCCCCTCTTTTGATTCTAAAGGAAAATCCATTGTAGGGGCCAATGGAAATAAGGGTGTTGAAGATTAACTCTAGAAAATCCACACCAAAATTGCAATCCAAAATCTCCTTTGTAGATAAATCTCAGAGGAATTCGAGAGGTTAAGTAACTTTCTCATTTTAACAAGTTTGTGGTTCATGATGGTTGGACTCTTGAGACTCACAACTCCAGAGAGGACTCTATCCAGAAGGATGATGAGGAAGATACCTAGTTTATTGAGGCAATCATAAATAATCCCCTCACATGGATTTCAAAAGGAATAATCTAGATAATGAGGAGGAGTATTTAATTAACAGTTGCACTAGAGGCAAATATCACAAAAAAGTAAATACAATGACCAAGTAATTGGTCACTTACTCTAAGTTAGAATAACTCTATTATCTCCCATTTTAGTTGGGTCCTTTTTGATATATCGATCAACTTTTGGATAAAGTTTAGCGATAGTTAGGCTATTCATTAGGGTTTTCACCCTCATCTCATTTGGGTTTTCTTTTTTTCTCTCACTTTTCTATCTGTTCTCTTTTGTACTGGGTCCAAGTCCCATCAACCCATTTTTACCTATCAAATAAAAAAGGTAGTTCAATCTCAGTTGAGATAAAAAAATTCTATGAAATAAATAAGGGATTATGGGGTGGGTCTTGTAGGGGTTTGATGACTAGTTAAATAATCCCAAAGGGAAAGATAAATTTTCAAGTACCAATTATGGCCAATGTCATTGAAAATATTCTTTAATATGGTCACAATGGTTTTTTTTATACCTTAGATTGTCCATTTCCTTGTGGGGTATATGGTGTGGATTTCTTGTGCTTGATTTTGAATTTTACACAAAGAGATTTAACTTCTTAGTTTAGAAAGGATACACTATTATCGGATATAATTTGAGCTTGGATATCATATCAATAAATGAGATGGTAATGTATAACTTGGAAATATGCCTACCAGTGACGTAAGTGAGAGGAATGACCTCAATCCACTAAGTAAAATACTTGGTAGTTGTGAGAATATGTTTATGGCCATATGAAGATGTTAGGTTTATTTTCCCAATGAGATCAAGGCCCTAAATAGAAAATGACCATGGTGTAGTGATCATCTAAAGTGGAAAAGAAGGTGTGTGTATCAAATTTCCATGTTATTGACAAGGAACACACTTCTTCACATAATTTCAAACATATACCTCAATTTTCAAACATATAACACTACACCATTGGTGTGGGTGCCACACATTTCTTCATGAGCCTCCTTAAGCATTAACTTGGATTCTCCTAAAGATAAACAAGGAAGTAGCATTCCATCATAGCCTTTTCAATAAAGCATGTGTCCAAGGAGGGTATAATGGGCTATGTAGTAAAGGAAAAGTTTCTAATGATTATTAAAAAGATTGGGTGGAAAAACATGATCATGGAAATAATTATAAAAGTCTTGAAACCAAGGTAATTAAGGTGGGGGATTGGAACTAGCAATGGCACAAAAAACATTTAAATCTGGCATGACATGAGTAGGCTATAAAGGATTTTCAATGAAAAATGGATACTCTTTAGCATTACTATCAATCTTTATCATGGACCTAACTATTTCCATTGCATTTGGCAAATCTATTATTTGCCCTTGGTACTTGTTCAAACTATAGAGATTTAAAATAAACTTTATGATTATCCACAATATGCTTGTAGGGTATAAGCTTATCATCTCTAGGTTGATACTAATATGTGGTTTGATTTATAATCAATTGGGAATCACCATAGATCATTAAGAGATAGATGTCACACTACACTACAAGATGAAGTCCTATAATAAGTGCCTCATACTTGGCCATATTGTTGGTACAATGAAAATTGATATCAAACACTTTAGGAATTAGGTCCCCTTGTAGTGTAATCAACAAAATTTTAGCTCTAAATCCATAAGAAGTGAAGGAACCATAAAAATATAGTTTCCATTGTTTAATTTCATGTTGAATTTCTTCTATTATCACAATAGAATCATCTAAAACCTCAAATATGTGTGTGTGAGTGTATATAATAGGGGCTTCTACAAGTTGATTAGCAATAACCTACACTTTTATAGCTTTCTAATTATGATACTCAACATTAAAATCACTTAAGAATATGGCCCATTTAGCCATGCATCCTATTAGAGATACTTTGGATAATAAAAATTTGAAAGGATACACCTTAGCAATAATAATGGTTTTATTGTTCAAAATATAGTGTGGCAATTTTTGGGAAGTGAACACCATAGCTATGTTGGTTGAATATTTTGTCGATCAGTGTACTGATAAACAAAATAGGTCTGATCAGCCAAAGTAGGAAGATTAGTCATCCAAATGTGTAGTTTTACCACATCAAAAAGACACTGATCTCTCCTCTCATCAAGGGGAGGTTCCCTATATATATATATATATATATAGAAAATAATACTCATGGGTAGGACAAACCATCCATCTCTCTTTCTTCAGAGATGATGCATGTGGATCAAAGGAAAAACTCAGGGGAAATGATAGACAATACTCCTCTTCTTTCAGAAGTACTATTTAGCAAACCACAAGAATACTCCTGACAGTAACAACAAAATGTCGCAAAGGATGTAATAACCAACAAATTGAGATGTAGCACAAAGTCTTCACCTGGATTGCTCAAGAGTAAGATACGAAGGACAATGAGGGCACAAAGTTGCCTCAAGGTCCTTTACATAGAAATGAAAAGAAAACACACTAAAGGCAATTATGGGGGCATAAAGTCTCTCCACAGTTGACTCTTTAGGACACCTTCTTGACTGTTGTCACTAATTCTACTTGTTGAATTAAAGGAACATAAGATATATTAAAGAAAAAGACATAAGAACAATTTCCTAAAAAAAAACCACTTGCTTTCTTATTCCAGTAACAAAATATGATCGGCAATCTGAGCTCAAAGTCTCAGTGATACCTTACAATTTGGGTAGAGTTTCATTCTAATTGTCAAAAAAGAGATCCATATTACAATATAAGAAAGTCCCTTATATAGCCTCTTCAAGGACTCAGGAATAGTAAATACATCATTTTGCATTGGAATCTGTTAAGAAGACACACTAGAACTTAGGGGCGTTTTATCCATTTGATTTTGTCAATGTAGGGAAACAAGTTGTGCTTATTGAAAGTTTGCAACTTTCAATGTTCACTTGGCGATCTGATCTTATCTTCATCGTTCCTCCTTTTTTGGTTAATTGAATTGGGTCCTAGATTTAGTTTGTTGTTCTATTCCTTCTCTGCTTTCTACTGGTCTTGGCCTTGAAATCTATGAATGTATTATGGTTTGTATGTTCAAAATATCAATGGCTAATTCACTGTGTTGAATTTGAAATTTTAAGGCATGTCATTCCTTTATCCTCTTTTAGCTTTTCTGTTTGGCACTTTTCCAAATTGAACTTGCCCTTTCGGGCCTTAAGAAATGACCCATTTTGAGTCAGGAAGAGCCTCCCGCAAGGATATCTACCCTTCAAGTAGTCTTTAAATGGCCTTCAGGATTCTTTGAGAAACTCTTTGAACTGTGGCAATGAACCAACTATTGAACCGTTCCATTGAACCACGGCTTTGAACCATTCCATTGAACCAAGGCTTTGAACCATGTGTTTGAACTAAGACGTTGAACCAACCTTTGAACCAAGTTTTGGTTCAACGGTTCAAACAAAGCCTTGAACCGACTGATGAACCATTTGATTGAACCAAAGAATGAATCAAAGCATTGAAACAAAGTGGATGAACCAAATGTTGAAACAAAGCATTGAACCGCTTGATTGAACCCGCCTTTGAACCATTTGATGTTGAACCAAAGGATGAACCAAATGTTGAACCTACTGCTGATGCTTGCCGATATAAATTTCTATTTGAACCAAGGTGATGAACCAATTCTAAAAAATGACCAATTGTTAGAAACTGATTCTTTTGACTAAACCCACCTGCAGAAGTCGTGAAGCCCGTTGAACTTGTAGAAATGAGCCTATTTGCAGAGTCCGTAGATTTAAGCCTGTAGAGTCCGTAGATTTATGAAAAGCTTGAAAAATGAGTAATTTGAATGCCCAAGACAAATTTTGGAAAGGGAAGAGATAATTTTGGTCTGTAGGACCAAAATAATTTAAATGTTGTCTGATATTTTTGGGGGACAACAGCTAGCTCCAGTTGGGGAACTTCTATCAATTGCAAAAATAATTGAAAGGAGTAGAATCCATAATCTCCAGTGTCTTCATGTGTATCATTGGGTTATGGAGTCATGCTACCCAGAAATCAAAGGCTTAAAAAATGGAAACAAACAAAATAAAATAAAATTAAAAACTATACAAATATACATTTATACATATGCAATGATCTAATACTTCAAGAGTTGAAGTGTTTCAGATGTTGCCCATTGTGGGGCAGAGAAAAGAGTGTGCCATCTTGATATTTCATTAGAAATCTATTTTCACCAATGTGCTGATGAATTATAAATGGGCCTCTCCAAAGGGAGTCAAACTTTTTATGCATCCCCTTTGGTTCTTTCCTTTTATCCCACAGTAGGACTTGATCTCCAATCTAGAAATCATGATTTTTGGCCTTCTAGTCAAAGAGTTTCTTTACCAAACTTTGATGAGTAGCAATTCTATCTACCATCATGGTTCTCTGTTCCTCTAGCTCAGTCAGGTACATGATTATTTTATCAAGAAAGCTTTCATATGTCTGATCTTCAATTGCCTTTGTCAATTTCAAGGTTGGCAATTCTAAGGTGATTGGTATCTCAACATTAATACCATAAAGAAGTTGAAAAGGAGACATACCAATTTCCCTCTTTGGTGTGATTTTGTCTATCCATAGAGCATCAACCAATGCTTTATGCCATGTTCTTTGATTGTCATCTGCTAGCTTCTTGATAATAGTTACCAGATTCTTATTACTGGATTCAGCGTGTCCATTCCCTTGTGGAAAATAATTAGAAGAGTGAGAGAGTGTAATTCCATAATGGAAACAAAATTATGTAATTTATTGAGAGGTGAAACAAGCTACATTATCAGTAACAATTTTGATTGGAAATCCAAACCTGGAAATGATATTCTCTTTGAGGAAGTTGCATAAAACTTCTAAAGTAACATGCTTAGTTGGGATTGATTCTACCCACTTGGTGAAATAGTCAGTTGCTATAAGGACATAATCATGTCCAGCACTTGAAGATGGGTTTATGATCCCAACAAAATCAAGTCCCCATTGTTAGAAATGTTCTTCTATGATCACTAGCTTGAGAGGCATAACAGCTAACTTGAGTCTTCTAACAAATTATTGACAAAGTTCACATTTTCTCACCCACTTATGTGCATCTTAGAAAAGAGTTGGCTAGTAATACCTGGCTCATAGAATCTTGTGAGCAGTCACAGAAGTAGAAAAATGTCCTCCACAGGCCAGATTGTGGAAAGATTTCAAAAGCTGGGTTTGTTGCTCCTTGTCTACACAGCGAAGGAAAACTCCATCTATGCTTCTCTTATACAAGCCGTTATCCCAAAGGACAAAATTGGCAGATTTCAACTTGATAGTCCTCTTTTCTTTGTAAGACAAATGAGTAAGACATTCACCATAAGTTAGGAAATGAGCGATACCTAAATACCACTCATTAGTAGTAGAGACAAAAAGCACTGTTGGAGTCTCTTCTACTTCAGTTTCTTCACGTTGTGTGTCTTCTAGCTTATTGTCAGCAATTAATTGACATAGGCCTTTACCCCTAGTCTAGATCAAACTCTTGGATCTTTGCAATCCAATTACCTCTTTTCATGCCAAAATATTGTTGAGTTAATATAGACTTGACTGTAGTATTAGGCACTAGGGCAGTAGTATGTGAATTCAGAATATAGAAGCGAAAATATTTGACTGCTTTCACCAAGGCATAAGCATGCTTCTCTATATTTGAATAGTTCATCTCATGAGTTTTGAGAGGGAAACTCATGAAAGAGATAGGAGATTCTATAACTTCCTTGTCCTATTCAACAAGAATCACTAAAAGAGTGTGTTCAGATGCATAGCTATATATGATGAAATCTTTGTTGTAATCTAGGCAAACCAAGGTAGGGGCATGAGCGATGGTGGTTGTGATATCCTGAAATGTTGATTTACCTTCTTTAGTCCAGCTGAAGACAGTCTTCCCTTTCATCATGTTCACAATATGTCTAGTCTTCTCAATAAATTTGGGGATGAATCTCTGTAAGAAATTCACCTTTCTGAAGAAAGAATGAACAACATTCTTATTTTTAGGTAGATTAAGCTCTTGAATAGACTTGACTCTTTCTGATTCAATCTTTATGCCTTCTTTGGACACAATGTGTCCAAGGAGTTTCCCCTCTGTTACTCCAAAAATAGAATTTTTAGGATTTAAGGAAATACCATTCTGGTGGCAGCACTCCAGCACTTGTTATAGGTGGTGTACATGATCAAAGCGATGCTTTGAAAAGATAGTCAAAACATCAAGGTATATCAATATGAATTTACCAATCTCATCTTTGAAAGCCAAATCCATAGCTCTATGAAAAGTAGCACTAGCATTTATTAGACCAAAAGGCATTCTCCTATATGCAAATGTACCCCAAGGCATGGTGAATGCAATCTTGTGTTGGTCTGCTTCACCAACTTCAACTTGATTATAACCTGAGAAGCCATCCAACATTGATAACATCTCTGCACCTGTCACTGTTTGAAGCACTTGATCCATAATTGGCAAAGGATAATTATCCTTCAAAGATGCTTGATTTAGATTTTTAAAATCTACACAAATGCAAATTTTGCCATTCTTCTTCCTTACAGGCACTATGTTTGCAATCCATGTAGAATGATGGATTGAGAAGATGATTCTAGCATTTAACATCTTTTGTATCTCAGACATAATAGTACCTAATATTTTTGGATTATACTGTCTAGATTTTTGCTTGTATGGCATTGAGTTGGCCTTGAGAGGAATGTTATGGCAGACTTCATCTAGTCTAAGAGACTTTAAGTCTTCATAAGAATATGCTAAGACATTCATGTATTGATAGAGTAAAGAAGTGAACTTGAATCTTTCTTCAGGGGTGCAACACTTACCAATATTGATCATCTTGAGATTTTCTTCAGTAGACAGATTCACTTGATCGAATCCTTGAGAGAAACTCGAGTCTGTTTGTTGTTGTTTAATGAATTTATCATGTTTGTCAAACAACTTTTCAAGAGAAACTAGGCATTTGGGAATTTTGTTTCCTTTCAGCTGCAAGAATTCTTCATATATATCTGAGCTGAATTTAGACATAGATTCATTCTTCTAAGGTTTACTACCTTCAAAACATAGCTGTTCAAAATTATCTTTTTATTCCAAGAAGGCAATGATTTGATGATCATCATTGAACACTTACCAATGATCAGCATTGTCAAGAACACTTGGTCTATAAACTAGCTCCTTGGTATACCTGTCTTCTTTGAAATTTGAATGAGGAACTAAGAGAGTTCCTGAAATAGTAAGTGCATCAGCTCTGTCATTAGACTCTCTAGTTATGGCAAAAATGTTGAAAGCATCAAAACTTTCAATTTGGTCCCAAACCAAGTTACGATAGTGGCGTAATCTTTCATTCTTAGTTTGGTATAAATTTCTCACTTGACAAACTACTAATTCAACATCCCCTTTGGCATGAAGAAACTTGATGCCTTTTTCTTGAGCAGCCTTCATGCCCAGCAACAAAGATTCGTATTCAGCTGTATTGTTAGTGTTGCTAAACTATAATTTGTGAGATGAAGGGAACATATCTCCTTGAGGAGATATCAAAACAATCCTAGCCCTTGAACCAGTAGAAGAATAGCTACCATCAAATTCCAAAGTCCATATTTCATCTGATACTGACTTTTCTTTAGACTTTTCTTCATCAAAAATGGAGAATCCTTCTTGGTTTTTACTGCAGCCTACCAATTTTTCTCCTATTCTTGTTGAATTGATTTCTGAGTTGATACTTTTAGGTGTTCATGCACTTCATCTATAGACAAAAAATAATTACCCATACCTACAGATTCATAAAGAATTTGAGCTTCTTGGGCTGATGTCTGAGTGACCACATATTTTGCTTCCTTTTTAGGGAGCAATCTCTTCATCACACCTTGGATAGGGATCCTTGCCTTAGATAGATCCATGCTTAATTATCCTCCCACGTCCTTGCAGAAATTTTGTCCAAGTAAAATGCCATAAGATGCTGGGACGTCAGCCACCAAGATAGTCATCTTGATTCTCTTGTCTGGGAAGGCTGCAAATGCAAATTGGGCATCTTTGATTTGACCCAGCAATGGTATTTTTTTATTCTCCATGGAGAAACATCTCCCAAATGTCTTGTTTAGTGTGAGACCAAGGGATTTAGCCACTTTAGCTGGCATGACATTGTTTGAAGCTCCAAAATCAATGATGCAATTATTCAGCTTATGTCCATTTATCAACAACGTGACATAAAAAGGTTCAGTCTTGCTAGGAGCAGCAAGGGGAGCGGTGACAAGGTTGTTCCTAGTGGGTGCATTTATGGTAGCATCATGTGTCATGTTGGGAATCATTCATTCAACAGGGATGTTTTGGTTTTTAGCACATTGAACCAGTCTATCTAACTGCTCAGGATGGGATTGCAGAAATTCAAATTCAGACATTTGAATTTTGGTTCTTTTTATATGGTCAATGATATCAAATGTCTAGAATGAGCTAGGAGCAGAGGATGGGAGTTCATCCTTTTGATTTTTTAGAGGGGGAGGATTGGATTGTGAAATTGAAGTAGAAAGCATAGGGGCATTTGGGGTACTTACCTGTCTTGAAACCACCAGGTCTTTTGGCTGGAAAGGAAGAGTGGATCCCCGCTTAGCAATTAAAACTATTGATTGAGGTCGCTCCTCTACTTTATCTTTATCATCTTGTTGAGTTGATTGATTCTTAGACTGAGTGAATATAGCATATGACCCCTCAGCTGCATGGCCTTCACTTCTGGGTTCATCCTGATAGTTCAAGAAACCAATATGGGAGTCGCAAGCTAATTCTTCTTCTTCCTCAGTGAAGAGATTAGAATCATCTTCAAGATTTAACTTAGACTGGAATGAAAAATTCACTTCAACTTTAAGATATCCAACTATCGAGTTGTTTGGAGGCACTTCAAGGGTGAGATTCCTATGTTGGGGAGGAAGGCGATTTTGTTGTCCCTGATTCCTGGTAGCATTGCCTTGGTACGCTTAATTTTGGAATGTCCTCCTGGGCATATCTCTGTATGCAAGAGAAGATGACATCCTTTGCACCATTTTCTTTTTGATATCTAGCATTTCATTTGCTAGCTTTTATACCATTGGGTCAATAGTGACTATAGGGGAGTACTCAGAAGATGAAGAGGATTCACTTTTATTAGGGTCTCTCCTTATCTTTTCTGCCAAGATAAAGTCATCTTCTACCTTAGTAGCCAAGTCCTAAGCAGTAACAAGGTCTATGTGTCTAGCCCATCTCAGCAAGAAACTCACTTCAGGCAGTTGTGAGTTGATGAAGAAGCATTTGAGGTTCTGAGGTGTCGGCTGGGCAACCATGGGAATCTTGTGCCTCAACTTATCAAACTTGGCAATAAAATCCCTCATAGGCTCATGCAGCTCTTTCTTCATCTAAGTGAGCTGGGCCAACAAGTCATGTGCATCTTTTATAGGCTTGAACCTAGCTTCAAATTTGTCTTTCAGAGTGTCCCAATCAATCACTAACCTAGCCTACAGGTGCTAGAACCAGTCTGCAGCAGTGCCTTGTAGTGTCTCCATGAATATCCTGACTGCTATGTCTTCATATTCCACCCCTATTACACTGCAGGCTATGATAAAAGTTCTAATCTATTCATCAGGATGAACCTTCCCATCACTGAAGAATTTAGGTAAATTCTTCCTTGAACTACGTGGAAGCTCATGTAGAGGTGGAGTCAAATTCAGGGGACTAAAAGAATTATTCCAGGGTCCTTGAGCCATGAATTGATTATGCAAAAGTGGGATCACTAATCTAGGTGGAGTGTGGGTAGGCAAGGCTAGACCAACAATTTGTCTAAGGTGAGATTGTGGAGGAAACAACTCAAAATTACTCTGTTTCACCAACTCAAAAGTAGGGTCGACAACACCTTGGGATTTCTAGCCTTTGGTATATCGTGGAGTTTCCAGATTGTGGAACAAGAATTGGAAAAGAGCAGGATCTGCTTCAACTTGAAGTTTGAGACTTCAAACTATGTGCTCTTCCCTAGCGAAGTCACCAAAAATTATTGGTTGAATATTTTGTCGATCAACGTACTGATAAACAAAATAGGTCTGATCAGCCAAAGTAAGAAGATTAGTCATCCAAATGTGTAGTTTTACCACATCAAAAAGACACTGATCTCTCCTCTCATCAAGGGGAGGTTCCCTGTAGGTATGCTATATATATATATATATATATATATATATATATATATATATAGAAAATAATACTCATGGGTAGGACAAACCATCCATCTCTCTTTCTTTAGAGATGATGCACACAGATCAAAGGAAAAACTTAGGGGAAATGACAGATAGTACTCCTCTTCTTTTAGAAGTACTATTCAGCAAACCACAAGAATACTCCTGGTAGTAACAACAAAATGTAGCAAAGGATGTAATAACCAACAAATCAAGATGTAGCACAAAGTCTTCACCTGGATTGCTCAAGAGTAAGATATGAAGGACAATGAGGGCACAAAGTCACCTCAAGGTCCTTTACACAGAAATGAAAATAAAACACACTAAAGGCAATCATGGGGGCACAAAGTCTCTCCATAGTTGACTCTTTAGGACACCTTCTTGACTGTTGTCACTAATTCTGCTTGTTGAATTAAAGGAATAGAAGATATATTGAAGAAAAAGACATAAGAACAATTTCCTCAATAACAAAGATATTACAGCACAAAGTCTGAAAAACCACTTGCTTTTTTATTCTAGCAACAAAATATGACCAGCAATCTGAGCTCAAAGTCTCAGTAATGCCTTACAATTTGGGCACAGTTCCATTCTAATTGCCAAAAAAGAGATCCATATTGCAATAGAAGAAATCCCCTTATATAGCCTCTTCAAGAAGGATCGGGAACAGTAAATACATCATTTTACATTGGAATCTGTTAAGAAGACACGTTGGAACTTAGAGGCATTTTACCCATTTGATTTTATCAATGTAGGGAAACAAGTCACACTTATTGAAAGTTTGTAACTTTCAATGTCCACCTGGTGATCTAATCGTATCTTCATCATTCCTACTTTTCCAATTAATTGAATCGGGTCCTGGATTTAGTTTGTTGTTCTATTCCTTCTCTGCTTTTTGCTAGTCTTGTCCTTGAAATCTGTGAATGTATTTTGGTCTATATGTTTAAAAGATCAATGGCTAATTCACTGTGTTGAATTTGACATTTTTGGGTGCATCATTCCTTTGTCCTCTTTCGGCTTTTCTATTTGGCACTTTTCCAAATTGAACTTGCCTTTTTGGGCCTTAAAAAATGACCCATTTTGAGTCAGGAAGAGCCTCTCGCAAGGATGTCTTCCCTTCAGGTAATCTTTAAATGGCCTTCGGGCTTCTTCAGGAAACTCTTTAAACTTTGGCGATGAACCAACTATTGAACCATTCCATTGAACCACGGCTTTGAACCATTCTATTGAACCAAGGCTTTGAACCATGTGTTTGAACTAAGACATTGAACCAACCTTTGAACGAAGTTTTGGTTCAACGGTTCAGATAAAGCCTTGAACCGACTGACAAAATGTTTGATTGAACCAAAGAATGAATCAAAGCATTGAAACAAAGTGGATGAACCAAATGTTGAAACAAAGCATTGAATCGCTTGATTGAACCCGCCTTTGAACCATTTGACGTTGAACCAAAGGATGAACCAAACGTTGAACCTACTGCTAGTGCTTGCTGATGTAAATTTTTGTTTGAACCAAGGTGATGAACCAATTTCAAAAATAACCAATTGTTAGAAACTGATTCTTTTGATTGAACCCACCTATAGAAGTCGTGAAGCCCGTTGAATTTGTAGAAATGAGCCTATTTGTAGAGTCCATAGATTTAAGCCTGTAGAGTTCGTAGATTTTTGAAAAGCTTGAAAAATGAGGAATTTGAATGCCCAAGACAAATTTTGGAAAGGGAAGAGATAATTTTGGTCTGTAGGACCAAAATAATTCAAATGTTGTCCCAAAAATAGCTGATATTTTTAGGGGACAACAAGCTAAACACACCTTCTCAATAGGCATATAATTTTGTTCATAAGCCACTAGTATGAAACTTAAATAATAAATTGCATGGTCCTTTCTTTGATCATCATGTTGGGCCAAAAGTGCCCCTATTTCATGTTCATTCATTAAAATGTAAAGAAGTAGTGGTTGTTCAAGTATTTGTAGTCTCAAAACTAGTAGGTTATCCAAATATGTTATGAGCTTTACAAAGACTAATTCATACTCTTTTTCCCATTGAAATGTGACCCCTTTCTTCAAAATATGTGTAAATAGATGGTACTTATATACCAATTAAGAAATTAACATATGAATAGAATGAATCTTTACTTGCAGGCTTTGGAGCTATTTAAGATTTGAAGGTGAAGACATTTAAATAATGGCCTTAACCTTATCATGATTGACTTTGATCCCTCTTTATGATACAATAAACCTTAGAAATTTTCTTGAAGTGATGTCAAAGACACACTTATTAGGATTCAGATGAACTATGTACTAACAAAGCCTCTCAAAGATTATCCATATAATGTTAGGATGTCTGACACATGTTATTGATTTAGCTAGGATGTCATCAACATAGTCTTCAATAATATCATGCATCATGCCATGGAAGATGAAAATCATAACACATTGATAAGTGGATCCATCATTTTTCAAGCCAAATGGTATGACTTGATAACATAATGTTCCCTATTGCATGGTGAGCTCAATATTGTGTTGTTCTTCTTTAGCTATCTTGATTTGATTGTATCTAGAAATTCCATCCATGAGGGACATCATCTGGTACCTAGAAGTAGAATAGATAATCATGTCAATGTTGGGTAGAAAAAAATCATATTTGGGGCATGCTTTATTGATATCTCTAAAATCAATACAAAGGCATATACCCTATGGATTTTTAATAACTAAGACTATATTTGATATCTACTCAAAATAGTTAAGTGGTCTAATGAAGCCTTCTCCTAATAACTTATCCAATTTAGCTTTTACTAGAAGAGCGATGCGTGGATGCATCATCCTTAATTTTTGTTTGACTGGATTGGCATCTATATGAATAACAAGTTGATGCATAACCAATTCAAGGTCTAAGATTGGCATGTAGGAATATGCCCATGCAAAAATATCAATAAAATCAATCAAAATGGATATAATGTGATTTAACTTTTCATCAATGAGATAAGCTCCAAGGTAAACAATTTTAAGATCATCAGATGTTCCTAGGTTCACTTCAATAGTGTTTTCTATAAGGAGTGTAGAACCATCATCTAGAATAATAAGCATTGTGTGATCATGACCTTCATTTTTTTCTACTATTTCTTATTGTTCTCCCCAAAGCTCTAGGTAATGTGATGAATCTAAATCTACTAATTCAGGTAATGGGCAACTAGTAAATATCTCAAGAAAATTAAGAGTAATATGTTCAAAGTCTTATTGTTGTTCTAAAGTGATGTTTGTACTAGTTATAGAGATAGGAATTGATGGAGCTTGTACATATTTTGGGGATGACAAAACTTTCCCAACCAAGAGTTCTTAAAATAGGTTTTCACTCAATGGCTTGTTTTTTTCTTTACTTTTTCCCTGAATAACAAGTGCCTCAAATAGGTTTTCACCTGAAGATCTCAATGTTTTATGTTCTTCATGAACAAAATTTTTTGCCTATTCCCCAAAGTAGGTAGAAGGATCCAAAGAAAAATTAAAGCCTTGCTTATGATCGCCAATGGGCAATCCGTCCCTTAGGACCATATATTCTATAATTTATTCTTCATTTTGGAATTCATCAAGGTGTATGACCAAATTTTGATGGTCCTAATCAAAAATTTTGGGATGGAAAAGGCATAGGGAATAATGGGGTCTTATGGTCATAATGGCATTGGAATAAAATAAATAAGTGTCAGAAATCTTTTTGAAAATGCTATAATGGGATGCTATGTCACTGCTAGGAGTCTCATCACTAGTCAATTTAGAACAATCACTATCAAAAGTCATAAGGTCCCCCTTAAGTGGTATAAATCTAAGACATTGATTCAAATTAGGTTTTCCAATTGATAAAGGCTCTAGGAATCCTTGCACTCATGGGTCAAAACCTTTTCTTATATAATCAAAATTATCCATGATCTGATTAAGGATATGATATTTTGGATTATTAAAACAATCACCAATGTCATCAAAAATTAACTAGTCTCCTTCAATGAAAGCCTCTCAATCCTATTTTGGTGAAGTAGCAAGTACAAATACCATTGGTCACTTCTTTGTTTCTTTCTTCTGTTTCCAAATCAGGTTGCATCTATTAGGCATTTTTGAAGGTTTGGGGTTACCAAATGTTATAGGAGACTTTGAAAATTTAGAAACATATAATGCATCCTTAATATAGTATGTGGAAATGCCCACATCTTCTATAATAACCTATTTTTTAAGAGTTGAAGGAAATGGATCAACTAAAGTGGAAGAAAAGTCACTAGGCTTGATATAATTGGATTTTGGTGGATGTAAAATTATCTCTTTATTCATTGTAGTGAATTCAAAATCACTATAATAGTTATAATTATGATACTCAACCTCTGGATGTGTTCAATACTAATAAAGTTGTAGATTGGCAGGAATGGTGACCTTGATCCCATCATGAGGAAGCTTAAGGCATTAATTTAAGGTGGATGGAATGGCTTGTACTTTATGGATCCAAGGATGACCAAGATGTATGTTAAAGGTAATTCAATATCCATAATATATAATAAAGTGTGATGGGACATAGACCCAATAATGATTAGAAAATAAATAGTGCTAGAAGACTCCAGTTTAGTGTTGTCATATGCCTCTATGGTGATCGTCTTGGCTGAATGTCCTTTGCAGTGTAGCCCAATCTTTGTACTAGTTTGAGGGACACTATATTTAGACCTAAACCATTGTCTATAAAACCCCATTTTATTTTATGGTTTTCAATTATGACCTCAATATATAAGGTGTTATTATGGCTCAGACCTAGAGTGGACATGTCTTTTTGACCAAATGTGAGCTATCAAAATGAAGATAAATGTCCCACAAGTGTTTGGAATTATCCAGGATTAATATCTTGGGGAATAGTGGATTGTTGTAAAAGGTCATTCAAAATAGTCCTATGAACTTTAGATGTATGCAAAAGATCTAAAATATAAAATTTATGTAGGGTTCTTACTTAGTTAGTCTGATAGACTATACATCTTTTCAATAGTAGGATGAGATGGTTTAGCCTTGGGTAACACAGTGTTTGAATTTGGATTTGAAGGTTGTATACACCCTAAATTGGTCAAGCAAACACACATATCATGTCTTTTCATAGTCCTTTCACATGAGAATCTGACTAGAGAATATAAGCCTTATTCACATTAGCTATGTCTTTATTTCTCATCTTGGTTTTGTTTCTTGCTTTGGTAACCTTTTTGCT
Organism: Torreya grandis; assembly: GCA_037957365.1. Classification (NCBI taxonomy): domain Eukaryota; kingdom Viridiplantae; phylum Streptophyta; class Pinopsida; order Cupressales; family Taxaceae; genus Torreya; species Torreya grandis. Next base: position 310,529 of record JARHVA010007832.1, read on the forward strand.
TATTCCCAATCTTCCATAGCCTTATAGATGGTCATTCTAGCTCAGCCATACCCTATTTCCCATGCTAATTCCACCCCCTAGGTCTTGATCCTGTAAGATAGGAGTGCAAGGATTGGCTGATAGTGTTGGACCATAAGGTGTCCATTTCTAGTGATCTTGTCCAATGGCATTTTGAACCCCAATGGCTAGTTTTTCTCACTTAATGAGTCCTAAGACCTTCCTAGCTTTGTCCTTAAGTTTGTTTTGTATTTTTAATGTCATCCAAATATGAATAAAGTTTCCAAATTCAAAACAAAGAGTCTCCTATATAAATAACTTCACAAGGCATTTTATATCTATCACTTACTACTTTGGCAAAATACATAACTAAAAATTAGTCAATAGTATAGCTCAGCATTCTATATCACACATAGATTTGCATGCTTGATTAAGGAAGGGCCTAGGAAAAATTTCATTCTTTCATATACCATGTTCATTAATTATGCATTTTTCCTAAGGGATAACTACATTTGATTTGAGACCCTAGCTTGAGGGTTAATGTAGGCAACGATCAGGACAACAGGGGTTCTAGACTATGTGATCATACTTCCCCTAACCAAGTTTTCCCCACTTTTGATTTTAATGTATTTGTTGCTTCATGTGTGAATGTATACATAAGGTTTGAATATTGAAATAGCTTTACAGTGAGATCCATTAACATTCAACATTCAAAATTTCATAGGTAGGCTCACATAGAGACAATGGATAAAACCCAAAATAATAGGTCCCTGGGATAATAGCAGTAGAAAAGAAATATAAAACCAAAAATTAGGGTGTCCTACTTTGGCACTCCTATCCTTTCATCAAATGAAATCTATTTCCAGGGTCTTAACATCTTCCCAGTCCTACACAATAGTTTTTGGCCCTTGAATCATTCATTTCAACCTATTTTTTAGATAAGTTTATTTATTTCCCTATGCAATTAATTTGATTAAATTGATATAAATCTACATTTTATAGTATTTAATTACATTTTCCCCCTTTACTTTAGATCCTTTATTATTTAATAACTAGACCCTAGTTTCCCAAAAATAATAAAACATTTGATGAACCCAACTAACTTCAAACAAATCTAAAACCCTAGGTACCTTTAGGGTTTTTCCTTCATATTTGTGCAAAAATTTAATTTAAAAATTATGATTTTTTTACATTTATCTCATTCAAATTTATTTTATAATTTAAATTATTCCCAGCCCAAAACCCTAGATTTCCAAACTAGGTCCTCAAACCCTAAGCCTTACAATTTTTAGATAAAAATTTTGAAATTTTTGCAAATTATTTAGATTGTCAAAAATATTTTAAAAATATCTATATTAGTAGTTATTTTTTTTAATTTATTTGATTAATATTAATTTTACATATTCTCTTTCGTTAATGAAATAAAATGGCCACTAAGGCACTTCTTCCCTCTCATCTTATAGATCAATTTCTATTTTTTTCTCATAACTATGACAATGAATGGATAAATTTGCAAAATTAAATATTATCTAAAAATGTGGAAAATGATTTCATTTACAATGAAGATAATTACTATTATTATAATGAGTAATATGATGAAACATATGAAAGTGATAGGAAATAAAAAGTAGATGCATCTTCTTCTCTCAAACCTATCTCTTTTATTCTCTCTTTTAAAGAAAACAATTTTGATAAATGGGAAAGATACTTTTCACCTCTTTCTCCTATGCACAATGCACCAAATGAATAAATTAATCATGTACTTCCAAGTTAACCTCTTATTGATGATAATTTACTTTCATGTGAACCTAATCTCTCTCTCTCTCTCTCTCTCTCTCTCTCTCTCTCTCTCTCTCTCTCTCTCTCTCTCTCTCTCTCTCTCTCTCTACTCTACTCTACTTTGTCATCTCAAACAATGGAAAAACAATGTTTAAAATATAAATCTCTTACTCTTACTTCTCATTTTAAAAATGAAAATAATGCATGCACTCCATTCAAAGATAACATAAATACACATAATATTCCAATTCAACATGATAATTTATTGCATATTAGAAAAAGAATTAAATTATTCTCTTACACCTCTCCCTAGTGACAATGGAAGTGATAATGAGTATGATAGTGAACATGCAAATGAATATGAAAATGAGAATGAATATGAACAAAATTTTGATTATGATAATGCATGGAATAATGATGATTATTATGTACATAGTAAAGAAGAAAATGCATCTCATGTTTCTAACTCTTCTCGCACTCCTCCTATCAAACATAATATACTACAAAATGTTGTTTCTACTTTTATGCATGATTATATTTCAAATGATGCACATATTAATGATAACATCACATCCTCTACTCAATTAGAATGTGATCAATAAAACAAAAAGATACTAATAAATCTCCCAAGCCACCCCATACTAAAATAGTACCTATTTCTCACTCTTCACCTAAAGAGAATGGTAGCCCACATCCCTTTACTAAGGTCCAAGTTACCATTCATCCAAAGGTTCAAGTGAGCACACCCCCTCTTTATGATCCAATTTATAAATGTAGTATTCTTGTGGATAAAATTAATCATCGAATTCAATGATTAAATGAACCACTTCTAGATGCTAATATACCATCCTAGGTGATTTTTTATTTGATGCATGTAGTTAGTGAATTACAACACCAAGTATATCTCTTTACCTTGGAACAAAAGGCTTATAAGTCTTGGATGGATGCCAATTATTTACATGGTAACCCTCTTCTAGAGACATTTGTAAAAGCTTAATTGCGTAAGAATTTCTAGATACCATCATTGCCTCAATTTGATGGAACAAGAGATCCATTCATACACCTTCAAGCCTTTCATAAGGATTTTCCATCGCATGTGAGTCCTTTGATTCTACTAAAGTTGTTCCAGTAGAGATTAGTAGGGGAGGCACATAATTTTTTCTTTCATCTACTCCTCGTCATCTCCTTAAATACATATGATGACTTAGAGGAGGCATTTCTCAGATATTACATAGCAAACATGGGCCCTCATGTTACATATGAGAAACTTGCCACATTACATCAAAATACTTCAGATCTAGTTAGTGATTATATCTTATGATTCAAGACTCACATGTTAATATTTATCCACAAACCTGTAGATTTAGAGATTCAACATATCTTCATTAAGGGGCTTCTCCAACCTCTCCTAAAGCATACATTATATCAGACAAAGTCTTCTTTTAGGCATTTATGCTATACAATTATATCCTTGGAAAAGAGATTTGGATTGATTGAGGTAGATTCAGTTGATTGAATTAATCTTTATTTCATAGTAGTACCTCCACCTACAAATCTTAACATATAATATCCACCATGTCCTAAACAAGATAGGAGACCAAAACCAAAAAAATAACTAGTTAAGAATAAGAACAAATTTCTAGAGCACAACCTATAATATGCACTATAGAGAATAGAAGCAAGGCACCACTATAGTTTGATTCAAAATGGGATAGCCCATGTGTCATATTATCAACATTACTAGATATGAGGTTAATCACATCGCCTTCTACTTATTGATGAGATCCACATCTTTTACAAAAATAGCCACATCAACCTTGTTGTAACTATCATCATATCCGTGGACATAAAGATAATGATTGTTATGGACTCAAGGATTGCATTAATAGATATGTTGATAAAAGCATCATAGGATTCACATATGGGAACCAAGATTTCATCCATCATGGAACCTTAGACCTCATTCCTCCATGATTGAGTCATGTCAGGGCATTCCTTCATAGGAATCATTTGTTACTCATCATGAAAGTAATACAGCTTCTAGGGTAAAGCCTCACAAGAGATCTCCTATTCCACCTATTTAGAAGGTTTAGAAACTAGTATAGTGATAACAACCTACATATAGTAGTGTAGTTCAAAGAATACATAGTATAGTTCCATATACATATCCAACACAGTTATAGACAATACAATAGAGTTTTTAGGGTCCTATCTCATGTAACAACCCACTATAGCTAAGATTAGAGGAACCCACATTGTAGAGCACTACTTCAGAGAGATATTCACTACAATCAAGTTTTTAGGGACCTATTTCACATAGTAACCCACTATAATTGAGATTAGATGAGCCACTATCATAAGTTTCAAATCCATCTCGATCTATTACTTAGTCATATGTATCACAATAGAGGTCATAGGGTATTATTTCACATAACAATACACTATGATTATGGATAGATGAGCCTTATTCATAACACACAATTTTAGTTGTACATCCAGTAAGGTTACATTTCACAGAGTCTGCATGCATATTTATAATTAGTCCATAGTAGATAGTATCAAATATAGTGTAAGTTCCTACACAACATGAGTAGTATGGGAACTTGTTTAATTGGCCATCAGGGTTTAGATAGTGATACAACACACATTCATACTAATATTAGTTCATATCTTCACTTAGTGGGGCTATGGTGGAGCCAAAGGGCAAACCTTTGTATTCTTGAGCCACTCTCAAGGAATTGAGCACATAATGCTCTCTTACATCCCCTTCTACAAACAAATAAAATTCGTAATTCCAAATATCCATCCCTAGCCAGACCAAATTATCCAAATCTGGACCTTACCAATATCTTATTTTTCCAATCTTAAACCAATTCACTTTATCAAAATAATTTACCAATTACAAAGCCAATAATTTTTTTCTCACATATAATTATAAATCAAACCTAACACCACACTTGAACATATAATGAACAATCAAATCACACCCCAAAATGCCATCTTACCAAATCAACTATTTCTAATCAACCATTTGTAAATAAATATAACAATATATTTCAAAATCCATAACATAATACACATGGTTCAAAATCAAACACACACACACACACACACACACACACACACACACACACACACACACACACACACACACACACACACACACACACACACACAAACAAACACAACACACACACACATATAATGAATTTTTCAATACATATACATAATATAAAGGTACAATCAATCATGAATGGGCATCATGCCCTCACTCTCAGTCTCACTCTCCCCACTATTACTAGTCCCATAATCCACTCTAGCACTCGATGGCGTACACCTCCTTGAGCTCCTAAATGCCTCTTGTGATGACTCTCTCACTCTAATAACTGACGATGATCCTCACACAAGTGAGTATACCAAATCTAAAGGTCTATATAATCATCCATGATCCTTGTGCTAACAAAACCATAATCAGGTGGAGGCATCCTATGCCTATCTAGCTCAACCCTCAACACATGTCTCTCTCCCACTACCCTAACATATACAGCTATTGTTATAACAACCTTATCAAATAAATGAGCATGAACATTGGCCATAATTATCACTTGATCTATCAAACCCTCCTCCATATCATCATCAAGTACATGCCATGTGAGCTCTTAGAGTGTTGACTCAATGATGGTTTCCTAGTACTCATCATCTCCACTTCTTACCCTAGCCTATGCTTCATCTTGAACACCTCTCACTCAACTTACACACAAAATATGGAATTACATTAAATATATACTTTGAAATCAAACTAAACAAACACAAATTTGCACATAATTTAAATATAATTCTTGCTTACCTCCCATCATTTAGATCGATTTAGGATCCTCATACTCGAAAGCATCCCCTCCATCAATAAGATACAATGGAGCCTATAGATTCCTATCCCACCATGTGGTATATACCTCTATGCATCCAACATCATCTACATCATAAATATCTATAGCCATATCTTACGTATCCAAAGGTAATTGTGTTAACTCAGTCTCAATTGGTTGCATATGAGCTCTTGCCATCATTGGTGCCCATGCACTCCTCACACATACCCATGTTGTTGGGGGCACATCTTGTGGTACCCCAAAATGTTGAGTCATGTGCTCATACTAAAAGGGCTTGTATACTCCAATTGAGTGGTCATGTATCCAACAACTGACCCTCATATACCATAATTACACTCCATCCTCAGCCCACCCAAGAAATCCTCTATAGGGCCTTCATATGATATTATGAGCCACCAATCTATCTAAAAATTATCTATAATGATCTATCCCAAGAGACTGCATAGCCAATGTACTCATCCACCATTCCCTAAATTTCCATGGAGGTGCCCACTCTAGTCTAGGTAATCTAATTAATCACACAATTTCTATGTTCTCATAAACCCAAAAATGTAATAAGGTAGTTTTACTCACACCAGCACTAAATGCCTCCTATGTAAACATATAAAGATCCATGTATAGGTGGAAAAACATAGTCCTACCCCATGAGAACACAATGCCATATACCTCTACATTATGCACAATCCTATGCATCTTATATGCAATTGACACTTCACTCCCATCCATAGCAACAAATGAGGCCAACAACACATCTAACCACTTTCGTAAGCATGGAACACTAGACTAGACTATAAATGATAGTAAAACATCACTATCACTACCTATCCAATGTATACCTAAGGGTACACCAACAAAATACAAAGATGCACAATCAATAGCATCAACACCTATGTCATCCTATAATGTCACCTACCATCCACTAACTGGTAAATGCAAAATATGATACACATCCTCTAGAATCATAATAATTTCCCTATAGTAAGCTAGAAAGTATATGTATCTACATTCAACCTCTCACATAAGGAAATAATCAGATACCTATCCTACTACATTATGCCTAGGTCACACACATAACTCAACCTTACCTTATCCATGACATCTCTCTCATCAATATATAATGGTAACAACCTCAATGTCTCCATCACTTGGCCCCTATAGAACTCTCTCATCTACACCTTACCTTGAAAAAATAAAAAAAATAACATATATATTAGTCCACAATGCCAAATCACTATCCAAGCAATAAAAACATCAACTAGCCAAGCAACATCTCAAAAAATCCTACCTACAAGACAATAGTGTTGGGTTCAAGACAATAGCACTAGATAAGAGTGTTGTAATCTGGACAGGAGTGTTGAACCCTAGATAGGAGTGCTGAATCTTGGATAAGATCACTAAAACTAGTGAATTTTTCCCTAAGACACTTTAAATATCTCAAAAAACACCAAAATAGGTTTCAAAATAGATAAAAATCAAACATTCAGCTTATGCACCAAGCTAACATCACCACCAACCTCAACCTAGGTTGCCAACTACTCAAACTAGATTGTGGTAGATGCTTGTCTCCTCAGAATATCTATCACTCTAGATCTCAATATCTCAACCTAGTTAATGCAAAAATGAATCAAGAATCAATCCAATTTTCTTATATCTAACAACTTTTTTATTCAAAGAAAAATACCATTTTACTCATAACTAGAGCCCCATAATTCCATTTTGCAAACTATTTTCTTCCATGGAATCATGGCAATGGCACCTTCAACATCATGTAAGATTTTCTCTCTTACTACCTCATCTACCTACTATGTCACACACATCTCTATACCTAGCTTATACCTAGATACACACCTTGGTCCTTACCAATCAAAACTTATTCAACTTTTATCAACTCAGTCTAATCAATCACACAACCTTTCAATATCTACACAACTTACCAACCTTGGCTCTATTCCTATGCCACTAGTAATCACTTTTGGCTCAAACTCATAGATTTCATCCCTCTCCCCAAAAGGGGGGCATCATTCCTACTATTCCTATTTTTACACCTACCTAGCATACCCATCCACTCTCATAGGTGGATATAGCATGGTTCATATGCATCCAATAGTCAGATTATCAAATTTAGCTTAGATCATTTAAAATAAATAGTGATTTAGATTATATGGGTCACTCATCTTCACTCAGGACATTCAGAGGGATATACCTTTAGCTTACAAGCACACAAACTATTTAGACAGTGGTTTAGACCATATGGATCCATAGTTATTTTAGCTTATAGGTATACAAACTATTCAAATACAATGGTTATAATTATATGGATTCACAATGATTTTGACATAGATAAAAACATAGATACTAGATTTGAGATCATGTACATACTACACATCTCACACATATAACTTCATACATCATGACATAATTACAAAATCAAATAGCAGATTATAGGCATGGTGTTTTGGTCTCTAGTTTTACACATGAGGCATGGTAAGATATGTCATTTCACATGTGGTTATAAAGATTATCATATTATATAGATTCATCACTCATATACTATATTTGGAAGAATGGCACAGATGTTCATGTTCTTCATCATTCAATATTATATAGATAGAATGGTAAGATAGGCCATTCTCTTCTTGCACATTGACCAAATTTTTAGATTGCACCCAACTATACCCAAGTTGTCACCAGGTTAGACTACATGACCATCTGTAACTATTAGTCTATTTCATTACCTAGACCTAGACTACATGAGTTTATGCAAGATAGAAGATATATATTAGTTTTGGGCTTTTGAGCATTTCTCAGTTCTAGTTCAGATATGTAGAGTGGGGGCATGATATCTTTTTCTCTTCATAGTATACAAATTCTATACACACATTTTAGAATACATGATTTTATGTTGGATAGAGGACAAACATTGGTCTTAGGCCTCTGAGCATTCCTCATTTTTAGTTAGATTCAACATAGCGGGTAAGCATTGCCCTCATTCTCTGTGTTACATGTATTTCGCTTATATATTTAGTATATGGGGCATCCATTTCAAGGATTTTTTCTTTTTTCAAGCACTATTCAACTTTCCATCCACTTCCCTAGCGAGGAAGTGAGTTGGACCCTTTACAATACATTTATCTCCACACTTGTAGGTTCAGGTATGCATTCCTTTCTCCTTTCTTTTACTCTATTACTTCATTTCATTGCATCACTAGAATACAATTGGGGTAAATTTATACACCCTAAATTGGTAAAGTAACCACACATATCATGTTTTTTCATAGTCTTTTCACAGGAGACTCTGATTGGAGAATATTAGCCTTATTCACATTAGCCATGTATTATATTCTTGTCTTGGTTTTGTTTCTTGCTTTGGTCACCTCTTTGCTTATTTCCAATCTTTCATATCCTTTCAAATGTTCATTCCAACTCAGCCAAACCCTATTTACCATGCTAATTCCACCCCTAGGTCTCTAGCCTATAAGATAGGATAGCTGGGATTGGACTATAGCATTGGACCCTAGGGTGTCCATTTCTAGCACTCCTATCTAATGGCATTTTGAGTCCCAATGATCAATTTCCATTGCTTAATGAGTCCCAAGCCCTGATTAGCTTCATCCTATATAAAAGACTTCGCAAGGCATTTTATTTATAGTACTTACTACTTTGTCATAGTACATAACTAAAAATCAGTCAATAATATAGCTTAACATTCTACATCACACATATTTTGCATGCTTGATCAAGGAAGGGCCTAGGCAAAAGTTCATTCTCACATCTACCATGCACATTGATTATGTACATTCCTTAAGGGAGAACTACATTCGATCTGAGACCTTAAATTGAGGGTTAATATAGGTAGTGATCATGATAGTAGGGGTTCTAGATCATGTGATCATACTTCCCCTAACCCAATTTTTATCACTTTTTATTTTAATGCATTTTTTATTTCATGTGTGTAGGGATACCTAAGGTTTGAAGATTGAAATTGATTTACAGTGAGATCCATCGACATTCAACATCCGAAATTTCCTAGGTAGGCTCACACAGAGATAGTAGATAAAACCTAAAAAAATTAGGTCTCTGGGATAACAATGGTAGAAAAGGACTATATCACTAGACCTTAGGGTATCTTACTTTGGTGATCCTATCTTTTCACCAAAAAAATCTATTTTTATGTTCCTAACATCTTCCCAATCCTGTATAATGGTTTTCAGCCCTTGAATCATTCATTTCAACCTATTTTTCTAGATAAGCTTATTTCTTTCCCTACACAATTAATTTGAGTAAATTGATATAAATTTACATTTTACAGTATTTAATTACATTTTTCCCCTTTAATTTAGACCCTTTATTGTTTAGGAACTAGACTGTAGTTTCCCAAAAATAATAAAATAAAGACACAATGTTCACATTAGTTTCAATGGTAGAAGAGGGCAAAAGGCCCTAAAAAGTAACTTACAAGCATCTAGTTGTGATTGTGTAATCTAGAGGTGTCAATAAACCATTATAATTAGAAGATGAAGGTAGAGGGCCTTAGAGAGTGACTTGCAGGCACCTAGTTACATTAGAGAAATTTAGAGTTTATGAGGAGCCATTATAATTAGAGGAAGGATGGGGTCTAGAAATGGTAACCCATACAAATGGATGTGCAACAGAATTACATGAACTATATGTGGCATTACTAGAGGGAGAGGGTATTCAACCTATAACAATAAGTCTAGTACTTTGAGAAGCATGAGATGGTTCATAACATTTAATAGTGACAGTGGTAATGTGGTTTGTAGAAATGCATCCCATGGTATTGTTGTAGTCATAAGGCATGTTATTTTAACCTGTGTTATTAGCATGGGTATTATGATCATGATGCTTATGATTTTGATGTTGAGTTTAATTATGGCACTGATTCTATCCTTATTTTTTATTATTCTTTGGTGGTTGTCAATTATGTCAAGGGAATGGATCTTTATATATTCTTGTATCCTAATTAGTGTCTTGTGGAGCAAGTTTGATCTCAACTTCAGCACTCTTAATCAAATATTTAATAAGGTGTCATAATTGAACACAATGATAAGCACCATTACCAAAAACATGATGAAAGTTACAAAATTCATTTACTCAATACCAATGGAGTTTGGGTTGATCTTCAATAAATGACCTTGGTATAGGCCATACAATCAAATTATTTGTTATGAGTTTTTAGAATATTACCTCAACAAGATATCCTAGTTTGCTGAAGACTCTAAATTTTTTATTGAATACCATTTGTGGAGGGATTATTTACAAAGTGTTTGGTGGATTAGGTAGATCCAATTGCACATTTGGATCTAGCATAGATTTCATTATTTGTACATGTCTTGATTTAGTTACTCCATTTTGACCATGTTTTTGTTCTTATTAAGCCCCTTGGGTTTCTCTATTGTAACTGTTTAACTAGAATATTAGGTTTGATTTGATGTGTGACCCTATGAATAAATATTTACAAGGCTTTTAATGATAAGTGCCTTCTCAATATGCACACCCTTGTCTATAATTTCTTGAAATGTGTTTGTAAGAGAAAGCCGTAGATTGTGTAATACCTCAGGTTGTAGGTTCTGTGGAAAAATTCCAGCCAACTATTGGTCTAGTAAATTATGTTGAAAGCATCCAACTAATTCTCTCCACCATTGTAGATATGATATGAATATTTTTCCATCTCACTATTTAGATTTACACAAGTCCAATATAGTTAATTTATGTTCAATATTGTATAAGAGGTGGTTGATGAACTTTTTAGATAAATCATTTCAATTCATAATCAATCCCTTGATAAATTAAGAATATAATATAAAGATTTTCCCACTAAACTTTGTGTAAATAAGCAAAGAAAATAAATGATATTGTAAGCTACCTCCTCGCATAATACAAAAAATTCCTGAATGTGTTCACGAGGGTCACCTTTTCCTTTGTCCTTGTCAAATTTGGGTGCCTCAAAATGAGGTGGAAAGGGGACTTGGATAATATTCAAATCAAATAGATACAAACATATCTCATAAAATTTGTACTTCTTAATTATGTTTCCTATCTCCAATCATGAAATAATTTCTTTCATCAAATTCCAATCTTGCATGTTTGGTGAATTAGTAGGTGGAATATAATTTTTTGGGGGTGGTATGTGCTCTTGTTGTGTGGATTTGTTAGAGATATACACCCTACAATTTACAACCTTGTTTTGACTTGCTCCTTGAGTCGAGTAAGTGAGACACTATTTTTTGGGTTGGTAAACATTCCCTAAAGTCGGCCACCTTGAATTGTATGTGTTTTATTGATTTTGGGGAGTCCATGGTGTATTCACCAAATTACACATTAGTTGAGATGAACTAGCCAAATTATTTTGAACAATTTCCTCAATATGTGCTGAGTTTTTTGGTCCTTGATTTTGTGAAAGAACAAGAGGTTCTTGATGATTAAAAAATGTATGCTCCATGTCTAGTGAAGCATGTTGTGAACCTCTTGAGACTTAGGTTGTTAAATTAATAAATCTTGATCCATAATAGGTGTGTTCTCAACTAAATTATGTTGCTTTGTTTCAACTACATTCCCTTGTTCCTTGGAAGCATTTTTATGTATTGAAGTAGAAACTAAAGAGTTTGTCAAGTCTGTGATAAGTTGATCTGCATATCATTGACTTATCTTCTTGATCTTGGTGACAATATCTTGATTGTAATGTGTTAGCTCTATGAGAAATTCCTTTCCTTTGCAATAAGATGCAATGTTTTTTTTTCAATATGCGTGAGGTATTATTCTTGATACTATTCTTCTACCCTAGCCATGGTATGTAATTATTCCATAGGAAAATTTGATGGCAATCTAACATCAAATTTAATAAAACTTAGTAGTGTTTCATCTTTTTCCACTAGGGGTTGATGTACAAAGTAGTCTTCTTTAGATTCTATAGTTGTGGGAATGTCCTCAAATACCATAAAATTGTCCTGTCCATTATAAAAGTGATCTTCATCATAGCTAGGGTTGTAAGAGACCCCACTACAAGTGTACCTTTACATCATGTCTATCAGTTTTTTTTCTACATTTGTTAATATTTGGAAAATGTTTTGCAAATGTTAACAACGCGTGTTTTGATTTTGTCTAAACAAGTGACAAGTCTAAAGAGACTAAAATAAAGAGTAGGTGGCGTAGTACCACACAAGTAGAATAAATGGTTCACAAAATTCCTCAAATTTGGTGGGTTGAATGGAAGAGGGTATGATAACTTTTAAACCTAAAGTGTAAACTAGTACACTAAACATAGTTTTAAAGATACACCGATACCATAAAAACTAGTTCAACTTTTATGAGTTGCTACTAGAAAATTAGAAGAGAGTCTTTCTAATGAGTAAAGTAAAAATGTAAATTAAGAAAATAAAGATGTGAAAAAATGCAAGAATTCTTAAGTATAAAACTAAAACCAAATGGGAAACAAAAAGCCACCACATGATAATAGGAAGTGCAAAATGTGTTCTGGAACTTACAGTGTGAGTGATACACTAAATGACCTAAGTTTGCAATGATCAAATGATGATGAGTCTATAAAATGGCCTTCAAACCAAAAGGGAAATCATACCCAAGTTAACTCAAACCAAGTACAAATGGTAAACCGATTAAAACATTAGCCTAAAACTTATAAAGGTGAGATTTTGAAATTGAATTACAAATTGAATGACTTAAATAAATTTGGAAAATGGTTTAAACTCAAATGGGAAGCATAATAATGTTGTTTAGATAATACAAACATAATGTTTCAAATGATGATTTGAACAAGGAAAAATATGATTTTGATTTGGTTAGAATAATGCCTCCCTTGTTGAAATAAAATGGTGGACAACAAATGTGTTTGGTTGAAATTTTGGTTAACAAATAAGTTTTAGACTCAAATCAAGACTAAGCAAGTAAAGAAAAGACAAATACAACTAAGTATAACATCCAAAGCCCTAAACTGACAAGGTTGCTTCATATAACTAAATTACATCTATATACATGGTCTTGGTAGGATATTAGTGTTAATCCAAAAATAAAAGTGCATGAAGTAGTAGGGATTTTACACCCCACCTTCTCCCAAGAGATTATATGGCGACATGTAACTTTAGGCCACTCACCTTGTATCAATAATATGTTTGTGGTAAATGGGGTTATTCTAAAACTAAATTTTCAAATGTCTAGATGGTCATAAGTATGATTAAAAATAGAGATGACTCATGTCAATTGAGTTTATATCGATTAAATTACTATGTAAGGGTCTATTCCTTTACATAGAAATTCCATCTATACACTGCTTGGTGGAATCCCTTGGTTAACTAGACCTGATTTGGATTTTCATTAAGATTAGATAGGTTAACCACTCATTCCCATGTAAATCATAGTATATGTTCCCTGATTTATATATCCCATCATGGAGTGGGGTTGAAAAAATGTCGAGAGATGAAACCTAGAGTCAAAACTTCCCTAAAGAACTCATGAGGAGGCTATGAACTCCTACTCATAATCTAAGTTGCATAAAAATACATGACCAAGTAAAAAGACTTTAAAGGTTGTGTCTAGATCACCTAAACCATATGGGTTTTGGGGAGAGCCTTAACAACAATATTTTCATGCCTTGGACAAAGGCACAATTTTAAGGAAGAAACGCTTTTGGTCACTCGAGTTCCCTAAAGGGTATGAGGGGAGAGCATACACATGTTCTTCATTTACAAAAAATAAGAAAGTGTAAAATGATTTAAATATAAGAAAAAAATCAAGGAATTTATAATTTTAAGTGAATGTTTATTTTATGCTCCAATTTGAGATGTTTTGTGAAGTTTTTGGCCCCTTGGCCTTAATTGCAAACTTTGAAAAACTTTCATAGAAAAATTAAACAAACCATTTAAATTCATTTTAAGCACCAAATATAAGTTTTTAATATTTAAACATGTTAAAATTTATCACTTTTCCAATGCATGACCTGCAATTTTTAGAGGGTTTCCTTATGCTTTGAAGCACATTTATCAATGAAATAAGTAAGATTTAAAAACTTGCTCTTGGGTTCTCTATTTTTATTATACAGAGACCGACATCGATCAATAGTGACCAATACCAGTTACAAAAAGACTGATGTGTTGGAATTATCTACTGAGAGGGGGGTGAATTAATTTCTTAACATTATATATTCAATTCCATCCATCATTATATGAAGCATTCATTCACATAAAAGATCAATGCATAAATAAATAACTACACAAGAATATCACAAGAGAACACAAGAGATATGTGGGAAACCCTCTTGGGGGATAAAAATCACTGAGCCATACATATGGAATATAGTATTATAATGTCAAGATCCAATTTTTAGTGAATCACCAACTTCACAAGGAGCTTCAATCCCTACCTACTCAAGTACCCACTCAGCTAGTCTTCTGCAAGCTCTATATAGCAAGAAGACACTAAAAAGCCAGGTAAATTAGCACTAAATAAGTAAAATTTGATATATTATCACCTTATAACACTTTTTTATAACTTAATTATATATTACAACCTTCTTTTTCACTCTTTACCCTTCAAACTCACTCAAATAACCTCGTAGGCCTTCTCTCTCAACTAGCCCTTTCCTTAGCAGTATTAGGTCAAATGAAATTGTTCAAAACCTATAAAATAATAATTAAATATTCATTAAATATTAAAAATACCTCTCTGATGGTCTTCAACACCTTCACCTAGTTTCCAAACACCTATCTCATTCACACATATGCTCAATATCTTAACTAGTCAATTTAGGCCTATCAAGCCTTCTTAAGTACATGACACTTGTTGTCACCCATCTTGGTCGGACATGAAAATTTAAATAAATTAAATAAATTTGGAATATATCACCACAAAAATTTCAAATTTAAAAAAAAATTACATAAGTTAGTCATAGTCCATAAGGACCAAATCCACCATTAGGCCTAATGGAGACCTAATGCAATTAGGTTTGTCTTATCCACATGTTACCACTCTAATGTTTAGGAACACTTATTATCTTAATAAATGGATTAAAAAAATTCTACATTACTATAATATACCCCTTATAATTTCACCTTGGGTCCTCAACTCCATTTTGCCTATTTCACTACTTGGACCCACCAATTAGGCCTACTCACCTTTTAGGCCTTCTCACTGCCAAAAAGTTTGTCAACTAAATTTGACTCAATCATTAAAATTTTAAAAATATTGTAGAAAAATTTAATATTAATATATCATCCATGACCTCATGGTCATAACCAAGTGATTTTGTCTTCATCACTTAGGCCAAAAGGCCTAAGAAACACTCATGCAACATGACTATTCAAAACTGCATACAGGCTTAAAAACACAGTCAAATACTTCTGAATTTTCACACTTGAAAAATTAAAAAAAAGAATATAAAATAATTATCATGAAACTTTTATACCTCATAAACATTATAAAATGACTTGGATTCTTCAAAACTATCCAAAAAACCTCCAACTCAACTCTGTAAGATGACTACTTAAACTACCTAAGTGCTCCAAAAACACAGTCACAAAGAAATTTGTTATTTTTACTTTAAATGATACTTTAATGACATATAATGAACATTAATAGTTTATATATGGTATATATATCATCTTAAAATATTTATAACTATAACTCTAGTGATAATCATTGGTCTTATAGACCAATCTCTTAAGCCGCTTTCTCATGGACTTTGCACAGTTTGATAAGCCATTTTGTCTTACACATTAGAAAATATTAACATATCTCTCCACATTAAATATAAAATTAATAGTAAATTTAGGTCTTAAACCACAAAACCATATACACAAGATATATCAGCTTCTATTATGAAGTCTAAAACACTTTGCTTCATTATGCTTACCTGGAATAGTCAAACTATTTTAAGACATAGTCATGATGAACATGACTTCCAAAAAATATAAGATAACTTACATGATATTATAATGAATTTTTATGATCCTTATTTAACCTTATAAAAAATTCAAACATAAATTTTTAGAGGTCAAATGATAAATATAGAACAAATTTATCAAACTTTGAACCTCACTCTTTTACTATCTTTACTCACACAGACTAGTCACTTTAAGAACATCATTTTAAAAAATTATAATGAATTTAAAAATAATATAATCAACATGAAAATGAGGTATATATAATTAAAAATAATCCTAAATAATTGGATTCATCCCTGATCATCTGAAACCAATCCCTAAATTCTTTCTCACTCTGACTAGTTTTCTTCACTATTTTCACTCTTAGCTAGTTTAGGAATAGGTCAATTTGATTGAAAAAATAGTTGAAACATAGGATATATCTTGTATAAAAAACAACATGGAAATAAATAATTATTATTTACCTTTAATCTCCATCCACTTGCATGCATTGATTTGGTCAACTTTGCCTGTAACATCAAATTCTTTAAAAATAAGCCTTTTTCTGTAGCTTCTACTCTCTGCCTTGAAAAAACACTACCACATAGAGATGAATAGATTAGTATTATAAATTATATAAACATAAAAATTAATTTACCAAAAAATTCTTTTCCATTTCTATAAAATCTCTCCAAGCAGGTCATTATGAGAGTTTTGTGAGGGTTTAGACCAGTTTACCCTCTTAACATTTATTCATACAAATCTATGCTTAAAAACACCTCATAATTATTGGAAATGATTCTTATGAAAATTTTAAATCTCTCCCAAAAGGATAAATACACCATAAAAAGTTTATACATGCCAATGAGGATCGAAATATCCTTCTTAGGCTCTCATCTCTTCATTCTACATGCTCAAAAAACCTCAAAATGTGTTTTATTGATTAATCATTCAAGAAATGACCTTAGAATTGGTCAAAATCCTTGAAAAAACCTATAAATACTTAATAAATTATCATATTTTGTCTATCACCTTGAAAACTGAGTTTGACTCCTCATTAGACCTTACTAGGTCTCTTTGCACACTAGGCCTAAGACTACTAGTTACATTTTGACCTTTGAACACACTTGGTAACCTCTTGTAATAATATCAAGAATTAATACACATGTAAAATGACATCATATCAAGCTTAAAATCTACCAAAATTATTCACACAAGTCTTATACTATTCACCTCATCAAGCTACCAATCTTGTGTCTTCACACTAGGTCTCTTATGTAAGGACTAATCCTCAGACTTGACATTCCTACCAAAGTAGATGAACTTTAAAAACTATTTAAATTTTAAAACAAATTTTCAAATTTTATATCAATACTCTTCATCCTTCATAGGTCATGTTAACATCTTAGGACTCCTAGTTAGATTGGATAGAGTTTAAGACTACCTTATTTGCATATTAGTCATGTAGGTCTTACCTCTATAGTCATACTATGAAACATACCTAAGTGTTTCAATGGTTTAAAAGCATTATAAAATGTCCTTAGACATCCTCTTATACCTTTATGCATTTATCTCTTAGAGCCAACATGCTCCTTCTTACACCAGACTAGATAACCCATGCTCAAACCTTCTCATCTCTTCATGACATTATCCTTCATCATGCACCTGTAATCACCCATTTAATCATTCATTACTATGTGTCATATTACAATAAAATATATCACCATATCTTAATATATTTTGACATCAATGATAGGCTCAACCATATGACATCAATGACAACTTACAACATGATGACTGTAAAAAAAGAACTGATGTCGGTCAATAAAAATTGATGTCGATTACTTGTGAACCCTTAGGCAAAAAAAATTTTTGTTAAAATTTTTTTTTAGCCCACGTTAAAATAAAATCTCCAAAAAATCTTCTAGATCATGAAATAAAATGTTCATATAGAGACTTAAAATGCAAAATATCAACTTACAATCTTTCAAGAATGCTTAAAACCCAATTTTTTTTTGCCTATTTTCTACCTTGTATCATAATCAATGCTAGTTATATAGGACTAATGCCAGTTACATAGAATCAATATTAGTCACTGTGTAAATTGTGTGTCAACAAAAGCATAAAAACATGGGAAAAATGATGACATAAATTGATTTTTATGGATTTTAAGGACTTTTTAGAAAATCTAAGATTGCTAAAGTGGTCTCCTTGATTTTATGGGTGGCATGGTCTCACTGAGCATGCAAATATTTATATATGGAATTTAAATATATTTAAATCAAGTATTAGTAAAAAAACTCAAGAAAATGCATAAGAACATAACTAGCTAAGCCAAATCTTTTGATGGGGTTTTGAAAATGACAATTAATCATCTAGGAGGATCCATGTATTATTCTAAAATAAAGTCTTCAAAATTTATTTTTCTTGATGGAACAAGGTAGAGTTCATCAAGAGCTTTTAATCATAATTTTAATGGATTGATTTTAAGTCTGTATGTATAAGATATTGCATGCTAATGTTTTGGTCAATAGGTAAAAAATTGGTGACTCAAGCTGATGTGGCATAATTCTAGCTTGTCAAGTGGACCAATGATATTTCAACATGTGGTAGTCAATTGGATTAAAAAATTAGGTTTGGTTTTTGGCCTTCATATTTGATAGCATATGGTGTTTGGTTAAATGGGCCCCACTATTTACTCGTTAAAAGCCCTCAGTGAGGGTCAACGCACTCTTTGTGAGGAGGGATGCCTTGGCCTCCTCTACTTCACAACTCATTGTATTCATTGGTGTATATAAATCTTTGTTTGCTTTTTATTCCCATACATGTGGGACTAATATTCATGTATTGTAAATCGAGCTCAAGCCACCTAAGTCATCAACCTGAGTCAGTTGTTGAGCTCAAACCCATGTTACAACTATCAACTCAAAATCAAAGTTTATAACACTACCATCAAACCAACTGCCATCCAACATTAGATTCCAATGCAAGTTTAGTAGATGAAATGTTGTGTTGGATCGAGCACAACATAGTCCAAATGCCAACTGAGACAAGTCACCTTGGCTAAACCAATCTTGGTGATCCCAACATAGCTCATGGATTGAGCCAACCAAGTGCCTAAGACAACAAAAGGGCTATCAAAAACTATGATGGAGGAGCTTTAGGATTATAAAAGTTAAAAAATATTTTTACATCCCAAATGTGGGACTAATTATTTCATTCACTCATCAAAGAAAATATTAATGGTTTAAACTTAGGACCTATCGAATAAAAATATAAAGGCCTAACTGTTAGACCCATGGGTTGAAACACATATATAAATCCCATGATATTATATTTAAACATTGATTTTTTAAGGACTATGTATTTTTTTAAAAGGCATATAACTACTTGGAGAGTTAGAGCCTTAATCCGAGCGAACTAGCTTAAGAGAATTAATTCCAAGAGAGGGTAGACAATGTGGAATATTTTAAAGACTTGTAATATGATTATTGAGCCATTTTGATGCAAAAATTAATATAATGGTCCTCACTTGGAACAAACACAAAGACATAGGCTTATAAGCCAAACTCTATTATCAAGTCTTGACTGGTGAATTGTTCCTATTTTTTTCTATTATGATTATTGATTTTATTTTAGTCCTTATATTTATAGGTTTGAGTTATTTTAAAATTTAAAAAGATTAAAAAAATACATGTAAATAATCATGTGTGTGTTTTTGGTTTTTTAACACTTGTGCATTTCGTTTACGGATCGAATTTTAGTATTAGAGTAGTTGTGATTTAACAATTGGATTGCTAGTGTATGTTGACAAGGTCTAAATCTAGGTGCAGTGGAGGATAATTTGTAGAGTATGATTTATAGATTGGGTCAAGATGTACTAATTAAATTTTAGGAGAAGAGTTTGAGTTTGAACAAGATTTCTGCCAAGCCTTCTTAGAAATGAAGGGCATGGTTGAGGGGTTTTATTGGGAAAGACAAAATAAAATAGAGAGTGATGAAGGTAGTAAATAATCTAAGAAACCTTCCTCCTCTTCAAATGATTGTAAAGATAAGAAAGTCATTGAACCTCTTCCTTCATTAAATCTAGATATCAAGTTTGAATTACCAATGTTTAATGGTGAAGTCAATATAGATAAATTGAATAATTGGATAAAGCAAATTGAAGTATATTTTAGGGTCTAAAAAATTGCTAAGGATGAGGCTAAAATTCACTTGGATACCCTTTGTATGGGATGCACAACTCTCATCTGGTGTGAGAGTAAGTTGAAATAAAGTGAGATTACAAAAGGTAACTCAATTTATACTTGAAGTGAATTTGTTAATGATCTCATAAATCAATTTTATCCTTTAGGCTATATGCAGTAAGCCATGATGGATTGGCAAACTTTCAAATAATGTAAAGGCCAAAGTGTTTAAAATTATACACAAAAATTTAGGAGAAAAGATTTACATTTGAATATTCCTCTTTATACACAATAAAAATTGCTTAAGTACATAGGTGGGTTGCATAGTCATTTGAGACACATGATTCTTGTTCTCAATCCCACTAGTTTAGATGTAGGTTATGTTCAAGCCATGAATTTAGAGGCTAGAGGAAAACCAATAAAATAATTTTCTCCTAAAGTTAAAAGTAATTAATTTGATGTTAAATAATCAAAATGGAAAATTTCAAGAAAGGGTAAACAAAAATCCACTTTTACTATTCAAAGAGAACAAAGAAAACCAATTTGTAATCATTGAAAGAAAAATCATGATAAGTCTAAGTGTTGGAAACTACATCTTGAGTTAAGGCCTAAAAGGGTTAAAAAGAGAAAATAAAACTAATGCTATGGTTTAGGATCTAGGTTCAGATTCAAGGGATGAAACTAATATTAAAGCTATGGGATTAAAAAATAATTCTTCTCTTTCAATTTCTAATACTAAGTTATCAGATGTTGCATCTTCTTCAAATAAAATTATGTGCATGTTGATAAGAAAATGAATGAATTGTTCCAAATTATATTTGTTTCAAAACATACTAAAATTGACACTCTATTTGATAGTGGATCTCAATAAAATTTGATTTTTGAGGAGGTTGTTAAACAGTTAGGATTACAAACCAATCCTCATCCAAATCCTTATCTACTAGGTTGGGTGTGTGACAATGCAAAACTACAAGCAACAAAAACTTGTAGATTAAGGTTTGAAATCACATCCAAGTTTGTTTATGAGGTAAATTTGGATGTTGTCCCTTTGTAAATATATGGGATTGTGTTGGGAAGTCATTATCTTTATATATAAAATCAATCTTCTATAGGCAGGAAAATAAGTACTTGCTTGTAAAGGATGGCATTGAATATATAGTCAAAGCACATCACATTAAGACAAGTCTTTCTTTGGTTTTAGTAGGTAAAATGAAAAGGATAGTTAATTCAAACAAGACTTTCTATCTCATGTTGATTAAGTCTAAGGAAAAAGAATATTCTTAGGATTTGGAAAATTGTGATTCTAGGTATAAAAATGAATTGGTTAAAATCATTTCTAGTTATGATGATGTGTTTCAGGATCCCAAGGGGTTTCCCCCTAAAAGGGGAGTTCAACATGAATTTAGTTATTACAAGATTCTCCTCTCCCTAACATTGGCATGTACAGATTATCAATGGTTGAAAATTAGGAAATCAAAAAGTAGGTAAAGGAACTTTTGGAAAGAGGTGTTATTTTCCCAAGTTCATCTCCTATTGGTTTGCTTATCATTTTGGTGCCAAAGAAAGATGGCACATGGATAATATGTGTTGATTTTTGTGCTTTAAACAAAATTACTATTAAGAATCATTACCCTATTCCTCATATTGATGATTTATTTGATCAATTAAAAAATGTTATTTATTTCACTACATTAGATTTAAAAAGTGGTTATCACCAAGTTAAAATTAATGAAGGTGATGTTTGGAAAACTAATTTCAAAACAAAATAGGGATTATTCGAATTTCTTGTCATGCCTTTCGGATTATACAATGCACCAACTACATTCATGCATTTGATGAATGATGTTTTCAGACAATTTCTTCTTGATTTTTTTATAGTCTACTTAGATGATATATTGATATTCAGTAAGTCTTGGGAATATCACATGATCCATATTAAGAAATTCATGGATGCATTAATAAAGGAAAAACTTTATTTGAAAATGTCAAAATGTGAGTTTGGCTAAACCTCTTTGATTTACTTGGGGTACATTGTAGGACATGGTAAATTGAAAAATGATCCTGTAAAGGTGGAATTCATTGTTAACTAGCCAAATCCCAATAATGTAACTAAGGTTACAATTTTTCTTGGTGTATTACAATTTTGGAGAAAGTTTATTGCTCATTTCTCATATATTGCATCACCTTTGCATTCTATGACTAGTGTGAAATAGGTCTTTCAATGGGGAGGAAAGCATCAGAAGGCCTTCAACACTTTTAAAGAAAAGATAAGTATTGCTCTTATCTTGATAGTTCCATAATTACAACAACCATTTGAGATCAAGATAGATGTAAGTAATTATGCTATGGGAGCCATTTTAATGTAGGGAAAAAATCCTATCTATTATCATTCTGAGACCTTCACAAGTGCAGTAAGGAATTATCCAACTTATGTATGCATTGGTTCAAAGTGTTAAAAAATGGAAACAGTACTTGATGGGAAAGAAAATAGTAATTCATATAGATCACCATTCCTTACAGTGTCTCCAATCAAAAACTAAGTGACAATAGTCTAGGAATTTCCATTAGATGGGTTTCTTGCAAAAATTTCATCTTATGATTAGGTATTAAAAAGGTATATAGATTAAGGTTACTGACATGCTTTATAGGCCTCCTATGGTAGTTATATCTATTCTTTTAGAGCATGGTTCTTTGTCTCATGAAATTTATAAGGACAAATATGTTGATGATCTTGATTTTAAGGATGTGTATGAAGACTTGATGAGTGGTAAATAGGTAGAAGAATTGGACTATCATGTGCATAATGTTCTTTTGTATCATTTGGGTAAATTTTGTATCCCTCAAAATGAGAGGGTGAAAATGATTAGGGAATCTCATACTTCTCTTATTTATAGTCATTTTTGAGTTGGTAAAATGGTTTCACATTTGAAAATGTCTTGTTATTGGCCTCGTATGTAGGAGCATATTGGCAAACACATAAAGGGGTGTGGTCTATGTGCCACAAACAAGCCTAGTAATAAGAAACTAGGAATTTACACTCCCTTACTTGTTCCTAGCCACCCATGGGAAAGTATTTCCATGGACTTTGTAGTGGACTTCCCTATGTTACAAAGAAAACATGACTATTTGTATGTGGTAGTGGATAGATTTAGAAAGATGTGTGTTTTGATCCCTTGCACTAAACAATTTACTAGGGAAGGTTCTACAAACTTATTCTTTCAACATGTATGGGTTCATTTTAGGTTGTCCACTTCTATTATTTTTTATCAGGACTCTTAGTTTATTGGGAATTTTTGGTCAACTTTATGCGAATTAATGGAAACTAAATTAAAAAAGAGCACTACATTTCATCCATAAACTTATGGACAAACTGAGGTTGTGAACCACACCATCATACATTTGCTTAGGGGTTATTGAAGTAAACGTCCCAAGTTATGGCATGAAAATTTGTGTTACATACAACATACTTATAATCATGCACTTCATTCTTCTACTATGAAATCTCCATTTGAAGTTTGTTATGGATACTTGCCTAAATCTCCTCTAGATTTTTTAATGGACATGATTCAACTGTAGTTGAACATAATGATGCTATTAAATCCAAGAAGTTCATTGAAACAATATAACTAGTACACCAGATTATTTTTGATCAATTAGAGAAAAGTCAAGCAAAGTATAAATCAAGACATGACAAACATTAGGTTGATCACTACTCCGTTAAAGGTGATATGGCATGGCTTCACATCAATAAGGAAAGACTGACAAGTGAAAGAAAAAAATTGAAAACAATCTAGTATGGTCCATTCCAAATTACAAACAAAATTAGTAAAAATGCTTTCCAGTTAGATTTACCATCTTACCTGAAAATTTATTTAGTTTTCAATGTTGAAAATCTAAATTTGTATGAGCCTCCAATGATTATAGATCATAATGAAAGTGTATCCATTCCTTCTATTGATGATTTTTATCTTGAGTATCTAATAAAATTATAGGAAGATACAATTCTTGACAGGAAGGTTCAGACCTTGTGAAGGGGAGATGATGAGTATCTTTGTGTTTGTCTTAAAGGGATGCACCTAAATAAGGCCAAATGGATGGAAGCTGAAAAGGCAAGGGAGAAATACCCTCGCCTCATTACCAATTAAAAATCAACTTTTAGAGGTCTAAAAGCTCTTAGTGGGGAGGATTGATCCAAGAAGATCCATGTACCATTTTAAAATGAAGTCTTCAAAATTTAGTTTTCTTAATGGCACAGTGTAGAGCTCATTGAGATATTTCCATTACAATTTGAATGGATCTGTTTTGAGTCCATATGTGCAAGATATCACACACTAAATTTTTTGGTCAACGTGTAAAAAAATAATGATGCAAGTTGATGTGGTGCAATTCTAGCTCGTCAAGTAGACTTAATTTTGTGACACATGATAGTCACTTGGAGCAAAAAATTAGGTTTGGTTTTCATCCTTTGTCTTTGATAGTATATGATGTTTGGTCAAATGGGCTTAATTATTTACTCACTAGGGGCCCTCAGTGAGGGTCGACACACTCTTTTTAAGGATGGGTGCCTTGGCCTGCTTTACTTCACAACTCATTATATTCATTGGTGTATATAAATATATATTTTCTTTGTATTCCCATGCATGTGGGACTAATATTCATGTATTGTAAATAGATCTCAATCCAACCCAAGTCATCAACCTGAGTCAGTTGCTAAGCTTGAACACATGTTCTAATAATCAACTCAGTACTAAAGTTTCCAATGCTACTTTCAAACCAACTACCATCCAATATTAAATGCTAATGCTAAGTTTAGTAGATGCAATGTCGAGCTGGGTTGAGCCCAACATAGTCTATATCCCAATTAAGTCGAGTCACCTTGGCCAAACCAAGATTGGTCAGCCTAACATAGCTCATGGATTGAGCTAACCAAGTACCTAAGCCAACAAAAGGGCTATTGGTAGATATAATGGAGGAGCTTTAGGATTATAAAAGTAAAAAAATGATTTTACATCCCAAATGTCAGACTAAAGATTTCATTCACTCACTAAAGAAAATGTTAATGATTTGAAATCGGGACCTATTGACTAAAAATATAAAGGCCTGACTGTTAGACCCTAGATCAAAACACACACACACACACACACACACACACACACACACACACACACACACA
This sequence comes from Torreya grandis, assembly GCA_037957365.1. NCBI lineage: Eukaryota > Viridiplantae > Streptophyta > Pinopsida > Cupressales > Taxaceae > Torreya > Torreya grandis. The sequence goes on from JARHVA010007832.1 coordinate 336,441, forward strand.
CACACACACACACACACACATATCCCATGATATTATATTTAAACATTTATTTTATTTGGACTATGTATTTTTGTAAAAGGCATAAAACTACTCGGAGAGTTAGAGCCTTAAGCCAAGGAAACTGGCTTCAGAGAATTAATTCCAAGAGAGGCTAGACACTATGGAAGATTCTAAAGACTTGTAATATGATTTTTGATCCATTTTTATGTGGTAATTAATATAATGGTCCTCATTTAGAGTGGACTTAGAGATATAGGCTTATAAGTCGAACTCCAATATCAATTCTTGACTAGTGAATTGTTCTTGTTTTCTGCTATTCTAATTATTGATTTTATTTCAATCCTTATATTAATAAGTTTGAGTTAATTTAAAATTGAAAAATATTTAAAAAAATCCATTTAAACAATCATGTGTGTGTTTTTGGTTTTTTGACACTTATACATTTCGTTTACAGATCAATTAAGAGCTAATGGAAAAATCACATACACAATACCTTCCCAAGAGCATCCCATAACCCAAATATGGATCAAAAAATGATTTTCCCCTTGATTTGGTTCTCAGTTCTTTAGCAATGATGCAAGCCAAAGCTCCTCCATCATCTAATGTGCACGAATGAAACTAGGTTCATGATATTTGAATTAATGTTATGCCTTACACACACAACCATCAATTGTAATGGAATTCTTCTAGATGCATGCATCATCATGGCAATCCGACCTTAGGATTGGACTAAAATCAATACCTGAAGACAATATTACTTTAGCCATTTTCTCTGGGTTTGTTACTGTCGAAATGATTGTTGTTAATCACTATGTAGAGGTTTCTCAAAAATATATTCTACTTGGGAGTTATTCCACCATAAAGTGTTGTCAAGTCAAGGAAAATCCTAGACAACCTTGAATGGTGGTAATAATAAACACTAGTACACAAGATCCATATTAGTCTACCCTGACCAAGGTAAGTATCATCATCTTAATTACACACAAAACTTTAGTCTTGAATAGTAGTCTACCTAATTCGGACAACCAATGCACTAGCTTTAACAAAGGAATAAAAAACCCTATGGACTACCTTGCACACACAACCATCAATTAAGCATGTAACTGTATTGATGTACCATGAGATATTATTATACATTGTGGATAGAAACCCTACTTAATCAAATTTAATACAAGTCTTTCACATTTCATAATATAGCTCACACAGAACATATCAATAAAATATTAACATATACAAGTTGCACTAAAAACATTAAGAAATTTTGAGCATGAGAAAACAATGGGCAAAGTGACTACTTTGACAAGTTAAACTTATTAAATCTTGTGCAGTGATATAATCCACATACATAAAAAATAGAGTATATTTTTTTAAATGCTTACTACTATAGATCTCTTAAAATTACTCATTTGACTTTTATCTCATGTTGACTCTATCTATACTAGAAATCACATGCCTTCCCGTAGGAGTGAAAATAATGTGAAATGATTAAGATATATTACAGCTCAAATTTACATGGCTTTGAATTATAAACAACTATGCCCAGATGTAAACACAAAAACACAAAAAAAATACAAGGGATTTACATACATTGTTAAGATTCCCAACATGCTACTGAACTAATCTGACTATTAGAAGTACTTTGTTACAAATTAAAAATGATAAAAACTTAAAAGCATACAACAAAACATTTTTATCTCATGCACATTTTTTGACAATAATAACCAAAACCTACCAAGTTGACTTCATAACATCCATAATATTTGGAAAGGGAATTAATAACACATGTTTTGCACCAATTTTAAAGATAATATCCATAAATACCCTCATAAATATTTGGAAAGAAAGGGAATTAAAGAAGCATGGGAGGCCTTAAACTTAATATTTGTTACATTTATGTCTTATGGATGCCACCCCACAAATGATGTCATTTGACGATGTATATATTAAAAATATATTTCCAACTAAAATATATTCAATAACTTCCATGGATTTTCCACTTTATCTCTTGATTTGAATTAATTATCTTAAGTAAGATTAATCAATTTTTATGCAATTCTTTGGAAATTGGTTGCAAACTATTAATCAAGCTGGAGATAATGTCAAATTGCTAGGTCATAATTTGATTAGAGTATTATTAGAAGAAGCTAATAGTTATGTGTGGACTAATATCCCAGTTAGGAAATTGTGGATGTGAAATAACACATGCACATGTCATGTGCCTTTGAATTAGAGGAATTTAGTGATTCAGGGTGTCAAATTGCATTTTCACCATTTTAACTCAAAATGATTTGAGAAAAGTTAATAATCACATAAAATGTATTTCCCTATTTAGGGACACATTAGCCTAAATTGACACATATATGACAAGCTAGAACCTTTTAGCATGTTTAAGTGATTTTGGCCCAATTTGTGCATATTCACAAATTTTGAGTAAGATTGACAATTTAAACACAAAGGTGCTAGGAATTGGATGTCTATAGACATTGGTATGTCTAAATATGATGGTTTCATGTATGGAATATAAGTATCAGTTGGTTATGTTGGGAAAAAATATTTGAAGGTTTATTGATCTAAATGGCATGTATATAAATACCATTGATAACTAAATTTAAGGCATGTATGCAAGGTGGAAGGAAAAATATTCGTGTCATGGATCTAAGTTTGTCATATTAAAAAATTGTGTTTAAGATCATAAAGCATTACTTGACACACCATAGTAAGAGTACATGGGCCCAAAGTGATATTAAATATGATTTTAACAATTAATTTGTTGTTGATGCCTCTATGTGTATCAAAGGTGCTCCTAGTGTTTAAAGAAAACTTCTAATTTAAGACTCTAAGAATTCATAAAATGAGTATTAGGTTTTGGTAATTTAGTTACCTATGGTGAAATAGAGGCACAACAAATTAAAATGTTCCAAAACATAAATTTATATTGATTGGTGGTTAGAAGCCACCGTGGTCCTTATGAATTTTGAAGTATCTATGCTAATACTAGTGAGTTTTGATCAAAGTTATACACTAAAGACTAATCTAAATGAATATTTACACTGAGATCTAAAATAAAGTGATTTGATCAAAGAATGAAGCAAAAAGAAGGGTAGGGTAGAAATAAAGTAGGTGATTTTTGACCTTTGCCTTAAACACCATGACAAGGTTTCACTTTCCACTAAACATGCATTTAACCAATATATAATGTAAATTAGAATTTTTTCAAAACATACCATATACTAGGCAAGTGGCTGAGGAAAACATGAAAGAATACAAGTATGAACTAACTTTGATTTAAAGGTTCATTGTTTCATTCAAATATCATTTACACATCCTAATGCAAAGCAAATAAAATGAAACAAAGTTTGAGAACATTCAACTAATCTAGCTTCAACATATATTAGCAACCCTGTATCAAGGATGCACATTCAGAATTCATTAAAAAACCTTCAAATTCAGGACTTAGAATAAGAAAATGAGAGAGAAACCATATGATAATTGATATAAACAAATATGGAGAAACTTTTTAGTATTCCTTGCTTATATTAATTACTCAAAAGTACACAAGTTTTGGCTCAAAAATCCCTCCTATATAAAATGTTAATATTGACTTTTATAGGAGATTTAGGCAGTATACTAGTCATCCATATGATTACACATGTATAAAGATAGGGATAGATGTCTTTCTTTAAAGTTCTAAAATACACTTATCTTTCCAACATTGACTAACCTATAGGCAAATATGCTAATAGATTATCATATGCCTTTACAGAAGAATATTCCACATGCAAATATTATAATGCTTTACATAAAATGGAATATTAATTAATTGGTGGGCCCTAGGCTGAAGGGCTCCTTTATTGCTCTTGGAAAATCTCCATAGCTCTCTAATGTTGCTCCTTGACAAGCTTCAAATCAATAGATGGATTTAAGAGATATACATCTTATTGATCAACCAAGTCATCAAAGTATCTATCATTTCTTGTCATGGCCACCTTGATGCTCTTGGATTCTACAATCTTTTCCTCAATAGTGAAGATCATGCCCAAGACTCAGCTATTGTCACTTTCATTTTAGCCTTGGATTTTACTTCTCACTTCCTATATCACCAAAGTGGCCCTGTGCTTGTACTCTTCATCATCAATGATGCCTAGGGTGATAGACTTTGTAGGGTTAGCCTGCAAGGTACCAAGGAGTTGGTTGATCCTGACTATTAGCTCCTCACCATCTCTCTATGGTCTATCTAAGATCTTTGACTAGGTACTCAAACTTTGAATCTTATCAATAATTATTCATAATATTATGTTCAAGTGGGATAGGATAATGGTTTTGAAGCTAGAAATCCTACCCTTGATTAGTATGTTGATAAGATCCCTTATTTTGTCATATGTATCTTACCACTGGGTCACCAATCCTTTGGCTACTTTACTGTTTTAGGTCAATGCATCTTGTCTCAGCTTCATTGACTTTAAGGAGTCAAACATGTCAAAGAAAGATTCCTCAAACATCTTGATTACTGATTTTGGGATTGATAAGACAACCTATGTCACTAGATTTTCTTTTTCCTTCTCTAGGTTATGTATCCTTTGCTTCATGCCCCTGATGCCTACTTTACACTGATCTAAATGAACATCATCTAGTCCCTCAATGTCTTATTTATGAATAGGATGCTCACCAGGCCTTTTTCCTCCAATGGGAGTTAAACCAATACAGGGTTCAACTCTATGGAATGTGAATCCCTGACCTCTAACCATGGTTTTCTTGGTTGACACCCTCTCTAATCCTATTATTTTTTGATTGAATTATACACTAATTGTTAACTCTGTGACCTTAGGAGGCTATGCGACCTCAATCTATGTGCTACTTAAAGCTCTTGGAGTTTCCATTGGTGTGCCACTTGACCCTTCTATGGCAACTATTCTTCTCTCTTCCTCCTTTATCAAAGACAATATCCATGGCATGACTTCTTCATGGACATCAATGTGAATTTTTTGGTTTAAATCCCAAGAATGGGATAAAGTGGGAATCTTTTACATTTTCCCATAAACAAACCACTTAGGGATATGGGCACATGAATGGAGTATTCATCACTGAACAAGTTGACCTCACTCAAGGGGTGGGTGAAGGTCAATTTGGGATTCTTTCTCCCAATTGGGACCAATTCCAACTCAACTTTCCTTTTTTGTGGGGGTGATATTGAAACTGGGTTCAAAGTAACTCCTTTCCCTCTATCCTATTCTACTTCCTTAGCATGGGTTTGAGGTTCCTCATTTTTTTCCTCCTCATCTTCTAACCCATATGATTCTTCAAGCACCTTAAGTTTATCCTCTACTATTTCAACTGGATCCAATACAATCATATTTGGGAACTCTATTAGAGACTCTAGCCTTTCAAGTGGGGTTGAAGATGATCCTTCCCTAGATATCTCTTCCAACTTCTCTTTTCTAGTTCCTTGTGTCTCTTGTGCCTAGAATTATTAAAGTGGCTACTCTGGAGGGGGGCTAGAAGAGGTTCCACATAATAAGTGATATTGAAAGGGCCCCATTTTCCATATTTCACCTTGTGGCTTGTCATCTGTCATAGTCAACCTGGGTTTCACCTTAATGTTATGTCTCTTCAACCTAGCTAATACCTCTGTGAAAATAGATGCCTTGATGTTTAATGGGTCATGGACCCTGAGCTGATGTTCATATTATTTATTTATATTCTTGGACTTAAAATTCTTATTGACCCTCTCATTAGGGTCCCACTACTTCAAATCATCTTTCTATAGGATGAATGAGTCCCTATATCTAGAAATAACATTCACATGCTTAAAACTAGATATCTCCTATAAATTCCACATATTTCTTAATTAGGGGGATAACCCTACTCATGGGTATTCCTATGATGGATTCCACTAGAGCTAGATAGACATAATCACAAATGAACTACATGTTGTGTCTATATTTGAATATGTGAATATTGGAATAATGATGGGAGACAGTCGGTCTCTCATCAAGTGACCAATTCTTAATATTTGGGATCTTAGTGGTGGCTAATAAAGAATCAAACAAATAAGACATCATGTAAAAGTGGTTGTTGGTTTTCTTTTTGATGGCTGTGAATTGTGACTTCAAATGAATATTAATCATCTCACCCAATAGAAGAATGAGTCCCTTCTCTAACATGAAGTAAAACTAGGGCACCCAGACTTTATCAACATGTGTGGTAGAGGATAACTTATTCAAAAATGTCATAATTATCCTAATTCCTTCCCTAAATTGAACAATTGAGATTCTCCCTATGGGGCCCTAGATCACTTGGTTCCTAGTAAGCAGCCATCAAGCAAGGATTGTGTTTAAGTTATGTTCTCTAGTCTAGTTTTTAATGGATAAAAAGTCTATCTAGGGCATACATATTTTATAATAGCTCTCAAAATCAATAGGGGAAATGAATGCTATTTTATTAAATCTATTCTCATGCACAATCTAATCATTCTCAATTTTACAATCCTTAAAAAGAGGAGAAGGGACATCAATGTAGTGTAATACCTCAGGCTTGGAAAAAACATATTATAGGCTAGCCATCTAGATGGTGACTAGGTCAATGTATCTCCACAGGATGGCTACATTCTTCTATTCTTCCCTCGTAAGATCTTGCATCTCTTTAATGGTCTAAAAGAGTTTAGACCAGTTCCTATTCCCATTATTTAAAGTTGTAGTATCAAGGTTTGTGTCCTTGAAAACTCTTCCCTCATTGTCTAAGGTCAAGTACAACTTGGTTTCATCCCTTTGTTTTTGTTTGTGAGATACCATGGTTATGGAGGTTGCAACTACTTATCAATGGATTGTAAGTAATCTCTGAATCAACTTATTTTTTGCTTAAATTGTAATTGATCTCTTCTTAGTTTGACTATGATTAATCCAAGTTTGAATTAGGGCTTTTAAGGATGCTTAGGGATTTTTTAAACATTTAATGGCAATGGGAACACAGACTTAGGCTCATTCATGTCTTATATTTTATTGAGACCTAGGCCTTTATACCTTTGCCTTTTTGAGCACAAAAAATATTTAGTTTTATCATTTTGTGATTACGTGGCACCCATGTGGAATCCATTTGACAATTTCATGACATTTTTCATAAATGAATTGAGGGAATAATTATTATATTTTGAAAATCTAAATTTTCCTTCATGCCTTTGGATCTTTGTTTATGGATCAATGCAAACCATTTATCATGATCACAAGGCTCAATAATTATTGGCTTCTTTATGTTAGGCCTCACTATTGTGCAACTTGGTAACTTTGTGGGCCTTCTAGGCTTTGGATTATATGTAATGAATGCATGCTTGCCATGTGTTGATCCTATGGGACTTTGGGGCTCATTGAAAAATCTTTGATAACTATGCTCTACATGATGAATCTCAGTGAGCAAGCACAAACCATTGATCATAATCCAAATATATGCATGTGATTGCCTTGATGGATCAAATGCATTAGATTCATCAGGTCTTTTTGCTCTATCTGATCAATCTCAGTGATGAAGCAAGAGCTATTTATCCTCCAAAGGGTGATAATTTTAATTAGCATCATGATAAAGGAAGGGACTTAGGATTAATTACTTTAGGTTAAGGTTTATTTCATGTTTAATAAATACATAAAATTTAGGCTAAAGTATTTTAGCCTATGTTTTTAGAATACATAAAAAAGAGAAATAGCCTAAATATTTTAGGCTAAGGTTTATGTTGTGTTAATAAACAAAACATATAATTTAGGCTAAAATATTTATGCTAATATCTTAGAATATGCCTAAAGGGGCCCAAATAATAAGTGGTCCTAATTTTAGGTTTTGACCCAGGGTTTCATTGTATTAATAAACATGATGAAACCTTATGTAGAAATCATTTTAAAGATAAGTTTTATGTCACAAGGACCTCTTGAAATAATACTTAATATAAGTCTCTAGCCTAAGGTTTATTGCATTTACGTTAACACAATTGGAACCTTAGGAAATAGACTTAGATTAAGGCTATGTCTATAAATATTTAGGCCATAGGTTCATTTTATCACTTGAAGTTCAAATATCCAAAGTGTTTGAATATCTTCTGAGGGGTTCCATTGATCTGGAATGTAAGCCATAAGATTTTAACAACATATTAGAGTTTATCCTTATGTCTAAGAAAAATAATTGATTAGATTAAATTTGATGGTCTCATAGTCATTAATGATGGCCTCATGGATGTCAAATGATGGTCATGAGAACATCAAATTTAAGTTAGTGGATCATTAGGTTTTATGGGATTAAAGTTGATGGTCCCATGGAAATCAATTACAATCTCACAAACATCAAATGATGGTTTTGGGAATGCCAATTTTAAGCTCATGAAATCCTTTTGGTCCATAAACCTTAGATTTGATATGCTCTATTAGATCAATCTTCATGATGAAGTGAAGACCGTTGATTAAGATATAAATAGATGCATGTAATTGGTTCAATTTAATGTGTAGGGCCCTTTGTTATTGGACTTGAATGTGAGGGTGCCACATGGTAATTCCATGGGGCTCCTTGAGTATTTGAATTTTCAGCATCATGTTCGCTCTGTTGGATCAATTATATACGATTAGCCATGGATTGTTGATAATAATCTAGATGCATTCACTTGATTGGATCCTTTTGTATGTTGAAGCTATAACATAATTTTTATCCGAAGATTTCATTGTATTAATAAATATAATGAGACCTTAGGGTAAAACTTAGGCTAAATTTATATTTGATAAAAGGGGCCCTTTAAACCTTAATGATGATATTGTGCCATTCAATCCTTGGTCCTGCTTAAGTCCAGACCATTGATTAAGATCCTGGTTATCTTACAAGATTGGTATAATGGATCAAAGCTTTAATTTTGTTAGGCTTCCTTTTTTATGTTTGATCAATCTCTATGATGAAGTGAGAGCCATTGGATCTGTAAATAAGTAATGCATTTAAGTTATGATGTAGTAAATATAAGAAGTTAGGTTAAATCTTTAAGATTAAGGTCTTGTTCATGTTGATAAATAAAAATGGGGACTTAGGGTTAAAACTTTAGGCAAAGTATATAGTAAAGGGGACCATGCTAAAATAAAAGACCCTACAAACATAAACATTAAACCACACTAAAACATAGGGAGAAAAAGGGGAAAATAAAAGGGGATCAAACATGATTTTTAAGCTAAGGTTTGGTTATGTTGAAAAACATGACCAAGCCTTAGCATAAAAATTAGGTTTAAGTTCAAAGTTGTTTCAAAGTTTTCCTGCCAAATTTGTTCCCACCAAAATTTGAATTTGATTCAAAGTTCTAAGTTAAGGTTTGATAAAGGAGGGTCTTATTGCATGAATCCAACTGTGAGCTACCATAAACTTAAGACTAGTAAAAGTATGGATATGGTTAATCTATAAAACCTAAGCATGGTCCATAAGAAACTTCATGAAACCTAAAACTAAAGACAAGAGGATCAATTCTTATAAATATCAAGCAAAGTTGAAATAAAACCATGAACAAATGAGCTAATTTTATCAGGTTTAGATGATCTAATAAAGTGTAGATTATCAAAATTTTAGTGCTAAGGTTAAAAATAATCATAAGGGTCCATATTTTTTAGAAATGGGGGTATGTTAACCTCAAATAATGGTGACTTTTAGGGGAAACATAGAAATATGATATAACTTAGAGACTTTGGTTCAGACAAACAACTAGATCATTCATCCCATTTGATTAATGCCATTGTCGAGATTAGTTCATGGTTGAAACAAGCCTTAAACTTGCAAGATTTGGATCAAATATAAAGTGTGTGCTTTGATTCTAATTAATATTTTCCATGGGATTCAGGGGACAAATTCTATGTTTCATACTTTTAATCATTAACACTGACATGGAGCATGTTTAGATATTCATTAAGAACCATGCTTCTAGTTTAGGGAAGGCTTGGGCATTGCTTTGATGTTAGCTAGGCATCTATATCCTCAATATAAATGAATTTAGCTCCACTTATGGCCTTGGTCAATACCATCCAGATGCCCATATCCTTGATGGAGATTACCAAAATCACCTTTTTTTGAAAATCTTTTGATTTTTCAATAAGTTATTTTTTTATATTTTTTGGTCTTTTAGGCTTTCAACGAAGGTTGGGAACTAGGTTAGCCACGTTTAAGGATTTGGTCAAGTGTTTAACCTTTAGATAATCACCTATGGTTTCAAACTTTGTCCTAGGCAAAGATGTTTGTTAAGTGTAAGCATGATTATACCTTAATGAATTGAGCTTTCATTCCACATGTGTAATTCTTCTTAAAACTAGGTTTATGTCAAGACAATGTTTAAGGCCTTATATAATGGGTAATATATTCATCGGTCCTTACTAGTTTCTATAAATCATAACATCAAACTACTATCTCAAATCCATGGTCAATCATATGCATGGGTTTCATATCAACATTTATGAACTTGGATTTTCTAACAGACTAAGGAACCTTACACTGAGGGTTATCCAAAAGGACTTATTGGAAGCAAGGAACAAGGCAACAAGAGACAAACAAACAAAATAGAGCAGCAAAGCAGGAAGTAAAAGAGAAGAAAAAAAATATACACATACTTATGTATAAGAAAGGGATAGAAAGAAAAGAGATAAAGGAGACTAACTAGCCTACCTACACTAACTCTAACTATCTTATAGATTTACTCCATGATGACTCTAAGAGGAGTAGTAGAGAAGTAATGTTTGAGATATTTCTCATTGGTAAGCAGTGTGAAATTTCCTCCTTGTAGACCTTTGAGTCTGAAGGTGTTATATCTAAGTGTATCTATAATATGATAGGGGCCAATCCACAGAGGTGTGAATTTTCCATGCTTTCCCTTAGGCTCAGATGCTTTGTCCCAAAGAAGAACCAAGTCTCCTTGTTTGAACACCTTGATCTTTGATCTCTTGTTAAACCACCTATTTACTATAGTTTGGTGACTACTAAAGTTATAAAATCCTTTTCTCATGCATCTTACATCTGAACAAAGTCCAATAGACTTGAGTTTACAAATTCTTGATCCTCTTCCATATACTCTAACATAAACTTGTAAGTTGGTAGCTTGAGTGTGAAGGGGAATATAGTTCCTAGCCATATACCAGTAAGAAGGGAGATGATTTAAGAGCCTAGTTGAATCTTTTTCTATCTACCCAAAGGGCATACTTGAGGAGCTTATGCCATATTCTAGGTTTGTCTATAACAAACTTCTTAATGGATTTCATAATTTTTTTATTCATTGACTCAGAAACTCCATTACCTTGAGGATAATGGTTAGATGAAAACTTGAGAATAATGTTATTATCATATGCCCATTCTATCATTTCAATGGATATGAATGTTGACCCATTGTCACATATCAGAGAGACTAGAGTTACAAATCTGATGCATATGTTTTCCTCTAAAAACTTGGTCACTTCTTCTATTTTGCATTATTTGGTGGCTACTGCCTCAGTCCACCTAGTGCAATAGTCAGTAGCTATCAAAACATACTTGTGACCTTCTAATGAGTTAGGGTTGATTACCCCTACAAAGTCCATTCCCCATTGGGTAAAGGGTTTATTAATCATGACTTGTTGTAAAGGCATTTCTGCCTTTAACTCCTTAGTGTTGATATCTAGCATGAATGACATTCTCTTACATGCTTATGAGCATCATTGAAGATGGTGGGATAATAGTAGCTAGCCCTAAGGATCTTGTGAGCTATTGTTCTCATAGATGGATGCCCACTTCCTAAATTCTCATGGTAAGTGATCATTATCTTAGTAGCTTCCTCCTTGAAAACATATCTTAGGTATACACTTTCAAAATTATTATGGTATAGAACTCTATTTTTGATGAGGTAGTGAGTTTCCTTGAGCCTTAAAAATATTCTCTGCTCCTTGGTTAGCCCTATAGGACAATTGACATTAATTAGAAAGTGAATAATGGAATCATACCATTCATTATCTTAGAAATTTTATTGATCAACTTGCATAATACTTAGCTTAGGGCTGATATTGGCAATAATTTGAATCAGACCTTAACATCTTACCAGTTTTTTAGTTTTCATCTCTATGTAATATTCTTGAAGAATAGACATCCACTTACCTCTTTGCTCTCTAAGTTCACATTGGCTTAGCATCAGCTTAGTGTCTAGGTTTGGTAAAATGGCATGTAATTTGTTCTTAAGAATGTAGTGCCTAAATTTCTTGACAACTTTTACTAATGCAAAGGCTTGCTTATCAATCAAAGGATATTTTAACTCAACTTTTTTCAAATTAGTACTCATAAAATCAATTAGATGTTTAGATCCTTCTATTTTTTGAGTTAAAATAGTAGCAATAGTGTGGTCAGAGGATAAAGAGTAGAGGTAAAAATCCTTTGAAAAGTTTGGATTTATCAAGAATGGAGCTTGAATTATTACACTTTTGATGTCTTCAAAGGCCTTCTTGGATTCCTCATTCCACGAGACTTAAGCATCCTTTTTTATCATGACATTTAATGGTTTGAAAATATTTGAAAAATTAGAAATGAACTTTTTCACAAAGTTTATTTTACCAAAAAATGATTTGAGTTCTTTTTTACTATTGGGATGCTCTATCTTGGATATAGCTTCCACTATTTTAGGATCTATGGAAATTCCATCTTTATTCATAGCATGGCCTAATAGTTTACCTTTAGTGACATAACAAATGCTCTTCTTAGGGTTAAGGGAGATCCCATACCTTCTGTACCTTTCAAACACCTAATGTATATGTATAAATGGTCTTCCCTATTCTTGGAAAAAAAGTGAGATCATCCATGTAAATTATGATGCACTTACCAATTAGGCCTTGAAAGGCATGGTCTATGGCCCTATGAAAAGTGGCTGCTATGTTTATCAGTCTAAAAGGCATTATCTTGTATGAAAAGGTACCCTACTTAGTTGTGAATGCTATCTTCATTCTATCTTCCTTGTCGACCAACCCCTGATTGTATCCTAAAAAACCATCAAGAAAAGACATAATGTCTGAATCTGAAACAATATGTATTACTTGGTCAAGAGAGGGAAGAGGATAATTATCTTTTTTAGATGATTTATTTAGATTTATAAAGATAATACATAATCTAATTTCACCATTCTTATTTCTAATTGGTACCAAATTGGCCACCGAGGTAGAGTGCCTAATGGGATATACAATTCTAGCATCCAACAATCTCTTGACTTTTTTGAAGATCATGGGTTCTAAGATAGGGTTCACAGGTCTTTATTTCTACCTGAAGGGTTTACAACTCTCTTTAAGAGGTATAGTGTGGGTGATGACTCTTGGTTCAAAGATCTTCAAGTCATCATAAGACCAAGCTATGACATCTTTGCATTTTGTTAACAAATCTTTGGATCTCTTGTTTTTAGCACTAGTGTAGGATTTTCCAATGTTAACTAGCTAAGGTTGATTGTGAGGTCCAAGATCAATTTCATTGTAATGTTTTCCACTTACTTTGGGAATCTTAGAAGTTTCAGCTAGCTTATCTTGATCAAACAACATCTCCAAGGCACTCATCCCTTTGGGGATCTTATTATCATTCAACTGAATGACTTTACCATCGAACTTGTCTTCTCTAAAATCATTTTCACCAACTTCATCAATGATATGATATTCAAATACTCCTGGACTAGTCATGAAGTTTAGGATTTATTGGTCATCACTAAAGACTTGTAGATTGTTCACATTGTTTTGGATAAAAGGACAAGGTATGAGCGCAATACTAAAGTTTGGTGAGTCTTGGTTGGGCATGAGATTATCTGTAATAGAGGCAAGTTTATCAACAACTTTATTTTCTTCCCTAGGGACAAAAATAATGTTGAAGGCATCAAAATATTCCACTAGATCCCATAATGTAAATTTGTACCTCTTGAGGTATGATGGTTTTCACTGATACTTACTTCTCACTTGATTTACTACTAGTTTTGAATCACCATAAACTAATATTTCCTTGAATTTTTTTTTGATGGCAAAGTGCTGACCTAAGATGAGGGTTTCATATTCTTCAAGGTTATTGGTGCAAGGAAACTAGAGTCTATAAGAAACATGATACTTCTTACCAATAGGGTCAGATAGAACAATGCCTACTCTAGATCTAACTTTACACCTAACCCCATCAAAATGCAACTTCCATAACCTAGGCATAACATTAGAAGGATTATGATCACACACCTTGGTAGTTTATGGGGTGAAAACTCCTAGATCAAAGTCAATTATGTTGACCCTTTCATTGACATCATTATACTCAGTAATCATCTGTTTCATTCTTGGATCTCTTTCAACTCTAATTTGGTTGGGAACTCCCTTCTAAGGTAGCCATAGGTGTGAACAATTTGTGGACATATATCCATTTAAAGATTTTGTCTATTCTCTACTCAAAAATAGTCCATATGCATCAAGGATATCTACTATAGGGGTATTAATTAACTATTGGACCCTTGGCTCAGCAACCAATTACATGTGGACATTTAATAATTCTCGAATCACCTTGACCCTAGACTTATCTAATTAGGTGATAGCCCTATCAGACTTAATGGGGGTCAAACTAAGTTGCTTACAAACACTTGCAAGTATTATATTTGTAGAAAGACCAAAATCTAACAAACAATTATGCAAGTTTTTAACAAATATTTTGACTATAATTAAGAAGGCTAGAGACTATTTTATATTTGTACATGGATAAATTAGAATTATCAGTCTTGGTTACCTTGCTAGGATTCTTGGACAAGGATTATAGTAATATATCTCTCTGTTCTATGATTTGTGTCAATTCATGCAAGGTAATATTAGCTTTTATTTTATTCATATCCTTTACAATATTATAACCAATCTTATTGGAAGAATTGGAAGTATCAATGCTAGAAATATAAGTACTTCCCTTTAGAGGCTATGGATTATTATTTGAAGTGGTATCCAAAGGAGTACCAAAGTTGTTTGTAGGAGTAGAAGTAGTCAAAGGCTACCTCTGTTATTTGTTTCTTTGACGGTATGTCTTCATCAAAAACTATTGGAAGGCATGAACTTCCTCAGGAACATCATTAAGTTCATTGTCTTCTTGGAAAGGGAAATAAAACATTTCCACCATGGAGGTCTAATCAATAGGTTTAGATCCTAAAGTACATGCACTATTGTCTTTGTTAGGCACTACCTCAAAAGTGTCCAACTCTTCCTAAAATGCATCAAAAGTTTTACAGAATTCAATGTAATCAATCTCACCATGTTTAGTAGTATAATGGACTCTACAATAATTAGGTAAAGCAATATCAATAAGGTTAATAACCATAGTCTTATTTTTAGAAAATGGTTCATTATTCTTATTGTGGTGGAAACTATCATTATTGAACATATTATTGAGTCTATTAAACCTTTGGGAAGAGAAGTTTCTACCAAAAATTTCTCTAGTGTTACCAACTTGTTTTTGTAGTTGAAGGAAGTTAGTGCTCAGTTTTTGGACCATTTTTAAAAAAGACTCATTCTCATTTTTGGGGGTTTCTAAATTATGAACTTAGTTATTATTGGAACCAGTGGCTGGTACTAAGTCCCTTTGATTAGTTGCATTAAATCCACTATTATTAGGGTGATTCAAGAACCCTAAATTCTAGTTAGGAGAAGCATGTTTTAGAGGCAATTGGTTTAGATTTGGGATCTAATTGAGAGAAAGCACATTCTAGTTATTATTAGGAAAGATATTAAATTTAGGCATATGTGGGTTGACATTGGGAACATAGTAGGCCATCTAACCTTGAGGTTGCATCTAGTCATTAATGATCACAACCTCAACATAAGCTAAAGCTAGTGTGTTCATTGGACCTACAACCCTCTTTACGAATATAGAGGTCATGGGATCAAGAGAAACTTTATAGATTTTGAAGGCCAATGCCTAATCAATTTTATTAGGGTCAATGGTTCTACTGTATAAATTTTGAAACCTAGTGTTGAAATCTCTCATAAGTTAATTGGCATCCCTTTTCATGGTGGTAAATTATTGGTATAGGACACAAGGGATAATTATTTTACCAAATTGGTCAATGAAGATGTTGTTAAACTCATACCAAGTGGTGATGCAATCATCAGGTAGGTTTAGTAACCACTCATATGCAACATATTTAAATGTAAAAGGAAAGAACCTACATGCTACATCTTCATGAGTTACATTTAATAATCTCAATGTAGCCTTAAATAATTTCACATGTTCTTCTACTATTATAATACCATTAAGACTAAAAGTTGGCAAATAATTTTTAGGATTGTGAGATAGGTCATTAATTTCACCTTTTAAATTGATAGTAAAACTTCCCAACCAAGTTATACCTTTATGGAGGCCAAATGTAGTAGTACCTTGGAGTGGTAAAGTTGGTAAAGAATTTTAATGCCAATATCTACCTTTGTCTTGTCTGGCTCTCTTATGGAAATAGAGGCAGAGCAAATTAATCTATTCCACAAATTTATATTGATTGGTGGTTGGAAGCCACCATGGTCTTTATGAATTTTGAAGTATCTACGTTAATAATAGTGAGTTGCGATCAAATTTATATACTAAAGACTAATCTAAATGAATATTTACACTTAGATTTAAACTAAAGTCATTTGATCAAAGAAAGAAGCAAAAGGAAGGGTAGGACTAAAAGAAAGTAGGTGATTGCTGATATTTACCTTAAACACCATGACAAGGTTTCACTTTCAAAAGAATATGCATTTAACCAATATATAATGTAAAGTATCAAATTCTCAAATCACACCATATACTAGGAAAGTATCTGAGGAAAACGTGAAAAAATATAATTATGAACTAACTTTGCTTTAAAGGTTCATTGTTGCATTCAAATAACATTTACACATCCTAATATAGAGAAAATAAAATGAAACAAAGTTTGAGAACATTCAACTAATCTAGCTTTAAAATAGATTAACAAACCTGTATCAAAGATGCACATTCAAAATTCATGAAAAACCATTCAAATTCAAGACTTAGAATAAGCAATTGAGAGAGAAATCATATGACAATTGATATAAACAAATGTGGATAAAAATTTTAGTATTATTTGCTTATATTAATTGCTCAAAAGTATACAAGTTTTGGCTCAAAACTACCTCCTATACAAAATTTTAATATTACCTTTTATAAGAGATTTAGGTAGTATATTGGTTAGTCATAATATTACACATGTACAAAGATAAGGACAAATATCCTTATTTACATTTATAGAATACACTTCTCTTTCCAACATAGACTAACCTATAGGCAAATATTCTAACAGACTAGTATATGAATTTTCAAAATAATATTCCACATTAAAGTATTATTATGTTTTACATAAAATGGAATATTAATCAATTGGTGGGATCCAGGATGAAGGGATCCCTTGTTGCTCTTGGATAATCTCCATAGCTCTTTGATGTTACTCCATGAAAAGCTCCAAATCAATAGCTATATTTAAGAGACAAACATCCTCTTGATCAACCAAGTCATCAAAGTCCCTATCATTTCTTTTCATGGCCTCCTTGATGCTCATGGTTTCTGTAGTGTTTTCCTTAGTAGTGAAGATCATGCCCAAGAATTGGCTATTGTCACTTCTAGATTGGCCTTGGATTTGATTCTCACTTCCTACATCACCAAAGTGGCCTGTGCTTGTACTCTTCATCATCGATGATGCCTAGGGTGCTAGGATTTTTAAGGTTGACAAAAATGGTACCAAAGAGTTGTTTGATCCTAAATATCATCTCCTCATCATCTCTCTATAGTTTATCTAAGCTCTTTGACTAGGCACTCAAACTTTGAATCTTATAAACAACTCCTAATATTGCATTCAAGTGTGCTAGGCTAATGGTTTTGAAGCTAGGAATCCTACCCTTGATTAGTATGTTGGTAAGATCATTTATTTTTTCCTTTACATATTGCCACTAGGTCACCAATCCTTTGGCTACTTCACTTTGTTGGGTCAATGCATCATGCCTTGGCTTCATTGACTTTAAGGAGTCAAACATGTCAAAGAAAGATGCCTCAAACATCTTGATTACTAATTTTGGGATTGATAAGATAGCCTGTGTCTTTAGATTTTCCTTTTTCTTCTCTAGTTTATGTATCCTTTGCTTCATGTACCTCATGGCTGCTTTGAGCTAAGCTCAATGAGAATCAACTAGTCCCTCAATGTCTTATTTATGAATATGATGTTCACTAGGCCTTTGTCCTCCAATGGGATTTAAACCAATAAAGGGCTCAACTCTCTAGAATGTGAATTCCTGACCTCCAACCATGGTTTTCTTGGTTGACACCCTTTCCAATCCTGATGTTTCTAGATTAAACTATACACTAAATATTGACTTGATGACCTTAGGAGGTTCTGGAACCTCCATCCATGTGCTGATTCAAGTTCCTCAAGTGTCCATTTCAAATCCAATATCCATGGCTTAACTTCTTCATGGACATCAATGTGAACTATTTGGGTTAATTCCCAAGAATGGGATAAAGTGGGAATCTTCTACATTTTCCCATAAACATACCACTTAGGGATAATGGGCCCATGAATGGTTTATTCATTATTAAACAAGCTAACCTCACTCATGGTGTGGGTGAAGGTCAACTTCAGATTCTTTCTCCCAACTAGGACCAATGCCAACTCAACTTTCCTTTTATGTGGAGGTAATATTGGAATTGGGTCCAAAGTAACTCCTTTCCCTCTCTCCTATTTTGATTCCTTAGCTTGGGCTTAGGGTTATTCATTTTGTTCCTCCTCATCTTCTAACCCATATGATTTTTCAAGCACCTTAAGTACATCCTCTATTATTTCATCAAGATCCAATGTAATCATATCTAGTAACTTTATTAGAGATTCTAGCGTTTTAGGTGGGGATGAAGATGATCCTTCCCCAAATTTCTCTTTCAACTTCTCTTTTATAGGTTCTTGTTCCTCTTGTGCCTAGGATTGTTGAAGTGGTTTATCTGGAGGGGGCCTAGAAGAGGGTCTAGGCAATAAGTGATATTATAGGGGCCCCATTTGCCATATTTCACCCTATGGATTATAATCTTCCTTAGCCAACCTAGGTTCTAGCTTAATGTTATGTCTCTTCAACCTAGCTAATACCTTTGGGAAACTAGAGGCCCTGATGTATAATGGTCATGGACCTTGAGCTAATGTTCATATTATTTGTTATGTTCTTGGAATTCAAATTCTTGGTGACCCTCTCATTAGGTTCCCATTTCCTAAATTCATCCTTTTATAGGGTGAATGAGTCCTTGTTTCTGACAATAACATTCACATGGTCCTAAGTTTGTAACACAGTTCTAATGATTGTCAAAGGAAAGATATGGGGAAGACCTTTCTTTTTCTCCTTAAAAAATCCATCTATACTATGAAGAAGTTGGTATGCCACTTCTTGTTTTGATATCTTGGTGGACACATATATGGGCAACATGTAGGGCTATGTTAAAGTCCCTTCAATCCTTATTATTGTATAATCTAGGTAGAGCCATATATCCCCTATCAGTTCCACATATTTATTAATCATGGGGCTGACCCTTCTCATAGGGATTCTTGTGATGACTTCCACTAGATCTGGATAGACACAATCATAAATGAACTACATGTTGTGTTTATATTTGAATATGTGAAGCTTGGAATAATGATGGGAGACAGTGGGTCTCCCATTAGGTGACCAATTCTTAATGTTTGGGATATTGGTGGTGGCTAATAAAGCATCAAGTAAATAAGACATCATGTAAAAGTGGTGCTAGTTTTCTTTTTGATTTCTATGAATTGTGATTTCAAATGGATATTAATCATCTCACCCAATGGAGGAGTGAGTCCCTTCTCTACCATGAAGTAAACATAGGGAAACCATATTTTATCAACATGTGTGGTGGAAGAGGCCCTAGATAACTATTCAATAAGGTCCTAATTATCCTAATTCTATCCCTAAATTAGACAATTAGGATTATCCCTGTGGGGTCCTAGATCACTTGGTTCCTAGTAAGCAACAATGGGGCAAGGATTGTGTCTAATTATGCTCTCCAGTCCACTTTTTAATAGAGGGCAAGTCTATTTGGGGATTACCTAGTTTATCATAGTTCTCAAAAGAAATAATGGAAATGAATGCTATTTTTTTAAAGCTATGATCATATATAATCCAATTATTCTTAATTTTATAATCCTTGAAAAGAGCAAGGACATCAATAAAGTGTAATACCTCAGGCTTGGCAGAAACATAATGGAGGCTAGCCATCTAGATGGTGACTAGATCACTGTATCTCTACATGATGGTTGCATTCTTCTATTCTTCCCTCGTAAGAGCTTGCATCTCTTCAATGGTCCAAAAGAGTTTGGACTAGTTCTTATTCCCATTTTTCAAAGTTGCAATATCTAGGTATATGTCCTTCAAAACTCTTCCCTTATTGTCTGAGGTCAATTACAACTTGGTTTTGTCCCTTTATTATTGTTTGTGAGCTTTCATGGTTATGGAAGTTACAACTGCTTATCAATGGATTGCAAGTAATCTTTAAGTCAACTTTTTTTTTTCTTAGATTATAATTGATATCTTCTCAATTTGACTATGATTAATCTGAGTTTGAATTAGGTCTTTTATGGATGCTTAGGGATTTTATGAAGCTTTAATGGCAATGGTAACTCATACTTAGGCTCATTTGTGTCTCAAATTTTATTGAGACATAGAAATTTATACCTTTGCCTTTTTGATCACACAAAATATTTAATTTTGTCATTTTATTCTTGTGTGGTGCCCATGTGGCATCCATTTGACAATTTTGTGGCATTTTTCATAAATGCCTTACGGGACTAGCCATTGTTTTTTGAAAATACACCTTTTCCTTCACATCATTCGATCTTTATTTATGGATTAATGTGGATCATTGATCATGATCATAGGGATCGATATTCATTGGTTTCTTTATGTTGGGCCTCACAATTATGCCACTTGACACCTTTATAGGCATTCTAGGATTTGTATTATGTGTAGTGAATGTGTGCTTGCCATGTGTCTATCTTATGGGACTTTAGGATCATTGAAAAGTCTTTAATAGTTGCACTCTACATGATCAATCTCAATGAGAAAGCATGGATTGTTGATCATAATCTAAATGGATGCATGCAATTGGCTTGATGGATCAAATGCCTTAGATTTCTCAGGTCTTTTTGCTCTATCCAATCAATCTCAATGATGAAGTGAGAGCAATTGATCCTGTAAAGGGTGAGAACTTTAATTAACATTGTGATAAAGGGAATTAGGCTTAAATACTTTAGGTTAAGGGTTATTTCATGTTTAATAAACATGTCATAAACTTTAGACTAAAGTATTTTAGCCTAAGTTTTTGGAATACATAAAAAGGGACCTAGGCTAAATATTTTAGGCTAAGGTTTATGTTGTGTTAATAAACACAATATATAATTTAGGCTAAAATATTTATTCTATGTTCTTAGAATATGCGTAAAGGGGCCCAAATAATAAGTGGTCCAAATGTTAGGTTTTGACCTAGGGTTTCATTATATTAATAAACATGATGAAACCTTAGGTAAAAAGAATTTTTAATCTAAGTTTTATGTCATAAGGACCTCTTGAAATATGAATTAATATAAGTCTATGGCTTAAGGTTTATTCCATTTAAGTAAACACAATTAGAACCTTAGGAAATAGACTTAGATTAAGGCTATGTCTATAAATAATTAGGTCACAAGTTTATTTTATCACTTGAAGTTCAAAGATTAGAAGTGTTTAAATATCTTCTGAGGGGTTTCATTGATCTACAATACAAGACATATACTTTTAGCAACATATCAGAGTTTATCCTTATGTCTAAGCAAAATAATTGATTAGATTAAATTTGATGGTCTCACAGATGTCAATGATGACTTTGTAAACATCAAATGATGGTTGTAAGAACATCAAATTTAAGTTAGCAAATTATTAGGTTTGAAGGGCTTATATTTGATGGTCCCTTGGATGTCAAATGATGGTGTCATAGACATTAAATGATGGTCATCGGAATGCCAATTTCAAGCTCATGAAATCCTTTTGGTCTATAAACCTTGGATTTGATACACTCTATTAGATCAATCTCCACGATGAAGCACAGATCATTGATCAAGATCCAAAAAAATGTGCACAATTGGTATATTTTAATGTGTGGGGCCCTTTGATATTAGGCTCAAATGTGAGGGTGCCACATGATGGCTCTGTGGGGCTCTCTAAGCATTTGAATTTTTAATGTCATGTTTTCTCTTTTGGATCAATTTTATGCAAGTAGCCACAAATCATTGATCATAATTTGAATGCTTTCACTTGATTTGCTCTTTTCATATATTGAAGTTGTATCATAAGTTTTATCCTAAGGTTTAGTTGTATTAATAAATACAATGAGACCTTAGGGTAAAACTTAGGCTTAGTTTATATTTGATAAAAAAGACCCTTTAAACCTTAATGATAATCTCATGACATTTGATCCTCAGTCCAACTTAAGCATGTACCATTGATCGATATCCCATTAATCTTATACGATTGGTCTGATGGATCAAATCTTTAAGTTCATTGGGATTCCTATGCTCTATTTGATCAATCTCTATGATGAAGTGAGAATTATTGGATCTGCAAAGAAGTAAGGCACTTAAGTTAGAATGTGGGTAAATATAGGAACTTAGGCTAAAGCTTTACTACTAAGGTCTTGTTCATGTTGATAAATATAAATGGGGCCTTAGCATTAAGACTTTATGATAAGTATATAACAAAGGGGACCATGCTAAAATAAAATACCTTGCAAGCATAAACATAAGACCATGCTAAAACATAGGGAGTGGAAGGGGAAAATAAAAGGGTACCAAACATGATTTTTAGGATAAGATTTGCTTGTGTTGAAAAACACAACCAAGCCTTAGCATAAAAAATAGGTTTATGTCCAAAGTTGTTTCAAAGCATTCCCACACAATCTGTTCCTACCAAAATTTGAATTCGATTCAAACGTCTAAGTTAGTGTTGAGTTGTGGAGCTAAAAGCTTCACTGTTGAGCTCTTATGGAGGTTGCTGGGCTTTTACCAGTAACCGACATCAGCAGTGTCACCGACATCGGTCAGGCATGAACCAGAAGCTGCTGACATCGATCAAGGATCAGCTAACATCGGTCATATGCAGACTGATATCAATCGACATCGGTCACCTCTGTGTGTGCATGCGATTGCATGCGTTTCTAGAATTAGACTTGTCTAATTTTAGGTGGTCTGAGTGTTTGCATGTGAAGACTAATTTAAGTCTTGGGTCTGTGTTTCTAATTATTGTAATTGGAAGTCTAATTATTGTATGCCTTGGATCATATTTAAGAGACCCATGGGGCATGTTGTAATCATCCAAGAAAGTTGTGAGTAAGATCAATTAGATCTATAAGGTGTGTAAGATCAAGAAGATCTGCTAATTCTGATTTCTAGTTACTTGTTACTTCTATTTAAATTTTGTGTTTAGTTGCTTATACAAAGGTAATCAATCGTACTCAGTAGTTCCTAACAAGTGGTATCAGAGCTTGGGTTCACTAATAGGTTGTATCAGATCGGGTTAGTGTGTGTTGATTACAAGTCACTCACAGGGTTTTTTGTTTGAGTGGGAGCAAAGCAATGGCAGAAGAAAGTAAGCTAAGAATGGAGAAGTTTAATGGTAAGAATTATCAATTATGGAGGATGCAGATAGAGGATTATCTGTATCAGAAAGATCTATTTTTACCATTGGGTGGGGTTGACAGCAAGCCCACAGATATGAAAGATGAAGAATGGAATGTTCTTGATAGAAAGGCTCTTGGATCTATAAGGTTGAGCCTGGCATCTTTTGTGATTTCCAACTTATCATAGGCAAAGAGAATGGTAGAGTTAATGGATACTCTACAAACTTATATGAAAAACCTTCAGCTTCGAATAAGGTATATCTTATAAAGCAATTATATAGTTTGCAAATGCTGGAAGGTGGATCTGTATATAGTCATCTTAATGATTTCCATGAAATTGTAAATCAATAAAATTCAGTCAAAATAGCTTTTGATGATGAAGTTAAGGCTCTCTTGATCTTATGTTCTTTACCTAAAAGCTGGCACAGCTTGGTAATGGCGGTAAGTAATACTGCATCTGCTTCAAATATCTTGAAAGTTGAAGATGTTGTTAGTGTAATCTTGAATGAAGAAATTTGCAGGAAAAGCATAGGTGAAACATCAGGTAATACTTTGGGTATTGAAAGTAGGGGAAGGCAAAGAGAGAAGAGCAAGCATGGGAAATCAAGGTCAAAGACAGGCAGGAGATCCAGATCCAGATCTGGCAGAATAACCTACTAGAATTGTGGAAAGAAAGGACATGCAAAGAAAGATTGATGGTTGAAGGATAACAAAGAAAATCAGCAAGAAGGTAATAAAGAAGAAAATGTTGCAGGTATTGTTGCACAGGATGCTCTTATATTTTCTTTGGATAGTCAAGTAGAATCATGGGTTTTAGATTTTGGTGCTTTTTTCCATGCAACCCCAAATAGAGAATTTTTCAATGATTATGTCCATGGAGACTTTGGAAAAGTTTATTTAGGGGATGGTGAGCCTTGTCAAATTATTGGCAAAGGAAAAGTGCAGCTAAAATTGTAGAATGACAACACATGGGTGTTGAAAGATGTCATGCATGTACCCATATTGAAGAGGAATTTGATTTCTACAGGGAAGTTAGGTGATGAGGGTTGCATAGTAACTCTCACAGAAGAATCTTGGAAAGTTTCCAAGGGTGCACTTGTATTAGCAAGAGGTAAAAGAGTAGGTACTCTTTATCTGTGTAATTGTATTACTGACTGTTCTCCTTCTGTTTTATCTACTTCAGATGTAGATGCAAAGATGTGGCACTATAGGCTTGGTCACATGAGTGAGAAGGGAATGAATGTTCTTAAGTCAAAAGCTAATATTTCAGATTTGAAAAGCATAGATCTAGATTTTTGTGAGCATTGTGTCTTTGGAAAATAGAAGAAAGTGAGGTTTCTCAAGACTGGGTCAACAAAGAAGAAGTACAGGTTGGAGCTTGTTCACACAGATGTGTGGGGACCAGCTCAGGTAGCTTCTATTGGAGGATCACAAAATTATGTTTCTTTCATTGATGATGCTACAAGAAAGGTATGGGTTTATTACATAAAGAGGAAATATGATGTTTTTGACACATTTAAGAAATAGAAAGCTTTGGTTGAGAATGAAACAGGTTTGAGATTGAAGTGCCTTAGATCTGACAATGGTGGTGAGTACTGCAGCAATAAATTCAACAATTACTATTCTATGAGTGGAATACGTAGGGAAAGGATGGTTCCAAGGACACCTTAGCAAAATGGGGTTGTTGAAAGGATGAATAGAACAATTATGGAGCATGCACGGAGTATGAAGTTGCATGTTGGTTTGCCCTTAAAGTTTTGGGTAGAAGCTGTGGATACTACAGTGTACCTGATTAACAGAGGACCTTCTACTACTATAGATGGTGGAATACTAGAAGAGGCTTGGACAGGTAAAAAGGTAGATCTTTCAATTCTCAAAGTTTTTGGTTCTAAAGCTTTTGTGCACGTTGATAAAGAAAATAGAAAGAAGCTGGATACTAAATCTATGCGGTGCACTTTTATTGGTTATGGCTCTGGAGATTTTAGATTTTAGTTATGGAATCTAGGAACTAACAAAATAATCAAAAGCCATGATATTGTTTTCAATGAAAAGGTGATGTACAGTGATTAGCTCAAGAAGCTGAATAATTTTGAGCAGGGCAATCTTGATTTGGATAAGGTAATGATCCAAAATGAGCTCATAGGTAAAAATCATTAGTCACATGAAAACACAAAGACCGATGTCGATCAGGGAACCAATGTCGGTGGTTAGGCAGGAACTGACGTCGGTTAGGTAAAATTGACGTCGGTCAGGTACAGACAGAAAGATGACTAAGATCGGTCACTGACAGAGAATTTGGGTGGATAGCAAGCTGTGGATGAGTCTCAGACACCCATAAGGAGGACTAAAAGGGTAAGTAAACCTCCAATTCATTATTCCCCTTCTTTATACTATGTTGTTAACTGATGGTGGAGAACCAAAAAGTTTTAATGAGGCAATGCAGATAGAATCTAGGAAACAGTGGGAGCATGGCATGAATGAGGAAATTGATTCCTTAGTGGAGAACCAAACATGGGATTTGGTTGAGTTGCTAGTCAGAACGAAAGCACTAAAAAACAAATGGGTGTACAGGTTAAAGGAATGAGAGAATGGACATATGAGACATAAGGCCAGATTGGTAGTAAAGGGATTTGCATAGAAACTAGGTATTGACTTTGGTGAAATTTTTTCTCCTATAGTAAAGGTGACTTCTATTCAGACTGTATTGTCTTTAGTTGTTATTGAGGATTTGCATCTTGAGCAGCTTGATGTTAAGACAACATTTCTTCATGGAGATTTGGATGAAGAGATATATATGGAATAACTGAAAGGTTTTGAGGTCACACATAAGGAGAAACTTGTGTGCAGGTTGAAGAAAAGCTTATATGGTCTTAAGCAGGCTCCAAGACAATGGTATTTAAGGTTTGACAGGTTTATGACAGAGCATGGCTTTAGTAGATGTCAATATGACCATTGTGTTTATTTTACCAGATTAGATAATGGTCATTATATTATCCTATTATTTTATGTGGATGATATGCTTGTTGTAGGTTCACACATGTAGGAAATTACTGAGCTAAAGGTAAAATTAGCTCACACATTTTCCATGAAGGATTTAGGAGCAGCAAATAAAATCCTTGGCATGAGTATTAAGAGAGATAGGAAAAATCATAGGCTGATTTTGTCTCAAGAGGATTATGTGAATAAGGTGTTGGAGAGGTTCTATATGTAGGATGCAAAACCGGTAAGCACACCTATGGCTGGACACTTTAAGTTGAGCAAAGAACAGTGTCCTAAATCACATGATGAGGTTGAGTACATGAGCAAAGTTCCATATGCTTCAACAGTTGGGAGCTTGATGTATGTTATGGTATGTACCAGACCTGATATTTCCCAAGCAGTGGGAGTTGTCAGCAAGTTTATGGCCAATCCAAAAAAGGAACACTGGAAAGCAGTTTAGTGGATTCTTAGGTATCTGAGAGGGACCAGCAGTAGGTATTTATGTTATGCAGGGTCAAGCACTTCTCTACATGGGTATGTAGATTCGGATATGGCAGGTGACTTAGATGGCAGGAGAAGCACCATAGGATATGTGTTCACTATTGGTGGAATGACGGTTAGCTGGATTTCAAAGTTGTAGAAGGTTGTTTCCTTGTTTACTACAAAGGCAAAATACATTGCAGTCATAGAGGCTAGCAAAGAAATGATATGGATGACACAGTTCATGGAAGAGTTGGGAAAGGAGCAAGAGAGTTGCAAATTGTAAAGTGATAGTCAAAGTGTAATTCATTTGGCAAAGAATTCAGCCTTTCTTTTAAGAACCAAACATATACAGCTTAGGTACCACTTCATTCGACAGGTATTGGAGGATGGATAGTTGAAGCTGGAAAAGATCCATATAGATAAGAACCCTACAGATATGTTAACAAAGCTGGTAACAAAGGAGAAGTTGAATCTTCATTCAAATTTTGTTAGTCTTCAAAATTGATCTTGAAGATGGAGATGCAAACCAGAGAAACAAGATAGAGGATGTTACTGTACAGGTACAGGTGCAGCTGTTTATCTCCAAGTGGGAGATTGTTGAGTTGTGGAGCTAAAAGCTTCACTATTGAGCTCTTGTGGAGGTTGCTGTGCTTTTACCAGTAATCGACATCGACAGTGTCACTGACATCGGTCAAGCGTGGACCAGAAGCTACCGACATCGGTCAGGGATCGGTCGATGTTGGTCATATGCAGACTGACAACAACCGATGTCGGTCACCTGTGTGTGTGCATGCGATTACATGCATTTCTAGAATTAGACTCGTCTAATTTTAGGTGGTCCGAGTGTTTGCATGTGAAGACTAATTTAAGTCTTGGGTCTATGTTTCTAATTATTGTAATTGGAAGTCTAATTATTGTATGCCTTGGATCCTATTTAAGAGACCCATGGGGCATGTTGTAATCATCCAAGAAAGTTGTGAGTAAGATCAATTAGATCTATAAGGTGTGTAAGATCAAGAAGATCTACTGTAGTAATTGGTTGAGAGAGAGAACTCTTGAGAGAAATAATGTACACCTAAGAGGTGTGGTGGAAGAGTGTGATTTCTTCATTGTATTCTAGAAGAGTTTAATACAAGTTTTCATTATTTCTTGTATCTCATGTTCTTTGCTAATTCTGATTTCTAGTTACTTGTTACTTCTGGTTAAATTCTGTGTTTAGTTGCTTATACAAAGGTAATAAATCGTACTCAGTAGTTCCTAACAGTTAGGGTCTACCAAAAGAGGATTTTATTTCATGAATCCAATTATGAGCTACAATAAACTTAAGACTAGTAAAATTTTGAATATGTTTAATCTGTAAAACTTAAGCATGATCCATAAGAAACTCCATGAAACCTACAACTAAAGACATTAGGATTAACTATTAGCAATATCAGGTAAGGTTAAAATAAAACCATGAATAAATGAGATAATTTCATTGGGTGTAGATGATATAATAAAGTGTAGATGATCAAAATTTAAGTGCTAAGGTTCAAAATAATCACAAGGGTCCTTATTTTTCAAAAATAGGGGTGTGTTGACCTCAACATTTATGTGGGATATTATAAATTCCAAAGTATTCATCTCTAAATGGGTGAGGTAATTTTTTGTTATGCCTAGTAAATTTGTGAGTGATATATCACAAAAGTTCAAACAAAGCTTATGAAAAAAAATTGTTCTAAGCTAACCTTGGAAACACCATTATATGTAAATAAAGAATATACATATTGAATTGGTTCATGAAAAGTAAAAGAGCACTTTACAAGAATTTAAACAAGGATATATATGTAGGGTATGAAATAAAAATTCTTTTATTGAGTTGATTACAATATTTACAAAAAAAAATATTATTTTCTCTAGTGTTAGATAACGAATCAAGAGAATTATGAGTATGTATACAATATAAATCAAGAAAATATAATATATAAAAAGATAATGTAATAAAACATCAAGGATAAATGTTGATTTAGGAAAGGGTTTGAATGATTCTAAGGATCTTAAATATACTTTTTCATTCATTAGTGTTGGCCCAATTACTATAGATGTATAACCATGCTAATATCCCACTAATCATGGTTTCGAAGGTAAGCCGAGAGTAACTTCCATGGATGAAACACTCCTCTTAGGTGTGCCAAAAAATATAAGGATCAAAAATACTTCATATAGGTATAAACAAGGGATGCTAGGCATTATATACCATGAAGCACATGGAAACTAAAGTCTTTGTTTAGCTCTGTACTATGACTATGATTATTGGAATAAAACCACCCATGACAATATGTTTGTAAATAGAACATTGTGTATCTATTCATGATAATAGCTAAGTAGTTTTAAAATTATTGGAACATATTTTGCATAATAATAAAAACAAATGAAAAATAAATTGAAAGAAAGGTGAAATATGTTTTCATAGGGAAAATAGAAAAATTCAACCCAAAGTCAAAAGAAAGAGCCTATCTGGTTATATCTATTCAAGGTGACAAGACAATTTTTTTAGTATCGAATTACTCCAAAGATGAAAAATTTGATTCATTATGTTACAGATAGTATCCAAGGTTAAGGAACGTTATCTTTCAGTGTTATGAATTTACAAAATTAAATTGAAACCCTAAGACAAAAACCAACAAGAAATAAGAAATGTTCTAACTAAAGCAGGTTCATCAAAATGTTTACACTAGAATTAATTATGAATTATAATTAATTCTAATTGGAAATGTAAACTATTGAATTTATGATCTAGGATGATATATAAGATAAAATAATAATATAAAGAGATCTATAGGGATTTTTTAGGGTTAGAGAATTGTCCTTGAAATTAATTAATTTTATATTGTATTAATGTTTTATGAACTATGATTATCTAAAAAGACTTGCAAACATACATGTATTAGAAAAATATCTCATTTTATACTATGATAAGTACATAGGAGGAAGACATGAGCACAATATATTATTGTCTATCTATTATGACTTTGTATTATTAGACTATACGATGGATTTAAAAATTTGGGTTTGTTCACTTACATTTATTTGAACTATGTTTCTGTGTAGGTCCTAAATTGATAGGTTGAATACCTATAAAATTAGAACCTTGATCCTGCACAAGCACACAAAAGGAGATAAAATTTAAAAGGTGAAAAAATGGGAGAAATGGGACTAAACTATCTTTGAAAAACCCTTGTTGACTGAGTGATGCCTACATATGTCAAAAGAGAATCATACCAATTTACTTTTCCATTTGGTTAAGATAATCTGAATACAACTAAAAAATTTATTAGAATTTTTGATAATGGATTTCATTAATAATTAAAAAAAAAAAAACAAAAAAAAAAACAATGTTAGACTTGTAAAATGACTATAAAATTGTAGCAAAATTGTAATAGAGATCTTTAATTAAAAAAAATATGTTTTTGAAATTAGAAAGATAAGTGACTTTTAGGAGAATGCTTGGTGCTTTCAAGCATGATCCTTAATGTGCTTTAAAATATATATATTTCAAATGTTTCTTATAATTGATATATTGATATGCATGGTAAAGTAATTAAGAATCATGTCGTTTTGAAAATATATATATGTTAGAACACAGGAGACAAGTCCACACTACTAGATAGGTGTATAGTGAACTTCAATCTAGGTAGTACAAACTTATCCTAAAAGGGTAGAGGTTTATGAAACAAGAGTGAAAATAAAGTATGCACTAAATAAGGATGAACAAGGATAAAATAAGGAAGTCTAGAAGACATTAATAGCAATTTAAAGACTTTGAATGCTTTCTTTGAGAATTTAGGGTATCAAAATGTCAAATTTACCAATAAAAGTAAAGATATCAAGAAAAATCATTGTCAAGCATTTATTTTTTAAATTTCAGTTTTTACAATCTAATGAATGCTCAATGTGACTCTAGTATCTAAATTTTTAAGTTCATGATTTTTCATATCATTGGCATGCATTCTATCTTGAATGGATTAATTACATGTTTGGTGCATTTTATATTTCCATGATCAATATCATGCACATCACTTTTAGTATTTTCCTTGGTTTCCATGATTCCTTTCATGAATCTATTTGGGATAAAATACTATATCAATGATTTATAATTTTAATATCTTATGATTATGATGTTATATTTTATATTTTTTGAACTTGGACGGGCCATATTGTTTTTTTTAAATCTTACATTACTTATATCATGGGCCCATATGAGGAAATTTATTCATAATATACATGTTTTTAAGGTTATGTATTCATATGTTATATATAATAGTGATGGAATTTATTATCTTATATGTAATTATTTCAGTTCCTTTATTTTAAGATTAGAGATTTGAAAGTTTTTATAAAATCTAACAAAGAATACCTATAATTTACATCCATCATGTTAGAATATATTTTTCTAGGGCATGTGAATCACTACATTGATATTTTAATATATTATATTTATAGGTTTCCCAATAGAGGATGTAATTAAATTAATATATCTACTCTTATAAGGGAATTTACTTAGGATATAATTTATCTCTTTCTAGAATTATACTCAAAATTAATAATATTTATACTCATAAATTTATTCATGGCTTTAGAGAGGGGTGGAGGCCCAAGTATAATAGTGTTCATAATGCCATTCTATTTATTATCAAAATTAGATATCTTGTTTTAAAATTTAAATTTTTTAGTTGACTATTATTATTGAAACTCACACATGTATGAGTAGAATAATATTAATACATTTTTAGATTCCCTGGTGCATTATATTTTTCTCAGGAACTCCTAGTAAAAATTGTATATATACCATGTCATATTTTATAACCATATATGTATGTACACACACAAACGAAAAACAAAAAAAAAAATTTGGACAAAATGTAAAACCTTGAAAATGGTCCTTAGGAATTTATGACTTTCTTACGAATGTCACCAAACCAATTTTGGTAAATATTAATATGTTAATAAATTATTGAAACTCATCCATGCATTATATTATTTTGAGATATCCATGCACACAATTTTTTGCATCCATACCATGTTTTATTTTATACCTTAATGTGTATGTGTGCACATGTGAATGCACACATAAAATTTAGTAAAAAATGTAATCACCTAAAAAAGAGCCATATAAAATTATCAGTCTTAAAATTTCATGATTTTAGGTATTTTTTTGTTCTTATCAATTATTGGTCTAAAGTAGTTAGTTTGGACACATTTATCACCTTTCATGGTGTTTACATCTTCCCATATCAAAATCCAAATTTCCTCTTCTCTCTCTTAACCCTATTCCCCTACTACAAGATATTTTTACATAACATCCTATTATTTTTAAATAATACAAATAATTGGGATGCTCCTAAGATTATTGGTGTGGTTTCTTCTAGCTCTTTCACATATTGATGTAGGAATATATATTATAAATTCCATAAATATTGATTTGGAAACCTATTTGAAGCCCATTCTATGAATATAATATTTGAAATATCTCCTTGTAGTTGTAGGCAATGATATATTCTAATAAACTATTTAAATAGTTTATGGGGGTTTTAATCGACCATATAAAGGAAAAAATCACATTTTAATTTTATATTTGATGTTTTTAGAATTTTATAGATTTAGTTATTTTGTTAATAGGCATGAAATTTCAGTTGAAAGTAACCCTTGGAATTTATTAGAACATTTATAGAATAAGAGAAAATTAGTAGGGAAATATAAGCTTGCATCCAAAAGGTACTACAAATAACAACTACTATAAATAATAAGTTTGGTTAACTTTAAAATAGTTCTTATTTTAATAGTGCATTAATTGTGTGTGAACTATCTATAGACATTATTTATGAATTATATATCACCTCAATATTTTATAGTTGGAAAATACATTTCATGGATGCACCTTCAGATTCTATATATTTCTCACTACCAAAAGGCTCGTATACACTATCTATCTATGCTAAAATTATCATCTCTAGTCTAACCAATGTTATTATGATGAGCTAGGCCTTCTATCTTTCTAATAATGCTATAAACCTACCTATCTTCATTTTTTTCAAGTTTTAGACCTACACCAATTTTCTAACTACCTAGACACTTACATCCCAATTAGACTCCTACATTGACACAAGTGTCCTATCCCAATGGAAGTGTCCAGTGTCCTAAAGTTATCCAATTTAAAAATGAAACATATTCCCATGGTTGACCTAAGTTTTTAATGTGATATATTATCTAAAAGGATTGGTATAAATATAATATCAATCCTCATTCACTCACCTAAAACAAACCTATAAAATACCAAGGCAACTTACCAAAATCACTCAATCAAGAACTCAAGTGAGTAAATCTTCCCTATTTTCTCATATGCACATATTAGTCATAGGAAAAACACATTTAAAGGTTTAAATTAATGAAAGAGTATCCCAAGAGATGTATTTTCAAATTTATAATCTAGGTCATAATTGTAATTGCTTATCACACATTGCATTATTCACACATAAACCAACATGTAGGGGAGAAATAAATAAGTTTGAGGCTCTCTTCAAAGTATTGGCTATGTATTCAACACTCATTGAACTAGGGGTATTTGGGTCAACTCAAAATTTTGTGCCCACTAACCCATTTTTACCATAGCCATTATGAAAATGAAGAATTAGGGTTTATCATTTGATAAGGAATGACATTACATAGCCTAGATTTAAATTCACTAGAGTGAAGGTGACACATAACCTAAAATAGTATAGATGGTCACATATAGTTTAATTAGGTATTCCATTATATACACCTATATCCAAGATATATAGTAGTTTTGACACAACCATCCTAGGTCGATGTAAGTGTCTATAGCTATAGATATACAATTTCTAAAATTAAGCAACTGATCTAGAATATAGATCTAATCTACTTTATACCTATTTTAGATCTATACTTGTATTAGCATCATAACCATCTAAGTATCTTATTTTCATTATCATTAAAATATCTAACATAGTTGTACTTTCCATCTTTAACATCTCAAAAAAATAAATTTAGT
The DNA here is from genome assembly GCA_037957365.1 of Torreya grandis. NCBI lineage: Eukaryota > Viridiplantae > Streptophyta > Pinopsida > Cupressales > Taxaceae > Torreya > Torreya grandis. The sequence continues at coordinate 370,624 of JARHVA010007832.1, forward strand.
ATATGTTTTATTTGAATTTTGTAATTAATTAGCTTGCTTTGAGATAGTATGTAATTATTGGGCCCTAGGCTATCTCTACCCCTTTTACCCTAGATTATCCATATCTGTATTTTAGGGTTAAATATTTGGTGACCCTGATACATGTGAATGTAACTTTTTTCTTATTCCTAGGGTTTTCAACTAGCCAAGGTTTCAGTTTGCTAAGAAAGTTTTACAATTTTTAATTTCTAAGCAATGGAAGAAAGTAATAAAAGAACTTGATTTCAAATGGAGTATAAAGAAGCATTGATCATTAATATCAATAATAAAAAAGGCTTAATATATGCATTTTTGTATGATATAAGAGATGAAATTAGTAATCATGATAAATTCAAGGATTCCTCACCTAGTGATGGTGAGTCCTTAGAGGGTACTACAACTAATCCATACTAATCAATCTCCCTACATCTAGTGGGGACACATGTTATGTTTTTTTTGCCTTTATTACCCAAGGATCAAAGTGCTATTGATACATATACTATGGGGTTAATAAATGATTTAACCTAGTTATGAGTTTCACTACCTATTAATACTCAAACCATATTTACATCCCATTTGGTGACTACTAAACTTGGTATTCTAAATCCCACTAGGTCGACAATCCAAATTCTTCTTCAAATCATGAAGATCTTGGAGGACACGATCACAAATATTGGAAAAAAAGGATTTAAAGTCTTCTCATTTTATTGATTCTCAATATGTGTTACATAATCTTCTTATAAAAAAAATATCTTTACACCCCTTACCAACTAGTTTTGTTGCACCTAAGTTCACATTTTTTGATGGCAAGGGTGATCCTAAACAACATATTTGATATTTTTATGTGGCATGCCTTAATTATGCGTCCAATGAAAATTTTTTGACCAAATTATTTCCAAGGATCCTCAAGTATTATGGTTTTAAGTGGTTCTATGATTTACCTCTTCAATCAGTAAAGGCATTCAAACCTCTTGAAAATTAGTTTTTAGTACACTTCTCTATTAACATTATAAAAAAAAATCATATGCCCCAATTTCAAAGATCAAACAAGGAACCAATGAACTTATTAATGAGTATGTCTTGAGGTATAAGACAATGCTAGTTAAAATCACAAATCTCATGGTAGTTAAATAAATTTAAGACATCTTCAAAAAATATTTTCTTGATCTATAACACGAGTCTATTTTTTTCAAAAATTTCAAATTTGTTGATGACTTATGCCACATTATTCACAAATGTGAAATGAAACTTATCTCATTGAATAAACTTAAGTATTTAAAAAACAAACCAAATACATCTAAATATAATACCAAGTTTAATATCAAATCAAGTTACAAAGTCAAACCTCCTAAGCCTAAAAAAATAACCACCATGGTTAATGTGGTGTCACAACCACCTAATCGACTTATGGAATGTAATTCACCACAAAGATACTTTTCACACTTACCTAAGTCTCCCACTTCATTAATCCCATGGATTGTAGAGTTTCATCTTATATATCTCTCTCATTATATAAAGGTTGATATGAGTATACCTTTACCAAAAGGGTATGATGCAAATGCTTATTTTGACTATCACCAAGGGCCTTGGAATTCTGCAAATAAATTTCTTATATTAAAACATAATATCCAAGACCTAATAGATGAAAAATTTATTATAGTTAATGATCCTCTAAAAGAATCATGTTCACAAGTTGGTGATCACCACAAATAGAAAATGTTTAAAAATCCTTTGGAAGACCATTCTAAAAATTATTCAGAAGTGAAAATGGAATATAATGCACTTTTTTATCCATCACATTATGTGAACACATTAGATGGGATAATTGGTACTTATACATGGCATACACCTCCTTGGTTTAGAGACCCTATATTACTTTTGAAGACAATGATATTAGGGATGATGACTTAGATCTTTATTTCTTATTCATTTGAGCATATCTTGATCACCAACCTATACATAGTGTTGTGATAAAATTTATACCACAACATTAATTACACATTTAGGTTATACAAATCATGATTTAAATCCTTTGACCAAATAAATTAGACAATTGATGGGACCTCACAATAGGTTCTTAGTGAGATTGAATTACCTTCATAGGTGGGTCCAATAAATGTGGTTACTACCTTCTTAGTTATACCTTCCATGAGTGTCTTTGATATGTTTTTGGGATGACCTTAGATACAAACAATTTGAGTAATATCTTCTATTGTGCATGGGTGTGTTAAATACATTCATGCCAATGGGGTAATTGAATTTTATAGAATTCCATATGAACATCCTCTTGAAAAATATATATTTATACCTTGGTAATTGATTATTAAACCTCCTAAGGTTAATCTTCCATTAAAGGGTAAACAACAGACAATCCCCTCTACTAGGAGGATAGTACTTAAGAGACAATCAAATTAGAGATCCATAGTGGATTCCATAGAATCCTCATCTACTACACACCATAGTCAGATATCTAGAGCACATACACATTTTACTCTTACTTTTATTCTAAATAAATTATAGAGTATTCTGTGATGGATTCAACAAACCCCTACTCCTACTATTTTTGCTTAATGACTAGAAAGTCCTATTATACATACAAAAAGCATAATAGACCCTTTAATGACAAATATTTTGGCTGTATCACCATTTTATTACACCAATTTTGTGGTGGGGAGATAAATATGAGAATCCTTTTGATGAGATCATAAGATAAACTTTTCATTTCAAAAATTTTGAAAATAGCAAAAAAATCACAAAACTTCAAAAATCCAAAAATATGTTCAACATTTATATATCTTATTAGCTCCTTGGCATATATGTTATTGGTTCCATTTTGGTAGATGAAATAATAGTATTTTATATATACACATGTGTTTCACACATATTTTGAGTGTGATATAGGCATACTTAGATATATGATATATGCACTTTTAGATGTTGGGTTTTACCTTTACTCACATCACCAGGATGTTGGAGGCATCTAACTCTATGATAATGATACATCTAGGTTACATCATTATATGGTAAGTTTACATTATCATGTTTGAGCTCATATATGTAATTACATATGCATTTGTCAATGCTTATATCTTTCACAATGTACTTGATATTCTATGCACTTAATTTTTCTTACTAACACATATATCTAGGGACTAGTATGATATATTTATTCTTGTTTCTTATTCTTTCATTCATGCACTCCCTTGAGGGTATTGCCTTCATATTATATTAATTATTTAAGCATTTGTATATGTTTCATTATTTTCATCCCTCATGCCTTTATTTTCCTCTTTGACAATTGAGTATGTCATTATTTTTATATGTTGACATTTGAATATGTCATTATTGATTTTGTGGACATTTGACTAAGTCAAGTCCCTTCAATTGTGTGGAATTTGAATATGCTCATTATTTTAGGTTTCCTGGGACCATTTTATTTTAAATTTATATTGAGTGCTCTTGTGTGTGTGTTTGGTTGCTTATTAAGTTTGTATTGTTACTATCCAGACTTTTCCATGATATACATCATGTATTAAGGACTTGGTATGATCAAATTCTTAGTGCTTCAATGATATATATGCTTAGACATATTCCCTTTATATGCTACATGTGAAATTGATAGTTTATATGGTTATCTTATCTTTTTGAGGTAAGTTAATTGCCAGTTTATACTTTCCCTCACCTCAAAAGAGGAGGCACATTAGTGGGGGTATGCCATGGAGGCATGAATTACACATTACTTCAAATATTTAGATTATAGTGGGGGTACATTTTGAAAACATGTTCTCCACATTTATTTAGTATTTAGTATACCCAGATTATAGTGGGGGAATGTTTTAGAAACATGTACTCTATACTTACACAATTTTTTAGTTTCATATTATAGTGGGGGCATGTTACGGAAATGTGTTCTTCACACCTACATAGTTTCAAATTGGCTAAATTCATAGTTAAATGATTAATATACAAATATGTGGTAGAATTTTATACATTGGTACCATTGCTATACATAGTTTTAGCATGAGACATATCTGAGGTGAATATGTTATGTAGTGTGTACCTAATATTGTAAAATAAAATTAGTTTTAGATTTCAAACACATTCAAGTATTGACATCACCCACTAGGTTGGATTTTTACGACTTATATTGAGCTAATCTAGTGCAATAGTTGGTTTGTTTTTTGGTATGGTTAAGGTGATTAAGTCACTCAATCTTGCAAAGTTTATAGGCTTTACTTGATTACATCATCTAGCCTCACCCTTTTATTATTCTGAGTTGACATGGTTCACTCACACTGGGTTATAAGTATGATTGGGTTGTACGATTGAGATAATCTTAACTACTAGGTGGAAACTCACATTTTATCCAAGGTTGGGGGTATGTGTCCTCAAATATCTCTATTTATTTAGATATTTTAAATTTATAGATTTTATATTTGTCTTAATATCAACTTTGATGATATATAATGATATATATTTTCAAATTAAATTTATAAAATACAAGACATGTGCATCGATAAATGTGTACTCCTAAATATTGATCTCTTTAAATCTTAATAATTTTAAATGCTTTCAATTTCAAATTATATGCATTTATTATATTCTATAACATGTTCTTCATTTTAGGTCATTCACTAGTAAATCACTCAAGTTGGAATCAAGCAAAGACAAGGTGTGTTATACATAACTAGGTATGCATTCCTTTTCTTTTAAACTAATAATTTCATTACTATTTTAACGGGGGGGCGGGCGTGGGGGGCGGGCAAGTGGGGGCAATGTGGACATTGTTTATAAATTATATATCAACTTAGTCTTGTACACTTAGAAAATATATATCATAGATGAACCTTCAACTTCTAGACCTCTCCTGCTACCAAAAGGCTTGCATACACTATCTCTCTATGTCTAATTGCTTATATCTTAGTTGGACCTATGTTATGATGATGAATCAAACCTATTATCTTTCCCACAATATTATAAATTCATTTATCTTCCATCTTTATGAGTTCTAGACCTACACCTATTTTATAACTACCTAAACACTTGCATCCCAATCAAATATTTAAGTCAAAAAAAGTTTCATATCCCAACACAAGTGTAAAATGTCCTAAAATCATCTAATTTACAAATGAAATGTATTTCCATGGTTGGCCTAAGTTATTTAATGTAAGATATTCAACAAAGGGCTTGCTAGAAATATAAGATCAATCCTCAATCATTCTTCAGCTAACACAGATCGTTATTTCACTTACTTATAACACATTACATGATTCACATACAAGCCAACATGTAGGAGAGAACTAAATAATTTTGAGGCTCTCTTCAAATTATTGGGTATGTAGTAAATGCTCATTAATAGAGGGGTATTTGGGGTAGCTTGCCACTGTGTACTCACTAACCCATTTTTCCCACAAACACTATGAATATGAAAAACTAGGGTTTTATCATTTGAAAATGAGTGATACTACATGACATAAAACTAAATGCACTAGAGTGAAGGAAACATAGAACTTATAAGTTACAAGGTGGTTGCATCTACTTTCTATAGTTATTCTGTACTAGATGCATGCATCCAAGTTAGACAATAACATTGACACAACTGTCCTAAGTTAACATAAGTGTCCATAGCTACATAGGTACAATTTCCAAAATTAGGTGACTGATCTCAAATCTAAATCCAATCTAATTTCTACCTGTTCTAGATTCAAAACTGTATTTGCATCAGAACTAACTAAATATATTATTCTCATTATTATTACAATATCTAGAATAATTATTATTTATATTTTTAACATCTCAATATAATAAATTTAGTATATGTTTTATCTGAGTTTTATAATTAATTGTCTTGATTTAGAGATAGTCTACTATCCTTGTGCCCTAGGATATCTCTACCCCTTTAACCCTGAATTCCCCATATCTAGATTTTAGGGATAAACACCATTATTTTAAGTTGTGATTTATTTAAAGACTCTTATGTATTTATTATAAGGATAAAAAATAAATACAATTAGTTTTTACTACTCAATAATTATTTAAGTAAATTTGGTATGTGTTTTTTATTTTTTTTGGGATTCATCATCAAGTGGTATTAGATCATGTTTAGATCTGGAAAGAAATAGTTGAAGGTAAACTTATTTGTTAATTTTTCCTATGTTTCAAATTTTATTTAAAAAATATATATGTTGTGAATAAATTTTTTGTGCGAAATGGAAAGAAGAGGATGATATCTTAGATGAATAGGAATATGCAAGAGTTATATAGCATAGTGGATGAGATTACTAGATTTATTATGTGTCTGAGAAAAAGGAAAAGAGGAGATGACACAAATGAAGAAAGATAGCAAAAAGTAAAGATTTATAAAGAGAAGGAAGAACAAGAGGAGACACAGTCATTTAAAGAGAAGTCGGTTAGGGGGTTAAAATGAAAGAATGAAGGAATAAAGGTTTATGTTTTATAAATTTTTAATGAAATAATATGTAAAAATAAAACAAGGTAAAAATTTCATGCACTAAATTGAAATGGTCATGCTATCATATGGTGGGATCATATAAAAAAGAACAAAACTATAAGGGTGAGGAGAAGATCAAGATGTAGAGTAAGATGGAGAATAAGATGAGAGAAAATTTTATTCTTTTGGATTGTGCACAAACCCTCTACATAAGATTTCATAACCTAAGACAAATAGAGTGCAATGTATAATACTACATAAATGAATTTTACAACTTGTCCATTCAAGTGGAGCATGGATAAATATATGAATACATGACTACAAGGTATGAAAATGGTTTAAAGTTTTTTAATTTAAAATGAATTAATTTTTCATAAATTAATAGTATGGAAGATGCCTATCAACTAGCTTTTGAAGGTAGAAGAGGAGATACATAGAAACTATTTTATAAGGTCACCTTGGTTGAGGAGAATATCATGATATCTATTAAGGTGATAAGGTGGTTTTAATCACATAATAATGTAATAATCTCATGGGGTGGAGAAACATAAGATATTATAAAATAGATTCAAAAACAAGAAAGAGGAAGAGGATTCTAAAGAGGAAGAGGATATGGTCATGGTAGTGGATATGAAGATCTATGAACACCTCATATTTTATAAATATGTGTCATATAAGATCAAAATGCATTTGAGTTTTTCATTATCATAAACAAAAATATTAAATTATCTAAATATGGTTTAGAATCATGTTATCTAGCATAAGACATACACCTAAAATACATGCAATACTATAAATTAATGAAATCTATAAATAAAAACATTACATAGATTTACCATTGGTATAATGACTACCACTTTATATTAAAAGGCTTTGGCCTAAGTTTCTAGAATAATAATAAGTCTTTTCCTCATTGAATGCCTCAATCACTATCTCTCGATGCTATTATATAGATTGGAAAGAAGCTAGGATTAAGGTTTACAAAGTAGTTAAGTTACATAACAAGTATTCTTAAGATAATAAATTACTATAATAGTGAAAGTCAATCTGGTCAATAAATAATTTGATATGATTTTGTAATAATAGGTTGTAGATAATTGTGTACTAATGAGTGATTATTCATGAAATGCACTACACTAAATATTAAAAATACATATTAAAACCATAAAATAATGTACGAATAATACCTAATATGTACTTATACAAAGGGAAGGATGGAATAATTAATCAACTAGGGCTTCCTTGATAACACCTTCCTTCACTCCCAAAATTTTATTGAGCTGAACATATCAGGGCTTAAAAAAGGGTTTTGTGAAGATATTTAACTTTATCATATTTTTGGAAAAAAATTAAGATCAATTACCTTGTCCTATACTAAATTATGAATATATTTCATATGGATCTTAATGTGATTTGTGAATTAGTGCTCCACTAGGTTGAGAGAAATGTGGATAGAACTATGATTATGAAACTAAAGTAATGCAACTTGGGTATGTGGATATTCAAATTTAGAAAACAAACATTGAATCCAAATTGACTCATGGTTGGTAGTGAAAAATTCACTATAATTATCTTTATAAGTATATAAATCAATAGTAGTCTAATTTTTTTAATACCAAATCATGGGACTTACCCCAATATGATAGATGTATCTTATGGTTGACTTATAATCATTTGGATGTCCTTTTTGAGCACTATCTATGTAGTCAATGATTATTGTAATTCCAATAGAAGTGTAACTAATTAATTAGGATTTTATTATTAACTTATACTTGATCCCATAATTAATAGTACCATTAATATACCTTAAAAATAATTTTGCATCTTGGTAAAGGGTTTAATGGGGGTCTTGATCGTAGAATGATACCAAATTCATAGTAAATGAAAGATCAGAATGAGTATGAGTCAAATACATATGAATTCATAGATATTGACTATAAATTTTACCATCAACTGAAGGATAATAAATCTTGGTGGAAAATTTAACTCTATATTGATAAGCAGTCATTGTGGACTTACAATCTCTCATGTTGAAGTAGTTAAGTATGTCTTGAGAATACTTAGATTGATTAACAAATATTCCTTTATTAGACTAAAATATGAATATTAAAGAAATAATATAATAAAAATAAGTCATTCATCTCAAAATTATTCATTTTCCAAGCTTTCAAATATTGATTTTCTCGATGGAGCTCCCTATGATGATTAATTTGTCGACATAGAAAACCAAAACCAAGAGTTTCCCATCTAATTCTTGGTGTAAACTATAGGTTTGGATATTTGTTTAAACTATAGTTGAATAATAACATGTCAATATTATCATACCAAAATATAGAATCATATTTCAAATAGTAAATTTATTTTTGATCTACACACAAATATAGAGTTCTCACTACTTATAGACCAGATAGGTTTGGACATGTAGATTTGTTCCTGAAAGTTTCCATGTAAGAATTAATTTTGATGTTAATTTTATGGACTTCTCATACATATGTGGTAGCCAAAGAGAATAATAGCTTGATGGAATTAATTTTGGAATCTGGAGAAAATGTTTCATGGTAATCAACACTTTTAACATGTGAAATAAAATCACTACAAGTCAAGATTTTTATCTATCAATGGACCCATCTGTTATATAGTTTGATACACCCAATTTCACCTCTCATTTTCTTCATTTTGGAAATGGAACCAAGTCAAAATTTTTGTATTTATTCATTAAAATAATTTCTTATGCCATAGCTACTTGCCATTTAGGATGTTTAGAAGTTTGATTATAAGTCTCTAGATCTTGTGTCACTACTAACTATTTCAAATGTGAAACACCATATGGATGTTACAATGTTGTCATGATTATATCTTTCAGATCCCCTACCAAGGAACCAAACTCATGATGAATATTTAAAACCCATTTTGGTATAGGTTATGTTAGTTGTGTAAGTACATTCTAACTCTTTTTCAAAAATGGTTGAGGTGATGGTTGTCCTCCCTTTGGCTCATCATTTGAAATGTATTAACTTACAAAATGAAATTAATATAACTATATTATTTTTTGTAATATGTCTTAAAATTTGTCTCCAAATTGAGATAATGTAATGGAGGAGGAGAAGTAGGAGATGTTGGTGTGAAAGGCTATGATTGTTCATAAACCAATGCATCTCACTAGTAAATTTATATAATGGTGCCTAGAACAAGAAGACCATATGCCTTCACATCTTCAAAGTAGCCAAAGAAGATATTATGATGAGCCTTACTTTCCATTGATTTATGATTTTGATATATAATTCATGACCATGCACTGAATCTAAAATATATAAATTAGAAACATCTAGCTTGACATTGGACAAATTTTATTTAAGAGTCATATTTTACATTACATAGTGGGGAGTGCAATTTTTTATGTAGGTTTCATAGTGAATTGCCTCAACTGAATTTTTGATGGAGGCACGTATTTGGAATGTACCATGTAATTGGATAATTCCTTTAGTGTACAAGTTTTATTCTCAGATACACCATTTTACAAAGGGGTGTAAGGTACAAAATGACAAATTTAAATACCTACCTATTAACAAAAATTAATCAATTGATTGTTAAAAAATCTCATCCATTGTTTATTTTGAGACACTAAATTTTTATCTTTGATAGGTTTTAAATAAGGGAATTTAAAATATTTAAGTTCTCAAAGAATTTGCTTTTATTTATTATAAATTAGTCCTAAGTTCTATGAGAGAAATCATCAATGAATTCAAGCACATATTTATGTTTTTGAAAAGAAAAATTAGGAAAGGACATAATATCACCATGAAACAATTTTTATATTTCAATTTTCCTCAAATATTTTCCTTGGAAAATGAATCTTTGTGTTGTTTTCCAAGTGAACAACCTAGGTAAATTCCATATTTGAAAGGGACTCATGGAAAACCAATAACCCTTGATGATTACCAAGGTCCTATAATGAGAGATAGTTGAGATGAAAAAAATAATCATGAAAAAAGTTACTTAATTCATTAGCATGTAAAATCATGACTTGTGAAGGTTAAGTGAACATAAAGTTATCAAATTATTAAAATTGTGTTCAACGATCAACCCTACCAATGGATACACTAGTGGAATTTTCTTTGATATTTGTAATAAAAAAAATGGTAGGTGTTAATTCAATGGTTTTTCATTCACCTAAATGTGTGATATAATATATGGAGAGGATTTTCATAGACAACTATGGAACATAGAGAGCTTTTTTGAATACACCATTCTTTACCTCAACTATCCCTTAGACCTCAACAACTAGAGGACTATAGTTTCTCATAGAAATTTCAATTATGTGGCATTGATAAATATTTTCAAAGAGTGATCCATCATGCACCATAGATGAGAGGACCATAAATATATAATCCATTAAGACACAAGTGTTCCTATTACTATAGAAAGTGTTTCTCCTATATTGGGAGGGGAAGCTACATTTTTTTAAAATATGCTTCTAAGTATGCCATTTAATTAAAAAAATGATGTTCAACATGGCCTAGTTTCTTAAACCAATTGCAATACTCTTAGATGATGTTTATATTTATATTTCATTTTTCATTTTTTTGACATGGGGTAGAATTATGCTGAGCCCATGGATTGACCTTATGTTTTGGCTTTGCTTTCCATTTTGTCTTGGTAGGGCCTTTCCATTTGCTAGAGTTCAGTTGTGACATTGTATTAGAATCATTGACCACTAATGTTTATTTTTAGTACCTTTAGATCATATTTTCATAATAAATTTTAGTTTTTATATTCTCTCTAAATTTACTTACTGAACTTTTCAAGAGGTGGTGCAACATATATAGATAACATAGAGTTTTGATGTGTGTATTAGTTTTAAGAAAGAATAAAGTAAGGATGACCCAATTCATACAAAATAGTCATAATGAGTTTTCATCAGTCTTTGTTTCACTAGTCTCAATGAGTAGAATCCTCGAGAACTTGAGTTAAATGATGAAGTCATCAATGCATAGATAATTTTTCAAACTAAGATAAATGATCTCATTTTTCAATTTGTATACCCTCAGCTTACAATGATTTACAAAAAGGACATCTTATGTGAACATTAAAACTTTATAAGTTTCCATCATGACTTGAAATTTAAACTTAAATTTAGGGGATACTAATTAACCAAGGTTGATTCTACCTTCATCTAAATGTTTTTTTCATTTTTTCCACTTGACAAGATCTAAAGGTGTATCTTATTCATTCATTACAATGTGGTGGAGGACCTTAGTAAGGATCACATCAATAATTTATCTTTTTTGGCTCAAGTAATTATAGCTTTAGAGGTTTATATTTTTATCTTCCAAGGCATAGCACAAAAATGTTTTGTAGGTTTTTTTTCCAAAAAGATCAAAGTTATTTCAAATTTTTACTTTCTTCCAAACATGCCATTTCAATGTTTTGGTTTAAAAGTGAGTATTGAAATATGTTTTTTGAATTGAAACTGAAATGATAATTCCACACTTTAGTTGAATGTGTATTATGATACTGTATTTGAACAAGAATTATAAATTTTAATAGAGAAATGGCAATAGTTTGAAAAAATTCCATGTATATCCTAGATTTATCTATAATTACTAGGTTAGGTGTGTTGGATATATAGGATCTCTTATATATTAATCTTTTGAAAATAGTGAGCATGGCCTAAAGGTTATTAAATATAGAGGTTTACACCATTCCTATAGCCATACTATCCCATCTCTAAGGTACATCAAGGGTAGCTTCATGGGGCTAACTACTTACAAGTGCACTATAGAATCAAATAGATGAGAGGCTTCATATTTGAAAAAAGAAAATTTTAGGAACTTAATCTAAATATTGAGGTAAATATAAGTGAAAATATGTATATAGTTTTTTTTAAGGCTTGAGTATTGGGGTATTACCCTTCAAACCATGGATCATATAAAACTAATTACCACTTGTGCTATATCCCATGCTCAATACAAAAAATCATAAAAAGCATTACTGTCATATTCCCCCCCCCCCATTGTCATTGTGTATGTTCTTAAGAGGAAGAGATGATTGTTTTTCAACAAAGGTTTTGAAAGCCTTAAAAGTCTCAAAAACTTCACTTTTCAACTTGAGAAAATATACCCACGTTTTACGAGTGAAATCATCAATGAATGTGAGTTCATATTTAGACCCTAAAAAAGAACAAGTTGGAAAAGTCATCAAATCACTATGAACCAACCCTAAGGGTGCATTTGCATGTGTGGTGATCCAGGCATCAATTTAGGCGACAATTCGGGTGATAGTTCCACCCCAATTGATGACGGAACTTTTGGGAGCCATAACTTTTGCACCGTAGCTCCAATTGACTCGCCGTTTGAATCGTTGGAAAGCTAAGAATGAGGGGAATGTCGTGAAATGGCATCGAGCTTTTCTTGATGAAGTTTGACCCCCGAAAATCCAATGGAAGTGCCTCAAATTTCAATTTTAATAGTGCTGTCTAAAAATAGTAAGTTTTTAAAAATAGTAATTCCTCGAATTATGTATTGTTTTAAATATTGGAAGTCATACCACTTCATCTCCCTTGAGATTGGTGGCCTTCCACATCCTCCCCATGCTTTCAAATTGTGTATAAAAGAAGAGGTAACCCGAAATGTGAAGACAGACATCTCTTCCCAGAGATAAGCATATATTTGTATTGCGAATTTGAGTAATACTACATCTCTTCTCAGAGAATTCATTGTTAATGTGTTATTTCTATGTTATTGTGATATTTATCAACCAAAACTTCTGAGTTTTGGATCAGTGGTATCAGAGCGGTTTGTCTTGAGAGTGTATGATCCCAAGGACGAGGTCAGGCTATAAAAAGCTTGGGTGGGAAACAACAGAGCTTCCAAATTTTCCACCTATTCACTCCAGATGACCTCAAATGGCGGATGACACCGAGACATCCGATCCTTTTAAGGAAATGGTGAATGAGGCCATCCAACGGCAACAAGCATAGATGCTACAACAATTTGTCCAAATTCTTCAAACACTTCCGATGGGAAATCCTGGCTCCGCGGCTCCACTTCCTGGCTCCTCATCCAAGGAACGACCTTTCAGTACCCCAACACCCTTCAAGGTCCAGGTAAATTTTGATATTCCTACATTTGAAGGTAAAATCAATGCTGATGCATTAGAAAATTGGTTAGATCAACTGTCTTCCTACTTCTCTGTAAATAAGTTCACCGATGGAGAAAAGATTACTTTTGCTCTTTTGAAATCAACATTGCCTGTGAAAAACTGGTGGGAAGTGTGCAAAAAGAGGTTCAGCACAGATGACATTAGACTTGAGGTAGAACCTACCTGGGATGATTTTGTAGAAGCAGTGAAAGAAGAGTACTATCCCATCGGAGCATATGATGATCTCTACATACAGTGGCAACAACTTCACCAAGGTAAGGACCAATCTGTTCAAGATTACACAGACACTTTTCATTCTTTGTCTGCAAGGTTGGGCATTCAAGAAAGTGAGAAACATAAGACTCTCAAATATCATGGTGGACTACAATGGTACATACGGGGGGAAATGGAACTCTTCAATTTGGAAACCCTCAGTGAGGCATACAAATTTGCAGTGAAGATTGAACAGAAGAATGGCATAAAGAATACGAAGAGTCAACCCTCAAAATGGAAAAGTGATAAGGAAGGTCAAACACGAGGCCCAAATTGGAAGCAAAAGGAGTTTCAGGATAAGAAATCCTAGAAAGGGAAGGCTGGAAAATGGTGTGATTACCACAAAACTAGGACTCACTCCAAAGAAGAATGTCAAGCCATCAAGTCATTGCTTTCTGAGTCACAATACTCGATGTCCACTACTCTGCCTCATACACAACCCACAGTCGAAGAGGATGAAGAAGAAATTGTAGATGCTGAGCCTGACACCATTGTTGCTTCATCACAGAATCGTGGAGAAAGACTAGATGACAAGGAAATATTGTTCCACTCTAAACTATGGGTAAAAGGTACGCCTTTAAATTTCATTCTTGATAGTGGGAGTCAAAAGAATTTAATCTCTGCTAAAGTTGTGAAAAGTCTAAATCTATTTGTGAAGCCTCATTCAAAGCCCTATAGTATTGGATGGTTAAGCCCAGGGAGAGACCTCCGTGTCACCCATCAGTGTCTTCTTTCATATGCCATAAAACCATTCCAAGATGAAGTCTTGTGTGATGTAGTCAATCTAGATGTTTGTGATGTACTCCTTGGTCAGCCATTCATGTATGAGCGACATGGCATTTATGGATCACGAACCTGAAGGATTACCCTCACCCTTGGAAAATGGTGCTATAGGGTACCAGAGGTACCACCTCCCACATCTGTCTCCCTGATCAGTGCAAAGCAATGTAAGAGGTTGGTGGAGAAAACAAAGCAATTTGTCCTCATGGTGGTCAAGCCACAAAAATCCACGAAGGCCGATGTTGCAGTCCTGACTACGCAATCAACACAACAACAGAAGCAGATAGGACGCATCACAGGAGAATATGATGACTTATTCAATTCACCTATAGGAGTTCCACTACATTGCCAGGTAAAACATTCTATCAATTTGATCCCAGGATCACCTTTGCCTAACAGTCCTATGTATCGCAGATCAATTTTGGAGAATGATGAGATAAAAAGACAGATTCAAGAATTGATCCAAAAGGGTCACATTAGGCCAAGCTCTTCACCTTGTGGTAGCCTAATTGTCTTGGCACCGAAGAAAGATGGAACATGGAGGCTTTGTATTGACTATCGAGCCCTGAATAAAATCTCTGTGAAGAATCGCTATCCTCTCCCCAGGATTGATGACCTGCTGGACCAGCTCCGTGGTGTGAAGTTCTTCACCAAAATTGATCTCAAATTTGGTTATCACCAAATTCCCATCGATCCCACTGATGTCTGGAATACTACATTCAAATTTAAGGAGGGGCTCTTTGAATGGTTTGTTATGCCTTTTGGCTTAACTAATGCACCTGCAACCTTAATGAGGATGATGGATGACATCCTACGACCCTTCACCAACTCGTTTGTGGTTGTCTACTTAGATGACATACTCATCTATAGCAGAACGTGGGAAGAACATTTGCAACATGTTCGTAAGGTGCTTCAAACTCTTTGGGAGCACAAGTTGTATGCAAATCTTGACAAATGCACATTCGGGATGACAACAATTCAGTACCTCGGGTATGTTGTGAATGTGGAAGGGTTCCATGTTGATCCATAAAAGATTCAGGTTATTTGAGAATGGCCCACACCAAGGACCCTCACAGAGCTTCGTAGCTTTTTGGGTCTTGCAAATTTCTACCGCAGGTTTGTTATTGGATTTTCACATGTTGCTTGGTCACTAACCCAAGTGACTAAAGGAGGAGCAAAAGCTACATTTCAGTGGGGTGAAATACAGCAAAGGGCATTTGAGAATTTGAAGAACAAACTCTGCTCAGCCCCTATTCTTGCCTTGCCAAATTCGCATCAACCTTTTGAGTTGATGACAGATGCGTCTGAATATGCCATGGGAGCTGTCATCATGCAACATGGCCATCCTGTTGCATATCACAGTGAAACTTTCACTGATACAGTCAAGAAATATCCAACATATGATAAGGAGCTCTATGCCATTGTGTAAGCCTAAAAACAATGGAAACACTACATCTTGGGAAAAGAAACGGTCATCCACACTGACCACAAACCATTGGAATTCATCCAGACACAAAGCAAGCTCTGAAATGAGAGGCATCATAAGTGGGCCACATATCTTCAGCAATTCCACCTGATAATCAAACACAAAAAGGGGAGCTCAAATACAGCTGTAGATTGTCTGAGCCACCCACCAATTACTGCACTCACAACAGTTTTGGACCTGTGCGGACATGAGACTACCACTTGGGGTACCTTGTATGAAGCAGATCCTACCTTTACTGCTACATATCAAGCACTTCAAAAAGGTATACATGTTTCTGATTTCTATTTGCAAGATAATGTCCTCTATCATATGGGACACATCTGTGTTCTAGTTATAGAGCAACAAAAGATGATATGGGAAGCACACTTTAGTAGGACAGCTGGACACTTTGGTATTGAGAAAACATTGGCAGTTCTTCAAAAACACTTCTACTGGCCCCATATGTGAAAGGATGTGGAAAGATATCTCAAATCTTGCACCCCATGTGCGATAGCCAAGCCAACAAATAAGAAGCAAGGATTGTACACGCCATTGCCAGAACCAACCAGGTATTGGGAATCCGTCTCAATGGATTTTCTATCAGGTTTGCCCACTTCCAAACATGGTAAGGACTGTATTTTTGTGGTAGTTGATCATTTTTCAAAAATGGCTATCATGATTGCCTATAAAAAAATATATCTACTGAGGAAACTGCTCAACTATATTTTAGTCATGTATGGCTCCATTTTGGTCTTCCCAAGTCCATTGTCTCAGATCGAGATAGCAGGTTCTTGAGCATCTTCTGGTCCACTCTATGGAAGATGATGTATACTAAGTTGATGAAGTCCACAGCCTTCCATCCACAAACTGATGGTCAAACAGAGGTGGTAAACCGCTTGATTGTTCACATGATTCAGATGTACCACTCCAAACATCCACGCACATGGGATGAGGGACTTCTTTTCATACAACATGGATACAATCGAGCACTACACAGCTTGACCAAGCACAGTCCATTCCAAGTATGTTTTGGGTTCCAACCCATGGCACCAATTGATATAGCAGTTCCATTTTCCACCATGGAATACACACCTCATGGAAAATCTGAGGCAGCAAAAGCTACAAAGTTTATTGAACAAATGCAACACCTCCAGCAACAAGTTCATGACATTTTGGAGAAGATGAATCAAAAGTACAAGCAACGCCATGATAAACACAGGATTACACACCATTTTGCTGTGGGTGACAAGGTCTGGTTGCGGCTCCAGAAGGAATAACTTGTAGGCCCACACAGAAAGATTCGGCCTCTGCGATATGGTCCATACACCATCACCAGAAGAGTTGGAGAAAATGCTTTTGAGTTGAACCTCTCAGCCTACCTTGGTCTGCACCCAATATTCAATGTGGAGATCCTCAAGCCATATCATCCACCTCTCTTGGACACTTCAGTTGTAGTAGAACAACTCAACATTGATGAACTTGATCCACAAAGTTTTACTCCAGTGGAAGAGGATCAGATTGTGGATACCTAGATGAAGACAACCAGAGGACATTCTATTTTGCTTTATCGAGTGGTCAAAAGGGGTCAGCTTAGCCATCAAGGTGAGTGGCTCACAGAGAATCAAATCAAGAAACAACTACCACACTTGATGGGGAGCATTGACGCAATGGGGACCATTGCTTTTCAAGGAGGAAGGAATGATCCAGGCATCAATTCAGGTGACAATTCGGGTGACAGTTCCACCCCAATTGATGATGGAACTTTCGGGAGCCATAACTTTTGCACCGTAGCTCCAATTGACTTGCCGTCTATTTGAACTGTTGGAAAGCTAAGAATGAGGGGAACGTCGTGAAATGGCATCGAGCTCTGCTTGATGAAGTTTGACCCCCGAAAACCCAACGAAAGTGCCTCAAATTTCAATTTTAATAGTGCTATCTAAAAATAGTAAGTTTCTAAAAATAGTAATTCCTCAAATTATGTATTGTTTTAAATATTGGAAGTCATACCACTTCATCTCCCTCAAGATTGGTGACCTTTCACATCCTCCCCATGCTTTAAAATTGTGTATAAAAGAAGAGGTAACCCGAAATGTGAAGACAGACATCTCTTCCCAGAGATAAGCATATATTTGTATTGCGATTTTGAGTAATACTAAATCTCTTCTCAGAGAATTCATTGTTAATGTGTTATTTCTATGTTATTGTGATATTTATCAACCAAAACTTCTGAGTTTTGGATCATGTGGCCTTACGAATTGGAAATGGATCTTGGTGCTGTTTACCAACTAGACAACCATGACACACCCCATCAATACATGAGACCTTAGGAAGGCCTTTTACAAGATGTTTTTTACTCATTTGTTGCATATATCCATAACTAAAATGTCCTAATCTCTCATGCCACAATTTTTTGAGATTATTACCATGTGCTATAAGTGAAGAACCAGAAGACATAAAAGACTCAAACTTATCAAAAGTATAGAGTCTTACAATATGGTCTACTGTACCTGTAGCAACTATCTCACTAAGATCATTACATTAACTTATTACAACATCATGTGAAGTAAACTCCATAGTTTTACTAGTACCAAAATTACATATTTGATATACAGATAGAAGATTAGAAGAGATTTGGGGTACAAGCAATACATTGTTAAAACATCCATCCTGTTTATCAATAGTACCAAATCCCAAAACTTCAATCTGTGAAGAGTTACCCATAACAATATGTGATGTGATACAATTTGTAAGAGAATACAATAGATCCTTAGAATGTGTGAGATGGTGAGAATCACCTGAGTCAAAAATCCACTGATCATGACATGAAGATATAGCCCTGGCTGAAAGTGTTTTCCCTTTTCCTGTAGGAGAAGTAGAAGGAGATGGAGACGGAATGGAAATTTTGTGTTGTCTGACCGTTGCCTCTAATGATTCCATCTTCTTAAAACATCTAATTTCATCATGATTAGGACCACCACAAAAATTACATTGACCAAATGTTTTCTTCTTATGCTTAAAGGACTTTTTGGTCTTAGTAGATCTAGAATGATGAGGTGTTTGGGTGGTGGACTCTAGAGGGTTATTTGAAGGTGTTTGCTTTTGTTTAGACTTAGGTGAAGGTTCTAATTTAGAAGAATTAGCAATAGAGCATGACTAGGACCAAGTAGAGCATCTAAGGCCATTAATTTTGTTTGCTCCCTAGTCAATCTTTCACAAAAAACTTCAAAGGAAGGCCATTTGAATTCATCACCTAATGTATCCATCATAGTATATAAAGAAGAGGAAAAAGCACTATGTGGTCCTTTCAAATTTGAAAAAATCATGAAAATACACTCCTGATCACTTTTATCCTTGTCACCAGCTTTCAACTGTGACCTTATAAATTTGAATTTTGCTAATAATTCATCTATTGAAGGAAAATATGATGGAGAGAGAGTACTCAATTCTGCATCTAATTGCAAAATTTTAAAGTCATTAACTTTGCCAAATAGGTTTTTAATTTTTTCCCATACCTCTTTTGGCGTAGTAGCATCTGCAATGTGAAATTGAAGATTATCTGAGATGTTGAGGCAAATCAATCCAAGAGCCTCATCCTGCTTACAACCATATGCATATTTGTCTTTTTCAGTGGTGAATGTTGTAGGTGTTGTTTCAAAAAAAATTC
Source organism: Torreya grandis (assembly GCA_037957365.1). Taxonomy (NCBI): domain Eukaryota; kingdom Viridiplantae; phylum Streptophyta; class Pinopsida; order Cupressales; family Taxaceae; genus Torreya; species Torreya grandis. The sequence continues at coordinate 390,415 of JARHVA010007832.1, forward strand.
TCCATAAGCCCTTTGATTGAAGGAGTTGTTGCATTTTCAGCTTCCAAACATGGTAATTTGTAGAATTTAGGGGTTCAAACAATCGGGATTCCATTCCCGAGGAAGACGATGAAGTTGACAAGAACAACCTAGACATTCGTTTTTCCTCAAAACACCCCTCCCGTTACAATTTAAAGTCTCCCGACGAAATTTTTTTTAGCCTTAACTTATACAAAAGTAAAAAAAAATGGATTTATGTAAAAACAAATGTAGGGGGATTTGACCCCAAGACTTCCTCCCTACAAATTTTTAACAAAATACCTCTAGCCACTTTAGCAAAGTCAAATTTGTACTTTTAAAGCTAGAGACTTGCATTTAAACCACTAAAATTAAGAAATTAATAAAAAATAAGCCAAAATAAATCACATGTGTGAGATAAATGCTGAATAATATTTGGCTTTATCATAATTAATCTCTTGTTGTATCAAGGCATGGTGATCAAGGAAATTTCTGAGAAATTTGTAAACACAGGCCAAGGAAAACACCTCTCAGCAAATGCAGAATTGGCTCCACAAGATCTACCCAAAGGACTATACGGCCTAGTCTAAATCCATCCTTATTAGCTGGAAATGAAATCATGGGAAGTTTTCTAACACATAAAATTATCAGATTTTGATTTTATGCAGTATAAGGCATTCAAAATGGATGAAACCGTATGGCTATGCTGCAGACTAAAAATAGTTTTTTAAATTCCTATTGTAACCTTCCAAAACACTATACAACCTAGTCCAAATTCATCCTAATTTATATGGAATGAAAGCTAGAATATTCAAATTTCACGAACATGTCTCAAATTTCAAAAAAGTCAACTGTACGATCTGCCACATCAGAAAACCATACATGTACTGTAGTCTGCCAAAAAGAACCAGTCAGCCGGTTTTTGAAGGAAATAGATGTACGACTAGAATGGAATGAAAAAATTCAAATTGAAATGGATTTCTGAATTGATTTTCTACATCCCTGTGAAAAAAATTTTGATTTTGGAAATTTGTACTATCATTAATGAGCATAAAGTACAAAAATTTCCAAAAAAACTTGTAAACAAGAACTAGAATGTGAGAGAATAACAAATATCTGTAACACATCAATAAAATAATGTTTTTGATTGTGTTAATAGATGAAAAATGATGAAAAACTTGTATGGAAGAGGATATTCAACAGGAACTCCAAGCTCTGATACCATGAAATAATGAACAGGAGATACACAGGATCCACATGATCAATCCAGGAGAAAGAACCGACAACAAATAACCTGCAAATAATATCAGAGAATAAAATAAATTTATCACACCTTAAAAATAGGTGATAATCCTATAAATTCTCTGTATTATCTCATTAATCTCTCGTTGTTTTCTCATAGATTGTAAAATATTTATAATACAAATAGTTTGTTTTACGACAATAAACTATTTGTTGTGATTACAAAATAGAGAAAACAAACTATTTGTTTTCACATACTACGAACAAATATATTGTTGAGAGATTCTCAACAAATTAACCTAGGTAAATAAAATGAACCCTAGGTAATAAATAACTTACCCTATTAACCCTAGGTAAGCTTAAATATTCATTATTCTAACAAATCACTTGATGAGAAGAACAATGATTACTCCAAGGAAAGAACATGTGCAAGGTACAAATAATGGTGACTCATGTATTCATACAAATATTAAATGAAGAGGGAAATATTAAGGAGGAAAGCTATGTAATATTATTATTGTTTGCGAAGGTTATGAAAATATGGAATTTAAATAAATGGTAAAGAATTAGGTCTAGAATGTGAAATCATCCTTATTGTATTTCATGGTTTAAAAAAGGAAATGAAGTTAATGTTGATAATAGGTGTTTTATAAATTATTCAATAAGAAATAATTAGAGAGATGAAACTAAATATGTTGTGATGTTATCTTCATAGTTGCATGTCATGTGTTATTAGGAAGGATATGGAATTATGATAGGAAAGTAGCTCTGTCCATGATGGAGATAAGAACATATATACATTTTGAAAGCATGGTTCAAATATAGTTAAATTACCTATTAAGTATTAAGGGTCAGTAGAAAACACACTTTCCACAAAATAATTTATTAAGGAAATGAAGATAACCATGTTTTGTCATGTATTAATGGAAAATAAATAAAAAATAGAATTTGTGAAAATACTAAAAGAGGCCAATTTTTTTAGAAGAGTATGTTGGTGTTATACCCAATGTATTTATAGATAATTTAACATGAAATATATAAATTAAACATCATATTTTTTTAATTATATAATCTCCTTTACCTAATCAAGTACCTTACAAGTTGAACCCAATAGAACATGTAGATTTGAATAGGCAAGGGGATGAACTAGAGATAAATGGTGTACTAAGGGAAAGATTGACTCCATGTGAAAATCTTGAATTTATAACTATAAATAAGGAAAACGTGTTGTCATTAATGTCAAAGTTAATGACATAATTATGATGTCATTGATGAAGGATGATATCATGAAGTGACAAGAAGGATTTGAGCATGGAATATTTATTTTAGTGCAAGAAGGAACAAACTTGGTATTTTTTTGAGGCAAGAAGTATGTGACCTATGTGAACATGGATGGAATCTTGAGGAGCATGGAATATATGAGTTTGAGTGAGAAAGTCATACTTCAGACCTAAGGTGACTTGCAACTGAATCCCTATTGTGTCAAGACACCTATTGAGATTCAAATGAAGTGTCAAAGTGAGTTGTAAATATAGTAGAGAAAATGTAAGCATTTAATGAAGTATGAATAGGTGATTCAAAGGTGTGAATCAAGTTGTAGGTCCTGAGGAGAAAGAAAAAAATAAGATATCACATTAGAAGGTTTCCTATGTATGAAAAATGAAGGTTTCCAAGCCCGATAAAAGTTGAGATGCTCATTGAAACGTGTAGATTTTGCATGGTGACCTGAGCCATTTGGAGAAGTTGGAAAAGGATTAAAATAAGCTTCTAGAATCATTTTGTATAGAAACCAGGCCCTCATCTTTATGAACAAATGTTAAGAAGGTAAGGAGGTTTTTGTGCTTCCAAACCATCATAGTGGAGTGATTAGAAAGATGTGAATAGTTTTATCCTAGAATGGATTGTTTAATCAATTTTGATGATTGGATGTTGTAAAGGAATCCTCCAGGAACCTCCAAGTGGTATTGGTGTGTCAGGGTAGTGAGTAGAAGGTACCAAAAAGTGCTTATTTATAGATAATTTGTTACTAAAGGTAGGGTTGATTGAGAAAACACATGCAAGATGATGGAGGTTACAGGGCAATACTTTTTATTGATGTACATGAAGTTAATTTGGATAGAAACATTCTCTATTTCAATCATTTTGGTTAATCAAAATGTCATGTTACTAGACTACAAATGGTAAAAACAATGAGAAATAAGTAGGTAGATTAAAAAATGATTAGGGAAGAATTATAGGTGACTAGGGATGGATAAAATGATATGGGGTGTTTTTTAATATCTATTCATCATGTTACATTGATTATTAAGTGTTGATGGTTCTAATTCATAGGCTAAAAGTTGCTATCAAAGTGACTCGTCTGAGTAAGATGAACTATGAAGGTGTGTGTTTCAAAAGTTGATCCATATGTTCCATGTTTTATATTATAAATCTATGTTTTAGTATTTAGATATGTGATAATGGTGTTAAAGTAACTTTTAAATACATTTTTAGCTCAAGGAAGTGATCTTACATGTGTTAGGACTCATGTTTACTATGACTATGTTTTTGAGCCAAGTTGATAGTTCTCGGTGTGCTAAGGTAGGTGATGTGTTTGAGTCTTTATGACAAGAGGTGGTGGATAAAATGTATATTATGTTATGTTTTGACACCTAAATAAACTATAAAATAATTTTGGAAGTTAGAGAGATAATTTTAGGAGTTGAATTATCAAAGCCAAAAAGGCTTGTCTAGCTATGTATGAACAGTGTGAGAGTGGTATGAGAGGTTGGTTTGTTAGACTAAAGATTGATGCCAATACAAGAGATATTAATAATGGATAATGATATATATACCTCATATGAATAATTTATATTTATTATATGTCATGATAGTGTTTATTTGAAGTGTAAATAACAAGTTGTTTATGATTGTACTTTTGGAGGCTATAGGCAGTCTGAGTGGTTAGTTTAAAAAAGTGAGTTTGAATCTGTTTGACCTGAGTTGATGAAAAAAAAAGTTTTCATATTTAAAGGAAGTATCAAAGGATCATGAGAAGGAATTTTAATTATTTTTTTTTTCATATTCAAGTTTGGAGAGTCAAGATGTTTGATTGTACTTTGACTATGTGTCACCAAAACCAAGTGAGCCTATTATAGAGGTGATTTTGGATGATTGGAGCCTGAGTGAAGGATTATAATGGACATGGAAAGGTTGATGAATTAATTAATTATATATTCATGTTTTTTTCAAGTGGTTTGTTTGAGAAAAGTGTTTTTATGCTTCAGTTCTAAGAGATAGACTTTTCTGTGTGTGAAAGCCTAAAAAATGAGTAGACCTAATTGATATGTTCAAAGTGTGAAATGGAG